>CM051501.1:14156978-14197469 GCA_028031935.1 Paedocypris micromegethes | reverse complement strand
ATCTCTAGTTGGATTCATTCCTGCCTGGTTTTCTTATATTTATTTCCTTATCTGTTTCTTTTCTAAAGCATTTTGAAATATTTTACTCCGTCTTTGAAACAAACTAATTAATAAAGTGGAATGTGTTTTACAAGAAAGACAAGGCAAGAAAAAAAACATTTAAGGCAGAGAAATTCCTTCCAAGTTGGATTTCCACACTATAATTACTGCATAATTGACAGATCTGAGAGAAATATTAACATTCAATTATCTATTAGATGAAAAGCATGTTGATGATTTTCATCTAAAAAGAGAATTTTTTTTATAGAAAACAAGTGTTGGGGTGATGAACAGAATGTCTCCTGGAAAGCAATTAAAATAAAAGTAATCTGCACAAATATGCGTGTTGTATCTGTGCATTTGTCAAATTCTTTAAACTCCTTGGGACAGTATTCAGAATCTATGATGCAAGGATGAAAGAAGTGATGCGCTATCCATGACTGGAACAACACTAACTTTTGGCTGATTTATAACATGCCTTCAAAAAAATTCTATCCATACAATTTCTCAACCCCTTTTCCAGCTGGAGCCATCACAAACACTCTGGCCTGAAGGTAGGATACACCCTGGATTGGTGGCCAATCACAGAGAGGGACACACATGCACACATTAACCCTCTCACTCACACCATTTCCCAAATTCTATACCCTATGCCACCGCGCTGCCCACAATTGAATATAATTGATCTATGACCGTAACGAAAGCAGCCGAAAGTTCCAGTGGCTATGAAGACCGTGATTGGTCCAGGGGCAACAACCATCAACAACCAACCTGTGTAAAACTGCAGCGGTCATTTCAGAAGAACCCCCTCATGCCCTTTCACTTACAGTATGGCTGTATTTGCTTTAAGTGGTACAATTTTCCAAGAAAAAAACCTTTCTGGAGAAGATGTGACCCAGGAAAAAATGCTGGATGGTTGGATGGTTTGTGTGAAAAAGAGAAAGTCTTGAAAGCTCCGGGTGTAGACATTTAACTCACGTGGGATCCTAGACAAAAAGGAATTTCACACGCGAATGTGCTGCTTGAGTCAAGGCACACGGATGCTTATGCTTGCTCTTTCTCTTACTCTCTCTCTCTCTCTCTCACACACACAAACACACACACACACACACACACACACACACACACACACACACATACACATACACATACACAGCCACACACTTTGTCAAACACAAGATACACAAGAATGCATGAAAACAATACACTCTAGGACACACACACTGTAATATTGATCTAGGACTGTGAAATATCTAGAAAATTAATTAGCAAAACTCAATCAAGCTCAAACTGCTGTAATCTGGTAATAACTGCCCATTAAAATACAGTTCAAACCAATTAAGAGCAAGAAGTTGCAGCTTTTCATTAAATAAAAACAAGCACATGCAAATTACACGTACTGTCACTTATGTCACAACACTTGTTTAAAAATACTCAACATCCACTTTACATTCAAATGATACATTGTTGCGAACAAACAGTTATGCAACACACATTCCTTTTTTTTTATCTCTCCCGTATCTCTCTTTTTCTCTCCTCACTCACTCTTCTTTTTTCCTCTCTTCTCTCACTCTCTCTCTTCTATTTAAAACTCCATCTCATCCTCCTTTCCTTCTTTTTTTCCATTCACTTTCTTTTTTCCATCACTCCCTCCCTCCCTCTCTCCCTCAACAGGACCTTCTCCTGATCTACGACTGACCTCGCTGTCCACTTGACAGATAGCCATTTATATTTGAACACTCCACACTTTCTCTTGCGTAAGCAGATGCAAGTCTTGGGCTCTTCTGACCTCTAACACAAGGCCGGGAAAAAAAAACAAAAACAACTACAGATATTTTGAGCCATTTGAACAAACATATAAAACAGAAAATTAGTACATGCTTCTTTTGTCCGTTTATTAACATAAGAACATAAAAATCAGTATACCTTATTTTCTGGACTATAAGCCGCACCTGTATATAAGCCGCATCCCTCTATTTTCGAAAAAAAAAAAAAAAAAAAAAAAAAAAAAACCATAAACAAGCCGCACCTGCGCATCCACTCTATTAAAAAAAGTTCCCTTTCCAGTTGTTCACTGGACACTACTGGGGACAACATTACCTGACAGGGAACAAGGTTTTAGTCAAAACCTGGAGAGTTTTGCAAGCCACAGATAAGTATGTTTTTGGATTCGATTTTTTTTTCTTTGTTCACGGATTTACGGCTTGGGTTGTTTTAATTAGGTATGCATGAATTATAAAAGAAATATATCGAAATATTCGTGCACAACCTGCTAATGTCATGCTTCCAGTGCTTCCTGAGCCTCCCATGCGCTTCCACGAGTCATGCTAGCTTCCGCGAGTCACGGCGCTTCCCGCGAGTCACGCGCACTTTCCGCGAGTCACGCGCACTTTCCGCGAGTCACGCGCGTCTAGTAGCGGCTGAAGAAGGGCCTCTGCTGACGCATCTGGCTCAATAATGCCAATGTCAGACGTCAGCAATGTCGGACTCCCTAGCTGCTTGGCCTGATATTCCCCCATTCAAACACTTTGAAAATTAATATCTCCGGGGCCACGCGTGTTACGTATATTATTAATTAATATTTCGTTCCGTTACTGTACACATAACAGTTTTTCGTTTATATGTGGAGTAATAATGTTTTATTGGCTTGCATTCGTTAAATGAATTATGGAAATATTCGTGGAAGACGCGAGGTCTGCGCGCACATCCAGCGTCAATAAACCAGGGTTCACTGTATTTACTACAGGAACAGAACGATTTTGAATTGTAAATGTAAATGTATGTAACTAAAAAGATCCTTTCCTAACCTGTATTTTAACACCAGCAACTTTGCTGATTAAAACGGGACAGAAAATAAGAGAAAACAAACGTGTCTACAGTATTTAACTTTATTTCAGTGAAATCACGTCGTGTGAAATCAGGTCTAATCATCTTTGCTGAAACCCACGAAGTCGTCTTCTTCAGTGTCGGAGTTGAACAAACTTAGCAGCGCTTTGTCACATCTGTCTCCATCAGCCTCGCTCTCCGTGTCACTGTCATCCTCCGGTGCGGTTGGTTGGCTCTGGAGGTGCGCGCTCTCGCGTAGTAGCCCAGCCTTTCTGAACGCTTTGGTGATGGTGGGTTCAATTCACAGCACTCCATGCTGTCAGGATCCACTGACAGACATCAGTAAAGGATGCTTTTCGCATGCGGCCGGTTTTTGTGAATGACTTCTCACCACTTGTCATCCAAGTCTCCCATGTATTTAATATATTAATATATATTTATATTTATTATATATAATATATTTATATTTATTTCAGTAGCATATTCTTCTTTGCATTTGTTTTGTCTTTTGATACCGATTAAAGCGCGATGATTCCGATTTCCCCCTAGAGGTGGAAAAAAAAAAGCCGCTCTTTTCTATAAGCCGCATGGTTCAAAAACCTAGGAAAAAAGTAGCGGCTTATAGTCCGGAAAATACGGTAATTCCACCTTTGCTGGAATCTTTGCCTCTTGATTTTTTCTGACTTTCCAAACTGACTGACACAAGCCAATGCGAGAAGAACGCCAGTCACCTGAGATCTTTAGGTTCCTAATCACACACCTATAATGTCACATGAAAAGGTCTCAAACATGGCTGTGCATAAAAGCAGCAGAGAGCAAATCTGGGGAGGAAGATGCAAACAAAACTGTGAGGAAGCAGCTTGGACTGAGTTAAGCGACTACTGTTGGAGCAGTGGTTAGCGCTGTAGCCTCACAGTAAGAAGGGTTCGTGACTAAAGGTGTGAGTTAGAGGCCGACCAACGTCTTTCTGTGTGGAGTTTGCATGTTCTCCCCGTACTTGCGTGGGTTTACTCGGGGTCTCCGGTTTCCATCCACAGTACCAAAAATTACGTTTCAGATAAATTTGGTCATGGATGTGTGTGAGCATGTGTGATGGTGATGCCCGGATGAGATTGAATGCTGGTAAAAAAAACAATTAAAATTGCTAATAATAAAACAATGTACTATAATACATTTTATTTACTGAAATTTTAATTATTACAATTATTATACATTTTTTTTCAGAATTATCATCTCAGTAGAATCTACATGAGTTTTACAGTGTCTAATTATACTTCTAAATATCAAACATTCACATTGAAAAATGTGACATTGGTTGCAAAAAAAACTCTACTTATCATAAAAGGAAGCAATTTTATTTACAGCATTTCTGACTTTAATTTGCTTTGCAGGATCAATGGAAGTGATACTGAATTCATACAGCGAAAGGTCAGAGCACGCATGACAAATCACACAAACAAATATTAATAACTGGATATGTGGTGAAATGCTCAAAACTCAATCAATATTGTCCTGATCAATATAGAGAAGTAAACTCTGAGACTGAGGAAGAAGAACGCAGAGTTTTATAGAATATACCAGAATAAAAACCTAAAAAGTATCCAGAATTATCATCGTCTTGATTATTTATAAATTGCAAATATGTGACAGTTTATATGTATAAATTAAACATAATTAAGAAAACTGATAGCGTTGCATTAATTATTCCTAAATTATATGAATATGACATGATTGATACTGCAATTGGAAGACAGAGAGAGGACTAAAAAAGATTGATAAGGGAGTAACTGTGGAATAAAGGAGGAAAAGCTGGAACGGAGGAACGCAGGAAGAATAAAGGGAAAAAAACGGGGGATGGATGTGTAAAAAGCTGGACATTGAGCCGAAGGCAGAAAATCAATGGTGAATAGAGGCTAAAGTGGAATCTAAACTCAGCCTGAAGTCGAGGAGTGTGACGGGGAAACGAGCGGAGGGCAAGGAAGCGAGAGAAGGATGGAATGAAGGTGGAAAACTGCAATATGAAAGCAGGCATGGAAAACAAATCCGCAGTAGGGAGGCTAGCAACGAGCTAATTAAAACCACAGCGCATCGGCGGAATCCATCGATTTAGGAGGAAAACTCGAGAGATTAACTCAAAAGCCATCAATTTTACAACTACTCGCAAATGACCACTAGAGAAGAGGCATGAAACACACACACACACACACACACACAAATGCAGAAAAGTCCACAGCCGCAGGCAACGGCTAACACGCTAATTGCATCTTTCTAAACGCGTCTGAAATATTAGCAATTTCTCTCCAATTATTTTCTTCAGTGCTACAAAAGCGCAAGAAACCAAATTGGCCTACAGCCACGAGAAGTCCAGCTTCTTCAAGTCCAAACCAGTTACCGTAATTAGTGAACTGTAAATCACTTCAGATGTTCTAGCATGTTCCACATCAGCGCTCGCTTTGGCTCTTCCGTGCTAAGATTCCACATAGATCCTTAAATAGCAGCGGAACATGCCACTTGCTCAAAGACTTCTGTTATTCAGCCTATTAATACTGAAATGCTTCCCAGAACCCCATGAGGTGCAGATGCAGAACACTTCAGAATAACTGATCTTCATGAATAGAAACCAGATCATTTGCTCAAATTTCCATTCAGGGGAGGCAGGACAGTCTGAACCCACATCTGCAGAATAAATGCTCGGCGGGAGGGAACCAGCTACACTGCTATTAATATTTCTCCTTCCCAAAGGTCTGGAGATGTAGAACTTGACAAGACTTAAGCAAAATCTAATTGGCCACTCATAATAATGAAAGGTCTACCGGCTTTAATACGGACTCAGACACCACCAACACTAGTGTCGCTCAATTAGAACTTCACTCTACAGAGAGTCGACCTTCGAAAAAGACTAATTAATAAATAATTACTGTTTGCTTTATTGCGGCCAAATGAATGGCAGAGCTAACAAAAGCTTGGCCGATATAGGCCACTGATTAAAGACCCGATGAATTATTGAGATGTTAGCAAACGTAATTAAATATTAAGTGAGATTTCAAGCCTAGAGCATGACTTTCAGGCCCTATTTACACTTTTTTATTTGCTCCATTGATCATTTTTGTTCCGGAATCCCCTTGTAAAAAATTAACGTGGTTGAAGAAACGATGATTGTCCTTCAAAGATTCAAAAAGTTGAAAAGACCAATAAAGTTTTGAGGATTTTCATTTGCCTCTTTTTTAAAATGATGGTCATTAATACACATAAAATAAATAAATCTGAATTTTAGAATACAATTTCGCTGACCTGTGAAAAGTTTATTATTTTATAAAAAAAAAGTTGATGCTTATTTGTAAACAACGATCTACAGGATACTGTATGAATGAGAGTTCTGCATTTAACACATCCATAAGAATCAGGTGAACACTCTCTCTCTCCTTCTCTCTCTCACACACACACACACACACACACACACACACACCTTTTAAGAGTCCTGAGAGCAGAACGAGTTCGATGTTTTACTCACGGACGCTTTAGCTTTGACAGGGGATTCAAACGTGATCAGACGATCACAAGTAAAACTACCAGACCAGTAGCCCACAATCGAATGAGAATCCAAAATAGAAACAATGTATCATGTAAAGCACATTGTATCATGTGTGATTTAAAAGTGATTTATGGTGCAGCACTAATATCTTTAATAAATGCAAGACTCGTTTATAGATTAAAGACTAAACATGACTGTAAATCCACTGGTACACGCGTAATTATAGATTTAGGAACTTCAAAAGATGCTTATTTCAATTTAGAGCAAGTATACAGAGAATCATCAATAACTGCCAGTCATGATAACGCACCAATAATGCTTTCTGCTAGAAACACGAAAGGCCTATAAAAGCATCACTACAGTGTGTTTACATTACCTGATACTCACTAAACACACACAGCACATAAAACTTTCCCTGGCAACAATAAAAAAAAACTTGATTTAAAAATAATTGAAAAATGAAAATAAAAAGAAAAGGATTCAACTGGCGACATGCTTTATTTTTTTTTAAAATAAATAATATTTTTAATATATTTTTACAGCAATCTCACTTACAATCTATTCTGTCCCAAGTTGAATCAGACTTTTGTTTTCTATATCTATGGCGCTTAGATCACCACCCAGAAGAAATGTCATACTAGAAAACAAGCTGATGGCACACTGTGAGAACCATGATGCTGAAAACCTCCACAAAATCAATCTGTGAGAGAATCATCTCGCTTGGTTTGTACAGCACGACCACCAGGGGCGCAACTATCCAGTTTGGGCACTGCTAATATCATTAATACTAATTAAACTCCAAAGCTTGTAGTCACCTCTACCTGTTTGGCCTTGGTGAGGTACGTCCACGCCGACTTCCTGACGCTCCCGGCATTGTTTGTCGTATCTTGTTTCTCAATCTGCAGATAAAACAGCCATCCTAACAGATACCAAATCTATAAGAGGAGAAAAGGCTGTTATCACAGAGGTGAAGAAGACTCTACTAGGACTTGTGTTTTACAGTCTAAAAATGTCTTCATTAAGATGCTGCTCTGTGAATTCTTTTTTAATACAGAATTTTAAAGGCACACCTCCTGTACAATGAGCAAACTCTCAATGTCTCAGTGTTCATTCACACTTTTATTCAAAGCGACACATTTCCGAAAGCTAGATGATAAAAAGGGACTGACAGACAAAGAAACAGAGGACAGACGGACAGACAGACAGAGAAACCGACGGACAAACAAAGAGACACAGACAAACAAAAAGAGACATGACATAGGACAGATAAAGAGCAAGAGAGAGCGAGAGAGAGAGCAGCTGCAAGACGCACAGAAAAACTTCTAACTCACAGTAAAAAATATAAATGTCAAGATCGACTGTAATTAAAAAAATCTATTTTTTTTTTCAGCAAAACAAAATAGAAGCTTTCATTTGGCCACATGGATTTAACAGCGTGCAGATCATTACTAACTGATTACTAAATAATTACCAAATAACTACAACCAACCAATAAGTCACAAACTAAGAAAAGTCACTCAAAACATAGATTTCCATATTTAGTTGGTTAATAATGCATAACGTTTCAGTTGCTGTAGCTGATTTATTTATGCATTTGCTGTGTGTGTGTCTCAGAAAACTGATGCTGTTGTGTATCACAAGGAGATTTGAGTGTGTGTGTGTGTGTGTGTGTGTGTGTGTATGTGCAACTATAAATAACAAAAAAGAAGAAAGGCAAAGCGTTTTCAAACACACAACTATAATTTTTCAGTCGGACAGAAAAATCCTGAATGTTTAATGAAGGCAGCTAAAGCCGTGGATCAACGCAGAACATGCTCGGCAACAACATTTCTTCATTTCTTCTGATAAACTCAACGCTTTTAACACATGGATTGCAGTCTAACTTACCTGCACCACTTCATCATCCTCCTCTAATAGATCCTCTAATACTTCTGTGGCCATCTGTTGAAAAAGAAAGATGCTATTAAGAGTCAGGGTTAATTGAAAGAGTCAGGGTTAATTGAAAAGTTTTGTAAGTATATTTATATGAATATTGTGAACAAGATTTCATTTTGTATGACAGCAACCAATGCTGTCTTTTAGCGTCTTTGCGTTGGTCTTGAACTAAAAAAAGCGCTATATAAATAAAACTGAACTTGAATGTAATTCATGTATACATTCTAGACTACACAAAACTACATTAAGACAAACAAAAAATGTGTGCATGTATATATAAAAGAATGGATCTAGTGAAGGAAAGATGGATGGTTGGACAGAAGTATAGACGGATCTGTAGATAAATAGATAGACAGGGAGACAGACACACAGATAGATAGAAGGAAATACAGAAAAATAGAGACAGACATAATCTACACAAACAAACCCACGTACAGGTGTTCTTTCATCACAAAAGCAACTATTTTTACAAGATTTCACAGAAATATTATACGTATACACAAAGTACAGTACATGGTCTGTGTTTTCCCATCATTGAATGTTCAAGTAATTCCTAAAGAATCTGATAAAGGAATTTTAATCTCTTCAGTCGACATAATCATAAAAAAAAAATCTACATTCGAGATCTGCTTGCACATGAAGTGACGGGAAAGTGCTTTACATTTAACGACATGGTTATTAAGTGAGTTCTTACGGTAATTCATTAAACAGCTTTTATCACTCCTCTGAGAGCTTGTGATCTTCATCCAGTTGATCAATGAGACAGATCTATCTGTTGTCAATATTCCTGCCAGTCGCAGCCTATCGGCTTAACTCATTCACCCACAGTCTCTTTTAATTAAGCATCACCAATACATCCTGAACAACAACGGGTGGACAAGCCTGATTGTGGCCAAGGTCGGTTTAAAGGTCAAATATTGGACAATAAAAATACATCCCCTTCTAATCCAAGGGTGTCAATCTGTTTTTGGTGAAGGGCTTAAATTTTCTTTCTACAACGGATAGCTTTATAAAAATTAGCATCCTCTCCTTGTGTTTGCATGGGTTTCCTCAAGGTTGCCGTTAAAGTCCTTCAGTTATAATCGACCAGCATGTTAGAAAATTGAAGTCCAGTAAAGTATCCATAGTTGCAAGTGAGAGTGAATGTGTGTGTCCTGCTTTGTGATTGGCCACTAAACCGGGGTGTGTCCCCCCTTTAGACCCTGAACGGCTGTGATTGGCAAAAAATGGAAAAAGTCGTTGAGAAAATGGATGGGCAATCTTTATGAATATTATGAATTTTTCACATGAATTTGATATTATTCAAATAAAGATTAAAATAAACCTGTTAAATGTTGGTTAGTTGTCGGCACAATGGGCCGTAACATGGCTACCACTTCACACAAAACGAGTCAAGATTAACGCCGCAAGCAAGTCCTAAAATAGTTTGGGGAAAGAATGTTCATTCTAAAGTGAACACTTCATTCTGCAGTGTACATTGATTTTCAGATCTAAATCACAGCAAGTGCTCTTCCTGCAGAGCTCCAACAAAAAACATTCAAAGGCTATTTCGGCAAACTCCACAACCACAAAGTGGTCATTTTTAAACTTCTTAGCTTTTAAATTGTACTAAAGCCTCTTGTGAGCTTCCCGTGATCGATATACTGAGACAGACTCTCTTGTTATTTTCGCAGGAGGGTTGTGGCCCTGACAAGAAGCGTAAGGAGGGGACGTTTCCACAGTGACCCCAAAAAACCCCTCTGAACTGGACGCCAGGCCTTCTCAGCATCTCTCGCTCCCTGTCGCCCATCACGCTATCCATTTTATCCAGGGCCAAAAGTCAAGATCACGCTCGTGTGGAAGCAAAAAAAAAAATTGGAATGAATGAATGAAACGTTGGGGGAAGAAAGAAAACGGAGAGAGAGCATTGCTCAATGGATACGTAATTTAAGGGACTGACCAACCAATTTACGACCAGGCAAGGCCATAAAATTCAGCCTGGACTTAATAATAGCGCATTAAATGTGACACCTCTGACAATTCCAATCTACTCGGGCCATACGCACCCACCCATCTGTATCTGCTTTTGTGTGTTTCTCCAAATAGCAGAAAGACGGACTGCGCAGTAGAAAATTTATACAGAAATCAGAGTGAAAGCCGAACACAACAAATCCCCATATACACGTTTGCACCCAAGACGATGGGAATTTTTACAATCGTGGCGTTTATCAAAGGCAACATGGCTGCCACTGGGAGCTAAAAACTTCACTTATATTTAGCCTTTTGGAATGAGGAGGAGCTGGGATAATTACTTTGGGGATTGATGTTTGCACACACTCTTTCCTCAACCACATATCACTCCCTACTGCCGACTCTGAGCTCTCAACAACAGATAAAAAGGATGGATAAAGTCAACGTAAGGCCCGGAGGAAAATGGCCAAGGGCTAGGTAGAATTCTCCATTTAATAAGTTCCAATTGAATGCATTAATCTGCTTGAAAGTTTCTTAGATACATATGCCACTATGCGGTGGACCAGATTCTGGTACTTTGAGTCCCATGGAGGTATAACAGCCCCAGGCGTCTTCTAGAACAATGTACCAGATCTGATGAAACTCCTCAGAGTTGTAAAGCAAATTGGCTTTTGTATGTAAATCGGGGGGTAATATTGTCTTTTGGATTTAATGTTCCAAAGTGCTAGAGAGTGAAGACTGACTGAAAAAGTGACTATTTCACAGCTTTTCA
Organism: Paedocypris micromegethes; assembly: GCA_028031935.1. Taxonomy (NCBI): domain Eukaryota; kingdom Metazoa; phylum Chordata; class Actinopteri; order Cypriniformes; genus Paedocypris; species Paedocypris micromegethes. The sequence goes on along the minus strand of CM051501.1, from coordinate 14,186,415 downwards.
AATCAGATTTCAGTATCTTAATCAGAAACACTCCAGTTGTGGAACCTGCCAGTCTGGGAATCAAAAAGTGGTCACAAATCTCAAACCACTATGCCACACCTGCCCCTACAGCACAAACACAAGGCGACCTTGAGTGTCTTGAAAGGCGCCAATAAATAAAAAATTGAAGGAATTAAACAGAAACTAGTATACTGTTACTAGTAAAAATCTAACTACAACAAGACATCATGGTCAAGACTTTTTCAAAAGGTTTGAGCCTGCAGGGCTAGGGTTATCGATTTGGAACACTTCACAACAATTCACCCTGTACAATAAAGTTCATTATGAATATTACAAACGTTATAATACGCTGATATAATTACCACTTGAGCTCTATATTCTTTATACTTGCCTCCAGTATAATATTCCCATATGGGGTTTTTATTAAAACAAATCTAATTTTGCTTATGCTTGGCCTCTGCTTTTCACCACACATCAGAAAAGGCATGAACTGCTTGCAGCTATATTTACAGACGTGGACAAAATTGTTGGTACCCTTCGATCAATGAAAGAAAAACTCACAATGGTCACAGAAATAACTTTAATCTGACAAAAGTAATAATAAATAAAAATTCTAGAAATGTTAACCAATGAAAGTCAGACATTGTTTTTCAACCATGCTTCAACAGAATTATTTTAAAAAATAAACTCATGAAACAGGCATGGACAAAAATGATGGTACCCCTAACTTAATATTTTGTTGCACAACCTTTTGAGGCAATCACTGCAATCAAACGCTTCCTGTAACTGTCAATGAGACTTCTGCACCTCTCAGCAGGTATTTTGGCCCACTCCTCATGAGCAAACTACTCCAGTTGTGTCCGGTTTGAAGGGTGCCTTTTCCAGACTGCATGTTTCAGCTCCTTCCAAAGATGCTCAATAGGATTGAAGTCAGGGCTCATAGAAGGCCACTTTAGAATAGTCCAATTTTTTCCTCTTAGCCATTCTTGGGTGTTTTTAGCAGTGTGTTTTGGGTCATTGTCTTGTTGCAAGACCCATGACCTGAGACTGAGACCAAGCTTTCTGACACTGGCCAGTACATTTCTCTCTAGAATCCCTTGATAGTCTTGAGATTTCATTGTACCCTGCACAGATTCAAGACACCCTGTGCCAGACGCAGCAAAGCAGCCCCAAAACATAACAGAGCCTCCTCCATGTTTCACAGTAGGGACAGTGTTCTTTTCTTGATATGCTTCACTTTTTCGTCTGTGAACATACAGCTGATGTGCCTTGGCAAAAAGTTCCATAGGTTCCAAAAAGTGCCTTGTCCATCTGTCCATAGGACATTCTCCTAGAAGCTTTTTGGCTTGTCAACATTCCAGTATTGCTTTTTTTATGATGAGTTTTCAACAATGGTGTCCTCCTTGGTCGTCTCCCATGTAGTCCACTTTGGCTCAAACAACGACGGATGGTGCGATCTGACACTGATGTTCCTTGAGCATGAAGTTCACCTTGAATCTCTTTAGAAGTCTTTCTAGGCTCTTTTGTTACCATTCGAATTATCCGTCTCTTAGATTTGTCATCAATTTTCCTCCTGCGACCACGTCCAGGGAGGTTGGCTATAGTCCCATGGATCTTAAACTTCTGAATAATATGTGCAACTGTAGTCACAGGAACATCTAGTTGCTTGGAGTCTTATAGCCTTTACCTTTAACATGCTTGTCTATAATTTTCTTTCTGATCTCTTGAGACAACTCTTTCCTTTGCTTCTTCTGGTCCATGTTGAGTGTGGTACACACAATATCACCAAACAACACAGTGACTACCTGGAGCCATATATATAGGCCCACTGACTGATTACAAGGTTGTAGACACCTGTGATGCTAATTAGTGGACACACCTTGAATTAACATGTCCCTTTGGTCACATTATTTTCAGTGTTTTCTAGGGGTACCATCATTTTTGTCCATGCCTGTTTCATGAGTTTATTTTTTTAAATAGTTCTGTTGAAGCATGGTTGAAAAACAATGTCTGACTTTCATTGGTTAACATTTATAGAATTTTTCTTTATTATTACTTTGTCAGATTAAAGTTATTTCTGTCACCATTGTTTTTCTTTCATTGATCGAAGGGTACCAACAATTTTGTCCACGTCTGTATGTGTAAATACTAGTACAATCTCTTTTAATAGGCAAAACAATTTCTTTTAATAGGCAAAATAGACTTTTACATACATCCTAAGTAAACAGAATTACAATAAACACCATTTTCTCAGTTTTGTGATTGTGCTTTTTAACTTGCTTTTTACAGATGTGGTTATGGTTCTTAAAACCAAGCATCTTTTGTAAGGTATAGACTAGGGATGTAATCTAAATGAAAATTTTCGGCCGAAAATTGCCCAAAAGTGCATTTTCGGTTTTCGGCCGAAACACTTTTATCACCGAAACAACACGGCCGAAAGTTGATGACGTAAGCAGAGACCGCGAGAGCTGCACGTGAACATTGGCTGCATAACATCACGAGCTCCCCGCAAGCCGCGACAATCACTTCACGCCCGTGGCTCTTAATAGAGAACATTCTCTCTCTTCTGACTCCGTTTGGGGAGAAAACTAAAGAGATCAGCTCATCTGATGCGTCTGTAGCGGACGTTATTACTTTTATCACACGGTAAAAACTATGAAAAGTTCGCGCTTAGAGTCTGTCAGCGCACGATCCGTAGAAATATGTTCGAATCCTCTGCACTTCATCGCAACTGTACTTGATCCTCGTTATAAAGAGCAGCGCGCGTGAGAAATAATACCGGCAACGATGCACAGAACCGGCGCGGAGCAGAGCAGAAAACAGACTCATCTCTCTTCACCAGATGAAGGGTTTGCAACATCGTTGTCTGATAAGTTCAGTGAAATCCTGCAAGAAAGTACCTCTAATAATACTAATACGTAGGCTATTTTGTTTTAGGCTACTTTATATGTGACAGATTGTATATTTCTACAAGATATATATTTTTTATCCACTGGCCTTATTTAAATACAGTCTCAAATCTTTCTCAAATGTCAGTCAGATGACAACCTCAACAGCGATAAATATAATAGTATTTATACTATTATTAAGACCTGCAGAGAAAATGTTGTATCCTTTGCACTAGTTCTGAATGCACTTTAAACTTAAATGCAATTTTTAATGGAGGAACTTTTAATTTCACAACATTTCAGCAGGTCAGTAGGTCAAGTTAAACATTTTAGTTTGAATTATATTTTATATTTCTTGAGTGTTCCTTTATACTTGATAAATATTTGCATATTTGTAAACACATTTTGTTTCAGGTATTCTTTGAAACTTCATTATTAATATATGCAATTGCAATGCCTTAGTTTTAGTAAAGTTAGTACACCATCATAGCAATAAATGCAATCATTTCGGTTTTTGGTTTTCGGCCAGGCTTTCCTCTTTTTCGGTTTTTGGTTTTGGCCAAGAATTTTCATTTCGGTGCAACACTAGTATAGACCATACTAAATTCATTAAAACCATCAGTCTTGAAGTGTACACGTATTGTAGTAACAAATCAAATCTGAGCCATCCAACATTAAGGCTTGATACGCAGAAAGAGAGTATATCAAAAAGCAAGAGCTAATTTAAAGCAACTGTAATTACAGTTTTCAGGAAGGAACGGAACACTTGCATTTTGACGGTTGATGATATTGATTTGGCTATTTTTGAGGCTTTTACCGTAACTGTGCTATTGATCTATACGATGCAAACAGCTCCTGCGGTGAGGCAATGATGTTCTTATGGTGATAAAGATGGAATTAGCCTGAAAAATAAAAGCGTTCCATACATTTTCCATTAACTAATGTAACTCAACGTCACAGAGTTCTACTGTGGAAGAGGAGCAACTGAAGATCAATACTGTGGAGATTTGAGTTTGAAAGGTTTACCATATTAGTGCCAAGAGACGGAGCAGAGAGTGACTGAAAACAACAGTGAATGCAATAAAAAGAACGAAAAAAAACAGACTATACAATTAGGGCTGCGCGATTTTGAGAAAAAACCTAATTGCAATTTTTCTGAAAAATAATGCAATTGAGATGTGATGTCACTCAATGGGGTTAAAAACCGCAGCCTCCTGCGGTTTGTTAATTGCGGGAGTTAAAACCACGATATCAATTCAATAAAGGTTAATTGTGCAGCCCTATGTACAATAATTCCGGTTATTTGAGACAGTTGCTTAGCCGAGTCACATTCTAAAGTCCCAAAACAAAGTAACTGGTTAAGTTCTTACATTAACACTGAGCACTGAGTATACAATAAATAAATTATATTTTGAATAAACAAATCTCGTAATAAATAGTAGTTTGTTTAATTGTGCAATGGAGTATAAACGAAATGCTTTTGCCTTTAGGGACGCTTTCAACTCTGTGCGGAGTTCAACCCTGCGTGGTGTTTAACTCTGTGGAGTGTTGTTCTTTGCTAATTAGTAAAAGTTCCAGTGTCTGCTACACAAGCTCCTATATGAGTGTTCTTTATTTATCACCAAACAAACTAAACAAATATATTCTCACATACAGTTTTACGTACAGTATGTCTCGTCTTATTTTACCAAACACTGGACATGTCACTCAACCGGGAAAGCCAGTTATTAGGGACAAACTGATCCACTCCTGATCAACTGAAATGGACCGCTCTGATATTTTGCCTCTTAAAAACAAACAGAACACATTTCTGTGTCCAAACAGAAATGGAGAAGCCCATTGTTTGTTATCAACTGGACAACTGGACCCTGGATAAGGCATCATTAGCTGCAGACAGGCTGCAGCTCCACTAAACGACCTTTAGAACAGCGTGACCCATCAGACCGTCTCCGACACGAATAACTGGGCTGTCACAAGAAAGTGCGCCGAACCTCGGGTCTCATTGTGCCAGTCATCTTAGCGATCTTCAGAAGGCTCTGACAGATCCTCGCTTGCGGAGAGGGTGGGTGGGGAGGAGGAATGCTTTTTCTTGTCTTCTAACCCAGGTGAAATTGCTTTTCACTATATGTTTAAGAAAGCTGAAGGTGAGATTGGCCATTTTCAGGCTGTCTTACAGATCCAGGATTGTTCTTAGTGTGTGTCGATGCAGCAGCACTATTGATTTTCAAGAAGTCATTCTGAGCGGTGAAGGTCAGGGTACAGGCATTAAATCAGACAGGGAGAAGAAAGCAGCTAAAGAACCGCTCTACACACATAGGTGTAATCGCACATTATTCTTATGAAGCCGGAATCCCATTTCTACATTCCACACATCAGATCGGAAAAGCAGATGACTTTGGCTTCAGATGCAGGAGTAGATTAGAGGTGAAAGTAGGAAATCGAGTTGCGGTTACCGTCAACTGAGACGTCATTACAGCCGGCTCGGCCCCAACAACACGGGCACAACGACAAGTTTATTTTGTTGATGCAGTCCATCTCACTTAAGTCTCACTGTGCAAGGTCCCAAACAAATCAATACAGGGGTTAGCGTGGGAAGCAAGGCTTTGGCAGGTTGTGAAAAAGGCCTGAAGGAGACTTGCCCTCATGGCATTCCTCCTCTCTGTGCCTGTCTGATGGATTTCTCATTAAAACGGGAACGCTTCATCGCTGAGAAGCACCTTTGGTCTGTGCCAGTGTTCTAAAGTTGTCGTTTTAACTCAGAAACTCACAAAGGCAGAACTTCCATTTATCAAGCTTTTGGAGCAAAGCAATGAAATGGAGGCAGGTTTATGTTTCGAACACACTTTGCAAAAAAGGATTTCAAATAGGCAGAATGTGTTTAACACACGGTAAATCAGATAAGAAGGAAATTGGAAGAAAAAGAATAAGCCGGACTAGTACAAATTTTGGATGAAAAATCCTCATAATTCAAAAGCTTTTGTATGTAAATATATTTAAAACACTTCAGAACATACGCATGCTACTGCGAGTTTAATTCGCTGCAGGAACAAGCTCGTATTTCAAAAAGCACACATGGTGCAAATAAATGTAGTGTTTTTGTCACTTACTGTATATGGCAAGCACTTTTTGGTTCAGTATCAAGGACATGGAGCAGTTAAAGAACCAACCAGGACTTGAACCTACAACCTTTAATAGTAGTCACAAGTTCAAATCTCTACCACTAGGCCACAAATGCCCTAATGTGCAATTATTTTACTGCCTGAATAATATATTAAGCAGCTTTGATGGGAGCAGAGATTTGAGAGTATGGATCTAAAAGTGGGATTTTCTGAAGCAAAAATCCTACCCGTATACATTTTTTTAAACCATTCTCAAGTCTAAATCATTCTAATTGAGGGGGTAATGCCTCTTGAAAAGCAGACAGGTCTTACAAACATTCTCTCATTGCTGTAATGTGTAAGCTGAATTGAGCATAGATATATAGATATCTTGCCAGTTATATCTGGCAATGTTATATCCAGCATTTGTTATATCTTGCCAGTTCGACAAATTATATTTAAATAATGTAAAACGAGGTGAGTTTGTCAATGGCCACTAGGGACCCCACATATTGGGACCCCTACAAAATTGTGCTCTGCTTTTAATCATCGAGTGAGGTTACAGACGCACTGAAGTGACACACAAATCCGGAGCAGTGGGCCACACATGTAATGGTTTGTCATAAAACATCCATATCCCTCTACAATATGCATTGTAACATTATTAAAATGTATATTAATAGCCCACTGAATATCATTAGAGCCCTACAGCATCTGCTTTCTAGATCAAGCAACTCTGACTCCAGAGTTCAGTGACATTAAAATAAGCTAGAAGCTCCATTGACTGTCAGATGGTTCTCTTTTAGAGGGTGGAATTCATTCGGACCACCTAGACGGAATGTCAGGCAGCAGATGTGGCAGCAGGTTATTTAAGCCCGGCATTATTAAACCCTCATTAGCACAGAGAAAACTCTCTTTTCATTTTTTCATTCGTGAGCACGCCATTTCCTCGCCGCCACGTATCTGCAGGTGTCTCGGCTCTGTCGGGTCTGTCTGAGTGTAATTAAGACCCGCTTGTTAAGATGTTGCTCAGACTGGTAACACGGTTGGCATAGCGACCACCCACTGAATAGCCATGCTGATCGAAAACCACTTAGTGGTTTCATCCCAGCATGACGCCAGTGACTAGAAATATGGAGTGATGTCATCAGTGGTGACCACAGCAGATCTGTCACAGCGAATGAGCTTGGTGTTTGTCTGCGGAAGCATCTGTTTGTTTGTTCCTCCATGTGCCCGAGGTTAGGGGGCTTGAAGGACAAGTGTGCTAAATGACAGTAAATCACCAATCACAGCGCCAACGTCACGCGGCGTCGAGAACCCATTAAACTCAACAAGAGTCTGGAGAATTCCAGCTACTTGAGTGACGACTGGCAAAGAGCTTGGATGTTATGAATCTTTGGCTTCTGACTGCCTGCGATAATGATATCAACATACCTTTCCTATTGTTCTTGTGCAATATATGTTCAAAAAATTAATCAATGTGTCAATTACACATCAAGCGCACAAAAAACCAAACGTACAAACGTTGTACAAATTCTTATTTTTGATGAAAGTAGTGAAAATATCATTTTCTTTAACCATAATCTGACAACATCAACGCCCAGTGGTGCAAATTAAAAACTCGTAAATAAAATTAACATAGATCATTTTTAATGACAAGGATGATAAAACGGAGTTACATTATCACAATGCATTGGACAAAATTGTTAAATATTAAATATAAATATCAAATAATGAAATAAAAAAAAAAAAGCCAAATTTAAGATTCTCAGCTAATTTCAGCTTAATCTCTCAGACATTACATACACGTGCACCATAAACCTGTCCTCATGTTACGCAAACGCCATTGCATTGTGTTAAAAAACATCTCACACAAAAATCAAGTGAAAATGCAGCGACCAAACTTTTAAGCTGAAGCCACATGCAACAACAAAACTGACAGTGAGTGCGGCTTAAGCGATCATCACAAAGACCCGGCCAGCGGAAGAGTTCAGTCTGAAACCAGCACTGTGTTTAAAAATTCACCATCAGCTATCGAAATATACATTTTATTAGACCTTCCATGCACAACTGTAAACGTCGCAAGTTAATGGATTCTGAAGCAAGAGCACACAAGACATTTGACCTTCATCGGAAAGTGTTGCGCAAAAAGGCATATGACGGACAGCTTAATGCGGATGCAAGCATGGCTATAGACGACACCCTGATCTTAGCAGGAATATATCAACCTCGCCGCTGAGTGCATGCCGCTTTGTGACAAGAAAAACTGCGGCGATGATCGCTTAATGAGTCAGAAGTTCAGAAAGGACTTTTAATGAGAATAAAATGGGGAAAAACACAAACTCTAAATGCAGCACTTCACGAAAGAGGTCTGACTCTCATGAGACCAGATTACATATGTTTTGGTGGCAAATATATTTCTGATTTACTAGCAAGAAAACGTTCCAGGCAGTGAAAAACATCCGTTTATATGTGGACAGCATTTTCTTACTTTTTTGTTAGCAATTGTTACTTACTGTTACTGCCTTGTTACTGTCTGTAATTTGCTTTGTATTGTACATTGCACTAATTGTAGTTTGCACCTAAGTTTTTCACTCACCACAGCTCACACGCTGGGGGGATGTGACAATAAAAGTGATTTGATTTGATTCTGATGGTGTAAAAAAATAACAAAATTCTCAAAGTTTTAACTCACACACACTTTTAATACTTTAATGAGCGTCTGACCTGGTCATGTGACTTACCAGCACAATGGAATCCATCCATTGATCCATCATATAATTATATATATTTAAAATAAAATGTAAAAAAATTATATAAAAAATAGTAAACTAAAATAATTATTTAAACAAATCATATGAAACAAGACAAAATACATAGCAAAAATGTCATCTTTTAAATGAAATTTGGTTTAACAAAAATGTCTAACAATTGCACAAAAACGTAATAGTGCAATTGTTAATAAACTCAATAGTGCTTTGTAATAAACTCTAAATAAAACCCTTTTATAATAAATCTGTACTAGATGCTTTTCTTTTATTTTTTTGGGCTGTGAATTGAGCAATTTTCTTCCTGCTAAATCGCCAGTCTAACACAACAGGCATCACTACATTTCCACAACCCATCAATGAAAAAGACCAAAAAAAAAACGACTAAAATACGGAAAATGAACGCGGCAGAACATTGTGACACGTTCTATAATGCTTTTGAGGAGCGCGTTGAATGGCGCTAATGTTGCCGCTCGGATGCTCTATAAACACGCTGACACACAATTAACCTCCTCTCAACGCTATCATCAGTCAGCACAATGCACTGGCACATTCAGCCGCTGGCAGCGACGGGTGCACATCTGCTGGGATGTCAGGTGGCCCCGGCTTCCTGATAATCCCATCTTTAGGAAAGGTTGTGGGTTCTTCCTGACACTAAATAACACAATCTTGGAGAAGCTTTTTTGATTTCCAGTGGCTAAGGACAATAACAATAAATATCCATATGTAGTTACCAGACGTAAACTTTGCATCTCAAGAAATGCGCAACAAAGTCAAGAGTGGCTGCCAGATTCTGATCAGTTGGCCACCACCTAGACTACGAACTATATAGTGCGATGAATCACGCAGCGATGTTAGTCGAGGTTGTAAGCAAAGCCCATCTGGTTTAATGCTAGCTAAGCGTTTAAAAGCAACACCCGGGTTCAGACACAAAGATGGTGTTAAGGTTTATTGTAGTTTCCAATTTCACGTGGGAAATTCAAAATTTATGTTGTAGATAAAGGCACAGATGCAACCAGAAACAATTCAGCATTAATACTGTACAGGCATATTTGAAAGACCAAGAAAGGGAATTTAGCCGTTATTTTAAAGATGCTTTATTTCAGACCTAGAGTTGCTGTGATTGACTAAAGCTCCCCAGGACCCAGAAATGGTAAACTGGTTCAGAAAATGGATGAACAAATTTAACAAATTGTGCCTGACTTTCCTACACAATGTCTGTTTGAACTGAATTTGGCTGCGTAACGATTTGCTTTCACTCAATGGTTGTTTATGAGTCACCACCGTATCTCAGTAAATAATGCTAGACATGTAAATAATATGTTATCATGTAGTACTCGCTCTCAGTGAGAGTTAATGTTTGTAATAAGCATGTATGGACATTTTCCAGCCCACTGTACCTCTAAAAGCTGGAATATTTTATAGGCGACGCAGACATGCAAGAGATGAAAAAATAAATAAATTAACCATTAAAAACAGCAAATAAAGCAATGCTTTTAGCAGCTATGAGTTAACATCACTTGGTTCATGCAGCCTTGCAAAGCCATTTATGCTAGTAAAGTGAAGCGGTGATTATTTCTGCAAATAAATTCTGCTAATATTGTACCTTAAATCTGTCTGGCCATAGCTATTAACTTCCACAAAGTAAAATTCAAATTTGTTGCGCGTTTTTTTTTAGCTGAAAACCCCAACCATTATTTGAGACATTTATCGCAGTAGCTACGGTTCAAACCTCGAAAAAAAAATAAACAAAATATTACACACTTCATGAAAACCTGCAAAATTCTTTATTTAAAATTTCATGCTATTTAGATATTCCACACAACTGAGAAGTTGAATAAAAAAAGTGTTTTTACACTTAATTGTACAAACTTATGCCAATTTAAAAAAAAAAAAATCTTTTGGGATCAAGAAAAATCCCATTTCCCATACTCAAATTATAGATGGCAAATTTGCTCACAGCAAAAACAAATCAAGAAATTGCAAATGTCTGCTGGGATTTCAAGTTGAAGCCAAAAACTGGATCCGTTTCTCCCAAAAGCAAAGGAAAGATGTTAAAATCTGTTCAACTGCTGCTTAGAATTTTTTTTTTAGATTTTGATTTTTAAGAGTTTAAGCTGTTACTAATGAGCAATTAGTGATTAGATGATAAAGTTTATCGTTTATATCTTTTCATTCCTTGATTCAATTAATGTGTACAAAGGTGTAATTAACTAATTAAGTAACTAAAAAACTGTATTAATTAAGTCACTGATTAGTTTAATTAGATTTTACTTTGCTGTAACCTTTACTGGAGTGAAAGTCACTTACTGTGTACAGTACTGTATATGAAGTGAAAATGCCGCTTACATTTGTAGTGCTAGTGTTTGATTTTGCCTCAATGCTAGTTGTGCGAGAGCGTTTGAAAGGGTTAAACGACCTAACTCTGAAAGCACTAAGACTCCCTGAACGGCATTTTTCGTAAGGGTTAGGGTTTTAAATCCTAAAACAGAATTAGACAGAAAACGGTGATGATTTCCGCTTGTTGACCATACTGGCTGTTTTGCCGTGATTTGCTTTTAAGATTCCAGTGAGATTCTGCATTTTTTGTTAGAACCAATTTTAGCGTGCAGCGTCACAATGACAAGAGTTTTGAAAAGCATTTGAGCTGTGACTTAAAATGCTCAGTTCACAGTAGCACTGGATGACAATGGCTTGGCAGAATACACTTTTATTCATTTCCGAAGAATTTCGAAAGAGATAATAAGCCAGAAAAGATTCAATGCGGGTCAAAAGTAGCAATCTTCAGAGGGAAGAGGAGTGTGTCTACAGCTCAACCATGAAGCCAGACGCTTAAAATGTTAGCCTCTTCAATCATTAAAAGCACTGCTCATCATTTTACATGTCAGACAGACCATCAAACCTTGGAGACAAAAAAAAAACTGCTATAAAAGATCTGATTGTCTTGACCAAGAGAAAATCAGAAAAACCTTCAGTAAATTATGAAAAGACCAGAAATTTCAAACACAAGATAACAGAAATGTGTGCTCATGCCATTTTAAGCAAATATGGCACTTTTTGTGGTACTTTATCCTCAAATTTTGACCCTGTGGAATTTATAGTTTCTCACGTTGGCAAAACATTTAAAATATCACAGTGGCAGAAATCGTTTAGGTTTCTTTTCTGCGCTTTCGGATCACATGTCAGGAAAAGTACAGTGGGATTTTTAAACACTGGACTAAGCATTCCCTGGACGATTCTGGGGAAGTGTTTTATTTTCACCCAATGAAAATTTATATCAGGTCACAATAAATTCCAGGTTACTAAAATGTACTTGACGCTCACCAGGTTATTTTAAATGAATCTCAAAAAAACATTATACACTTTATAAAGTTTATTGTAGGTTATAAACTAAAGAAAAGGTATATACTATAATAAACATTATTTAAATGTTATCAAACAATAAGTAAAAGGGGTTACGACTTGGTTTGAATATACTAATTTATTCTAAAGATGATGAAATATATTTATTGTGGTACACACGACTTACTCTAACAGATTAAAGTTTGAGAAATGCATATGAATAATAAATGTGGGGGTGAGATTTTTAGAAATTAATGTGACATTTGCTTCATACAAATTGACAGACTTTGAATAGGGAGCAAATTAAATTATTCTTTGTTTTGATGTAAAACTATGGAAATAAATCGAGACAGATAATTGTGTTAAGTTGATTACAGTTTGTTCTTGTTCTATTTAATTAATCAGAACTCTTGGGGTTCAAAAAAAAGAAAAAGAAAAAGAATGAAGATCTTTGTTGCCAGTGTGAATGTAGTTAGTTTGCATTGAAACTTTCAATAACTACGTCATGGTGGCGTAGTGTCATCTGACAACATAAAGATCTCAAGTTTCAGTCAGTCTGGTTTTTTCTGTGTGTACCATGTTCTCCTCGTGCTTGTCCTCTGGGTCTTGGGTTTCCTCTCACAGTCCACAAACATGCAGGAAAATTAAAGTCCATAGGAATGAGTGAGACTGTAAATGTGTCTGTGTGTATGTGTCAAGCTCTGTGATTGGTCAATCACTAATCTAGGGTATGTCCTGCCTAGGCTCCAGATTCACGTGACCCAGAAAAAGAAATGTGGATCAGAAAAAAAATAAATGGGAGGATGAATGGAATTTTTAATACAAATATGAATTTGCATAAAACAACTTGACATCCACATTTAAGTATGTGTTTAAAATTAGCAGATTCATAAAAACAACAGAACTCTTTTCTTTTTAGCCAATTTTAGCAAATGTAGCCAACACTCATAGTGTTCAAACAAAACTATGGTCAGGTTCAAGTTCAGACAATTTCACCTACAGCAACCAGTTTGGTTAAACAAGGTATTGTCTTACCCCAAAATACATTCTAATTACAGGATCTATATCTGGGTCTGACATTTAGCCATGTAAATATCACTGGTGTCAGTTTTTCTCCTGAAGTGATGGATGGACAAGTTTCGGCCCATTTGTGGCTTTGGTTCCCCTGAGAGCAGATGGAAATAGCCCGACGGATTCATCGGTCCCGAAGGCCCGGGTCAGCTTGCGCTTAGTCTTTAACTAGGCATAAATCTATAGATAACTGATGCCACAATCAGCACGAAAAATCAAGGCAACCCGTCCAGTCTAAAAAAAATGTCCATGTACCACACACACACACACGCACACTCTCTCTCTTCCGCTCTGAAACACACGGCCTCGTTCATCAACACACACAACAGCATTGTGAATTTATGACCTTATTTAAAGTGATAAAAAAAACATCTCTGCTAAAACAAGATAACAGAAGACCACGAGTGAGACAATTTTCTCAGAGCGGAAAAAAGTCACAGCCTGCAGTTCAGACACCACCACACACACCAACGCTTTAAGAAACACACAATTCCCACCCGTGGCCAAGATGCAGCGTTGATAACATAATGCGATTACCATCTAATATAACCTTATCTTGGCAAAAACATGATTACCGCTAGTGTGCTAACGCTAGCTGGAGGGCTAGATGGATTTAGATTATTCTAAAACCGCACTGCTTTCATAAAAACTTTTTTTTTACATACCTAAGCAAATGGCTACATCCTTCAGTCAGTTATCCTATCCATCACACAAATCAGGGTGTCTTGAGGTATTCTTCATCATGACTGAACATGGACCTTGCTTGCAGAATAAGTGTGAACGAGGTCTACATCCACAAGAAGGAAAAAGAAGCTTGAAGTATTGCATTTTGTGCCCCAGCGCATCCAATGTCAGACTTAAAAAGCAGGAGAGAGCAAGAGGAGATTCTCCGGTTCTTCGTGTTTCGACAGTGAAGCATATGTCTTTCTTTTTAGGCCGTTAAGGAATTCAAACACATAAATTCAGCCACATGAGTATACGGTGTGCTTTATATTTAATGAGATCCAATTTAAAGGTTAAAGGCCTCTCACGTTTTCTGTCGAGACCCATCAAGCTTCCATGTGGTTTCCACACTTGAGACCGGATGAAAAACGAGTCACTTTGTCCACAGATTTAGGAAACAAGAGGTAATTGGCGATTTACGGATTCGCAAACACTCTTCTACCACCCGGTGAGGAGCTCGGATGTCTCTTTGACTCGAGCGCACACTGACATGAAAAGCAGTCTTTATTCCCTGTACCAAACATGCTTCCTTCTGAGCTCATCCATTATGGATTGGGATTGTGGAAAGATGAATGAATCTTTAACCTTATGATGCAGCCTTCTCAGATCACGGTTAGCCAGTCATGTATTTTTCATAGTGCCAACAGTTGTTTTATTCATCTTTGCGTTTTAAAACGGGGTCTCGGAGGTCAGAGAAACTACAGAGGTTCAGGCCAGAAGGTGGAATTACTTGAAAAAGTCACATATACATGGTCTAAGCGTTTCCATACACTAAAGTTTTTCCAAGAACGCCATGGCTCTCCAAATACCAAGAAAAGTCGCCGTCCATATTTGGTAGATTTCAGGCGTTATGAACCTTGGACACTCATGTCGACACCCATATTCTGGGGAAATGCCTGTGATATATTCAAGACCCTTTTTGGGTCCTGACCAATGAAATATTTGTGTCAGCCCCATGTAACTCTCCTTTTAACAACCTACCAATTAATCTTGGCCGATCAGATGCCGAGCCTTCAATCCAAATCAAAGCACGATTGAACATCCATTAGTCAACAAAATGCTTTATCGAATGCAAAATAGGTTTGCGCATATGAAGTGAATTTGAAAGTCTTGGTGAAGCAAACCATTTCTTCTTATGATTCACTAGGTCTCTGGTTTCTAATAATGACCCAGTAATGAAAAAGTGTTGCTGCGGCCCTATGCTCCCATGAGGAGAAAAAGGACTAAGAAGAAGAAGAAGAAGAAGAAGAAGAAGAAGAGGCAACACATTGGATGCATTTAGTACCTCTAATTAATCATATGATATAAAGTTACTTATGAAGTGATTGATATAGTCAATCAATTAATTTAAATGAAATTAATTTAATCCAATTCAGACACGTTAAGTTGGCGAAGTGGTCTCAACATAACCTAAAAAGAAATAACCCATGGATGGCCACTAAACAGTTCAACAGGAGGTATATTCTGAAAGGTATATTCACAACATATATTCACGCAGTAGTACCGCAGTGATGAAGCACATGGGAGAGAATGTCATGACAGATGAGCATAATGAGGCATTTGCATTGAATATTCCTGCCCTTCAGAAAATTTCAATAATAAAAGGTCACTTTGCATTTCAGTGAATTGTGAAAGTCCTATAGGTAAAAAAATAAAAAACTCTAATAAATGCATTAGACCCTCAGAGTATACCAACTACATTTAGCAGATGCACATTAATGCAGCATGAAGAAACACAGCTTTATTTTAGACTCAGAATCGTGGTCTAATAACAGTGGTCTAACTCTTCAGTTTCATCATCTTCTAATTTATACCAGCTACCAAAGTGTCTTGAGAGCTGCTTGTTCTTCCATCTTCTCAATCATGTTTAAAGAACACAAGATGTACAATTAATAAATAGATGCCGGTAAAGTAGGTTAAAGCGGTAAAGTAGGCATCCTGGTTGAGTAGGCATCCCATTGAAGTGTGCAAAGTATTCCCTAAAATTCAGGGTTTAAGATTTTATAGTTCATTGACAAATAGATTATTGTCATGGATCACGCAGATTAAGACGTTTTAAGAAGTAAGGAGAGGTATAAACGTCTTAACCAATCAAATAAAGGGATTTTGCGGGAGGCAGTTGTTTAAAACAAAAACGTGTTTTTCTGAAATGAGTCTGAGGAACATTGCCATAGAATAAAGTGGAGTCCAATGTATGTAATTAGCTATCTTTGTTTTCTGTCTCTTGAAGGACATTTCTTCCACGGCACAATAACAGACACACACCTGCCTCCGTCACACCGGCCGCGCTGCTATTTATTGTGTGAATGAAGGCGTGCGGGAACATTTACGCAAGGATGCTTCCCCAAGGATTCCTGAGAGGCCACTCAAATGTCACACATGGCTCTCCGCCGAACAGGTGAAGTGCTTTCAATCTGCACCAAGAGAAAAGAGGCAATTACGCCAGAACGGAATACATTAAAATACCCATCGGGTTATCATCGGCTCAGCTTCAACAGCTAAGAGAACTGTGACCCTTCTCCATCAGTCTCTCCTCTTGCTTTCTTTCATCTGCTCATTTTGCTTTTATTGTGATCGGTGCCACAAAGAGTTTGATTAAACAAGCACAATCTTTGCTTCTCAGTGAAAGGTTGCACAAAAAAACCCCAAAAAACCCAAGACCTGAACAGGAAGTGCATTTGAAGTGCACAGACAGGTGAGACCGTGGGTACTAGTCGTTCAACTGAACCTCGACAAATATCTCATGACAAAGGCAAACCGCTGCAAACACGAACCCTTGCATGTGCCAATATCGGCCAAATTAAAAATGGATCCTCTAGACTGGAGGTCCATTTCATTTTTGTGCTGGCTTTGTCCTCATTTCTTCTTTTCATCTCTTACTCAATCCCTTTCAGTTTGCACTGCAGGAAATATAGACGAGATGTAAATATTAGGAAAAATGGATGATAGCTCCACAACAGCTAATTGTACCAAGGCTCAAATCATAACAAAGCAAATTAAATCTCAATTAAGCACATTTAACCAGGATGTTTAAAAGCATTTTTGAAATACTTTTAATACAATGATGTAATTTGCTAATAATTTTGTTGTCAGCTGTATAAAATGATGAACAATACAAAATTACAATAATTTTGAATGAAATGGTAAGAATAACAATTTTTTTTACATATTTATAATTATCCTTTTGGGATTACATGAAAAACCTTTATTTGACCGACATGGCAGTATTGTTCAACCCTTCCGTCATCACACACACATGGTTCAGGACGTTACAACATGTGCAGTTTGCATGCTGTTGCCAAA
The DNA here is from genome assembly GCA_028031935.1 of Paedocypris micromegethes. Lineage (NCBI taxonomy): Eukaryota > Metazoa > Chordata > Actinopteri > Cypriniformes > Paedocypris > Paedocypris micromegethes. The sequence goes on along the minus strand of CM051501.1, from coordinate 14,169,222 downwards.
GGACGGCAAGCCCCAAAGGACACAGGTAAGTAAAAGTGATGCTCAAATAGAGGGTGGAGTTCCGATTTTCAATTCTTTCCACTCGGCGGAAATCATATAGAGAAATAGTTCAAATAGAGGTTTGATTGAATGTTTATCAGAATTGTTCTCAACCCTCATGCTAGTTAATTATTAACACAAATTTTAATGTCCCTTAAATTACGAATACAAATACGCTGTACTTGCTACTGAAGTGAATGTTACTTCAACACATGTTAATGAAATTATAGACAACTCTAAAGTGTCACACTGTAAAGTCAGAAAAAATGGTTTCCACCATCATTTTATTGCCGTTCCTCAGGATTTAAATATGCCAGAGAAAAACCGTGGAGTAGATATAGTGACTTAGTCACGGATGAGTCCCCAGCAGTGACAGATTTACCAGTGCAAAAGGTTGGCGTGGTGACAAGTTTGCAGTGGTGATAGTTACCTGGCGACAGGTGAGCGCTCTATGGGGATCAGTCCCTCGGGCTGGGACCAACCAAGGCTCGTTTATCACTGACATACACCACATGGAGTAACAGATGCATGAATGTAGACAGCTGCGGGAGCAAATGTGCGACTGAGTGTGTGTGTGTCTTTATGTGTGTGAAGGGAAACAAATCAGTATCGGACATTTAAAAAAATCCTTCGATAGTAAAATTTAAAGAATTGCATTTCGACAAAGTCACAAACCAGGGCTTGTGACGTTTGTCCAGCTTTAACACGCACGGTTTGGCACATGTCAAGAAAAGTAAAAAAAATGACAAGTGTTAGAATTCTTCTCCATTTCTTTGTCTAAGAACAAGATCCACCTTTCATTTCATTTCCTCCACTTCACAAATTTGAGTCAGCAGCGAAGTTAAGCACAAATCCTTCAAGCTGTGTGTGTGTGTGTGTGTGTGTGTATGTGTGCTTGCTCAAGTATCACAGTGAGATTGCGAAAACAGAATTTTGCTTGAATCCAGCATCACTGATATTAGCTTGGGGGATCAAACAGGGTTGTCTAAACAAAGTAAAAGTCAGATTAATAACGGTTCTTCCAACACTTGGTTTGATTAACACATCCACTGGGTGCTTGTGTGTTTGTGCATTCACAAAAGTAGATCAACTCAATTCCACAGCAGCCTTGTTTTCATTAGCAGCAAATGTTTAAACTACTTGAACAAGCTAGTTACGTGTAATTCTTGCTAGCTTCCTGTCTGGTTTAATGTGATGCTACCATATTTATCTGACTATAAGGTATTTGTGTCGGCTTCTGTCTTCCAATTGCACATCTGGCTGTAGTAACTTTAAAACACCTGTTAACTACAATCTCGAGCAGTTGGAGTTTGTTAAACAAATCTACCAGAATGAGCTCAGAATTGTTTTAACATGGTTTGCCAGAATCAGTGAGACGCACATGGAGTCGCTTCAAAAGACAGATATCTATGGCAAGCCAAATGAACATTACACATTTACATTCTACATGTGTGCCACATTGTCTTCAGCAAATTCAGCAACACAGAGCGGCGTTTTAAAGTAGTATTATTAACAAGTCAGAACTCATTTAGATTAGTCGCGGAGGTCAAATGGTAAACGTGTCTTGCGATAGCTCGCTCTTCTTCTCTGTGTTAAGTATTACTATAAACAAGAGTTGCTGGAACAATTCGACAATTCATCACGTTTTTTAAATCAGTCTGTAACACAACCAACCTTTTATTTTTTTAATTTATGATTTTTTGTTTGAAAAACAAAATCTCAAGAGAGATCTCAAGATCTTATCTCAAGAGTCAAAAACAACAGAGGCAGTATAGCCTAACATCCAGTCAGTCTTTTTGGCCAAAGGAACTTCGATAAACTGATATCACATAAGAGCACATGCTGTTTGTGTTACAAAAGAGACAGGAAAACAGAGCATGGAGCAATAATAAGTGATGGTGAGATTCAAAAAGCTAATAAGGCCAGAGGAGAATGAAGCATGATGCTAACAGCTAATTAACCCACTTACGCAAGAGATAGCCAAACACTATTCATTCCAGAAGGCAGGGTTAGATGGATACAGAAATGGTAATTAGAATAAAAGAGGGGAACCATGCAAGTTAATGAGGTGCACTTGTTACCCTTCTTTACCTCAAACTTCACCTTTAGACAAAAACTTGCACAATTTTTTTTTGGCTTATAAGACCCAAAAGCAGAGTACAATAAGAAAATAACTCAGAATTTCACTCAACAGACATTTCAGACCCGGAGCAGGTGGAAATGAAGCACAATGGATGCAATGCAAGCTTAAAAACAATGCAGGAAGAGTGACAGCTTCATTCTGCTCAGCCCTGGGTTACAATGCATGTCAATTAAAACAAGATTTATGTACATGCAGAAACAATGGCAAAACCGACCGACAGGCTGATCAAACCCCATAGTCCATTATCTACCATAGCAATGATGCATTACCTGCAATTGCGGTGAGCGTCTGTCATCATCCATGTAAAAATACTCTGCATTGTTTAACTGGGACAATTTATAATAGTCTTAAATTCAGTAAAACAACAATATTAGTCCATTCTGGGGACCACTTTTCCATTTCTGGGTCACAGCGAGCAGGAGCCAATACCAGCAACATTGGGCCTGAAGACGGCACACACATTCACTCAGTCAGTCTCTCAACAATTGACACATTTTCAGGTTTCAATTGCTTTTTTATGTTTATATATCGCGGAAAAAAACCAGATAAACATAGATCATAATCTAAATCCATTTATTATCAAACAAAATCTAAATAATGCAGTTCAAAAATTAATTTAAGAGTGGAAATTGCAAACAGTTATCATGCAAATATTGAACCCATTAATGCTATGGCAAGCAATCTCTATCCATTTCCGTCAGAATTCTTGCAAATTTTCAAAAACCTGCGGCACACAAATCGTTTTCCAAATCTCAATCTTGATGTGAATTTCTAACTTCCAGCATCTTACATGGTGATTGGTTAACCAAGGTCAATTTGACACAGAAACAGTTGCTCCGGCTTTTGAAATGCTGTCGGCGCTTTTGGCGTAGTGTTCTGACAAAGACCTTTAAAATCCAGTGAGTTTATTTTTAGCAATGTATTCTTCAGCAATGAAGGTTTAGATAATCCAGAGAAAAAATTTTTTACAGCGAGTTCTCCGTTTTCTTCGCCCTTCAACTTTCTTTGTCATCTGTTCTCTGCTTCATAAATGCCAACTTTTTCTTGCTTTAAAATTTTGTGGTTACACAGACAAAGTTTGAGCAAAGAAGACATTCAGAATTAGAATAGTGAATCTTTGTAGATTATCGTTTGACAAATTATGAACTACATTTACATGAGCCACAAGTATTGGCTCACCAGCTCCGACTCCAACACGTACTTGAATGACAACAGCCTTGAGAAAATTCATAATCTATATGGTTCAGTATGACGTTGGTCCACTCTTCTCTTACTTCACCTCTTCTGGGAAGGCTGTCCACATGATTACAGAGTGTTTATGATAATTTTCCACCACCCAGAATACACATTTGTGAAGCCACACACTGTTGGGCGTTAAGGCCTGGCTTTCCGTCTCCACTATAATTCATCCCAAAGTCTTCTGTTTAGTTGACGTCAGGACAATTTCATCTACACTGATACAAATCAAATACATGCGTTTATGGACCTTGTACGTGAAATTAGAAGAGGAAGAAGTCAGCTCCATTGGTGTCCTGAAAAGTTGAACTGAACCGTTCAAAATGTTCAAAAATCAGAGCTAAGTGAGGTCAAGCTCATCTTCTAAAAACAGCTCCCACCCAATAATACACTACGCACAACAAGTTGAGGGATATTTGGTTTTCAGGTGAAATTTATAGCGCTCTCCTTGACGTCTCTAACATTGTTGCCTGTCATCATTTCTGCTCAGCGTGAATCGACTTTCATCAGAGAACAGCACTGAGACCCACAGACCACACTGATGTAAACGGCTTCGAACGATCTGACGTGACCATTGGCTGCCTCTCACCTCTCTTAAACGTGAGTGGCATTCATTATCCGGTTTCTCAGGGCAGTGTTCACAATGTAGCGGTCCATCCATTGGTGAACCATTGTTCGGTGTCGTCTTGGTCTCATGATGTCAAAGTGTGAGCAGCATGATGACGGCGACTTTTAAACACTAGCTCCAATAAAACTGTAAAGGTAAATTATTGGCCAATTCAAGGACCACATATCTGCTGTGATTATGAGTAGAATTTGAAAAGCTCCTTGTTTGAGAACAGCAATTTTTTGCAAAATGACTGAAACATTCAACAGTAGAACATGGGCATTCAAAAGCTTAGAGGTCACATTCAATTTAACCCACAAACTGAATAGCCCTAATTTTATGTGAGTAGTGTACCATTGACACATCGCGATCAGATGACAAATCCCGATTCGGTCATTGAAATGACATAAGAAGCGTGATTTGTCACTCCAGAGAACCGCATCAGATGCATTATACTTGGTGATGTATAGTTTTTATGCAGCTACTCTGCTCTGCACACCATTTCAACTACTCTGAAGGCCATGTGAAGTTTGGTAATCTATAGTGAACGACTGCAGACAGTTGGCAAACTCTTCCCACGGTTTCACTCAGAATCCCCAGACTTTGCTCCAGTACAACAGTGTAGTAGATTGTGGTTATTCCCAAACTGGATTTGTTGCACACGTGGCATCATATCACAATTCCTCTGGAGTTCCTTGAGTTGCTGAGACAGTTAAAACTGTGAAAAGCACTTTACAAATGCTCTGAACTTGAACTTGAGCGTGGGCCCTACAATTTTTAAAATGTAAAAATACCAGTTGATACCACATTTTCAAAAGTACTCGAAAAGAGTTTGCTTCTAAAAAAACAACTAACGCTGCAGCAAACTCTTGGAAGAAGAGAGAACAATGTTGTTAGTTTATTCAAATATTGTGTAGAAAATAGCAAAGATTTATTAATAATGTCCCTTGTGCGGTCGAAAAACCGTTTTTAACAAACTGAAAAAAAAAACACTTCATTTTCACTATCACTGTTAACATTTTCTATAACTTTTTATTCTGTAATATAAAATAATTTTCATTTTAAATAAATGTTCTTATGTCAAAACTAGCCCCTTGTTTTTTTAATTATATGACTAAAGCACTTGTAAATTTAAATCATGTTTTTATCAAGTACTCTCTATTGGTATCGGCAAGAACTGAAACGCATTTCCGAAATGGGTTTTCCACATATCCAGGGTGAGTATCCCACCTTCACGATTTGAAGGAATCCGAAAAGGAAGGCGCAGTATAGAAAATAATTCGAAAAATGTCTGTTTTATAAATATGCTCACCTGTCTAAAAACTGAACAAGGTTATTTTTCTAAAAAGAAAAGCAGGCTAGCGAATGGAGAAGAGATGAAAATGTGAAAAAAGCTCGTCATTCACCGCCAACACAAAAGAAACAGACAATACAAAGCATGCGCATAAAAACCCTCTCACTCAGAATTTGAAAGGTGCAGCCTCTTGTGATGATCAAAGTAACACGATTCAATGTCCCCACTATTTACTTTTCTAACAAACCATCACAGGGCACTTCCGCACTGAGCACTGAATCTGTGATAAAGAAGCCCTATTTGCGGCATCAAAGGAAGAGAAAGTCGTTTGCTGTCAGGAAATCAAGTCACATATTCAAGAAAAAAAATATGAATAGGACACTTGAGTTAAAAACAACCTATTGAGAGACAATTGGCACTTTATGATGCTTTATTGCTCTTTAGATTGAAGATGCTCAAATGTTTATACATGGTACAGTAAACAGTTAATTATGTGCATTTAAAATTGAAACCAAACTACTGTTCGGTTGTAGAATTGCAAGGAATTAGATCTTTGGAACTAATCGCAAAAGAAATGTAATTCGCACTATGCTCCAATTTACTTTCATGCTTCATTTCTAGTTTGAATCCATAACGCTCATGTTTCAGGTGTTACTCACAAATGATGATGAAGCGGATCAGGAAAAACAGAACTGGGGGAAAACTTGTTCTGCGATTCATGTTCACTGATTGTGTTATACTGTAATTGGAAAAAGCAAACGCACCGACGAGGGCGCGTGATGTAACTGCAGAAACATAATTACCGCACAAATGTGACTGTGCGTGGAATAAACAAAAGAGAAGAAGGTTGCTGCATGTTTGATCTAGTCATCTTCATACCACCAATAAAACTACAGCGAACTCCACTGCATAAAGTTTTCGATATCAAAGTGATATGACTTCACAGTAAAGCATACTTGTTATTTTAAGTCAAGTTAGGTTAGCTCATTTTTAGTGCACAGAACTATTCAAAACTAACACCATGTCATTTTTTGGACAACTACATTTAAAAAAAAAACAAGTTTTTCATGAATTGTTTTTAATCTTAGCCACTGTTGCCTTAACGACTTGCTCTCTGGTCATGGTCAGTTCGATCCGTCATATTGTACACTTTTCTGAGAAATTGAAGTCAAATCCAATTCAGGTCCAATTGTCCCAATTTTCTTGTGTCCAAGAGGTTGCAGGTTTGAATCCCTCTCCAGCTAGTTCTACAACTGAGTGTCCATGGGCAAGACACAGTGTGAGAAATAATGTATACATTAATGTCTTTATGTGAGCCTTAATGTCTTTATATTTTATTTCTATTCCATTGTAATACATTTATGCTTTGATGTATTGCTATCTCGGTGTTTCTACTTTGCTTTGTGTTTCCACTGTCTTAATCGTGACAAATGGTTCTCCCCCGTGTCCGGAATCCCTGGGAACACACGCTGTGCCATTGTTTACCTGTACCTTTTGTGACCAATCAGATGAAAGGTTCCTATGCAAATATTTCCCCTCGGTGCTCTTTCATCATTGGATCATTCAAACCATGCTACCTCGTTTCCCTCTTTGGCAATTGGACTAAGCGAACAACTCCCACCCGTTGTTCTCTCGTCATTGGACTTTCTTTGTTTCAGTACATGCTTGTGAAACTATTTACCGATGGTGAAATCTTGTAAACTTTAGTGACTGAACGGATAATGCTTGGATAAAGTCATTTGTTATACTCTAACGGTGGTTTCCTGCTTTCTGTGATGTCACTCCGGCCGCAATTTGTCACCATTCTGCAGACGCCTTGAGAAACGCTGCTACACGAACAGAGAGAGAGGAATAGACCGCTCGACTAATAATAATTCATAATGCCTCCAAAAATATTAATAATCTAACACACAGAAAACCCACATGACCCCCGAAATCTCAGCTTAAGGATACCCACTGCTCCAGGTTTGTGTGTGCACAATTTAGACACAGTCCCTAGCGGCCAAGTTGACAAACTCACTCACACTTTCACTAGTGCTAAATGAACAGCAAAATGGCAAGTTAAATTATGTCCGCATTATGCTAAAATAAAAATGAGAAAATGAGCCTGACTTATACACACCTTTTCTTTCATTCACTTCAGAGTTTCAATTAAAATATGCCGTTTAATATCACAATGGAATAGTCATGATTACACCAATTGTACAATTAAAACATTGGAGTCAAAAGTAATGTACTGTGCCCATCAAAAGTTACTGCGTTATGAAGGAAAGTTTTTCCTGAACTGTGTAAAACTGGGTTACGCAAAGATAGAAAGAAACTGGAAGAGATTGTGTGAAAAGAACAAACATGAGACAGAGAACGAAGCAGAATTGTCAGTATTTTCATTAAAGAAAGAATAATTAATTAGAGAGTACGACTAGGGAGAGGCTTCATTAAATCATTATTAAAAGGAGCAGATAGCCACCGCTGTGATTGCCGTAGCATTTCAGGGAATTTTTAGAAGCTTATGGAGGATAGAAAGGAAAAAAAAAACTGTCATACAGACAGTATGAACCAACATTATCAACATTAGTCATAGAACAAATTAAGCCTGGTTTTCCATTTAAATTCAATGAGAATCTGCCAGACGAGTAAATGTGTAAAATAATTCCTTTTGCAAGCAAAATTTAAAACAATCTTTTATAAAGTAATACATATAAATGTTGAAATGAAAAAGAAGAGAGCATTTTGTATAATGCAAATACTGCATATATATATATATATATATAAGTTATAGTTAGTTTTTTGTTATTTTATTTATTATTTAGCATGTAACATGTAAAATAATCAGTCAACCTAAATGCAAAATAAAAAAAAAAATTCTTCTCTAACGTGTTGCCCATGTGGTGATTTTCTTCATTCTAATGATTTTCTTTTCTGCTTTTACTGATTTCCCAATTTCAAATACGCAAATAACTAAACTTTTCTAAATTTCCCATTCAGCAAAATTTTCCCACTCTCTGTTCGGCATAAAGATGGACACGCAATAAAAAGTGTTCTAGTTGTTTCCAACTTTGGCTCTAATTAGCGCTATATGCTAATCATTTAGAAAAGCTACAAAACACAAATTGTATTGCACAATTAAAATGCTGGGACAACGTAACATTGGTTTTCATTTTAATATGGGAAGTAATACAACACGAGTAAAACAAGATGGCCACTAGGAAAAGATAAAACTTGCAATTTCTTCACATCATCTAGCCAAAACAAATACATAAAACAGCTGGAAAGAAAAGAAAGACATTCAGTCTCAACAGGCAGATGCAGTATGAATGGATTCTTGGGAATTCATTAGGCAGAACATGTCAGTTATGGTCGCAATAAAAGAGCATCAATGTGTTTTTTTTTTTACTATATATCAGCAAATGTTAGACATTTCACCCGTTGTAATATCAGTTGGAAACATCGAGAAAAAATAAAGGAGTAGGATCGAGAGATCAGTAACTAGCCATTGATCTTGTTAACTCCTCATTAGAGTCCCGAACGTGCCATTTGAGAAAGCCAGACAGAAGAAAGATCTGCGGCAAAACACTAGTTAGCCGTTTTCAATCCGGCCGTTAACCGCTTTTGCGGAAGCAAACGTTTGATCTGCCGAGGCCTCCTCTGATGAAGCCAATGATTAAAAAGGCGGCAGATGGAGTGCGACAAACATGTAGGATATCACAAAGCAACCCCTCTCCTTATCAGCTTTTTTTAGATTGTGTGTCTGATCTTTCATGCCTTCTGCTGATAGACATATTGATTTAGAGGATGTGGGGGTGGTGAGAGGGCGAGAGAGAGAAACGGTGAAAGAAAGCGACCAAAGTGAGCGAAACAGTGAGAGAGAAAGAGAGAAAAAGAGGATGAAGAAAGAGGGCAAGTGAAAAAAAGAGGCAAGAGAAGAGAGAGGTGAGAAAGAGCGAACAAGATTGAGAGATAGAGAGGATATAAAAGGAAAAGGGCAGAACAAAAAGACTGATAGGTGACAAGAGAGCACGACAATGGGTAGAGAGAGAGGGTGTGAGAGACCAGAGAGAAAAACAATTGTGAGACAGAGAGTGTGAGAATGCAGAGAGGAAAAAGGAGAGAGAAAGAGTGCAAGAGAGAGGGTAAGAGCACAAATGCGGGCGAGGGAGAGAGATGATGTGCTAGAAAGAGCGAGAGAAAGAATGAGAGTGAGAGTTTGAAAATCATTCTAATATAAGCGTCTTCCAAACGGACATAAATCACTAAATTAGTCAGTGAATACAAACCAAAAAGAGCTATGTAACAACACCCTGAGGGGCCGGATCTGGCCCATGGGCCACAGGTTAGATATCAACTTTGTCAATCAAGAATATTGGACATGGCACTTTTGGCTCAAACATAACACTAAGCTGAGAAATGTATTTTCCCACAATGCACATTGTTTTAGAACTTTCAGTGAAACTTGTGACATTTCCGGTAAAAAAAAAAATTACTGTTGAAAAAATACAACGTTAAGTTAGAATTTGCAAGGGTTATAAATAATTCCGAGCTAGACTGTATGTTGCGATGAATAAACAATAAAGCATTGACACAAATACATTCCTTGACAGTTAGTCATTGATTAAAATGCTGCTAATGTTTTGGACAGTTTTTTTTCTTGCTTCCCAACTATGAAATCAGAATAGTGCCAAAATTATCAAACGTAAATTTCTAATAAACGAACGAAAATGTTTCAGATTTACAATTTGTTTTTTTATTTTTTGTTTGCAATTACGTTAGGTTTTTTATTTTTTGCTTGCATTCTTCACATTTTCGTTTTAAACCTTTTTTTTCACTTCTGGTTTTACATTTGTTTTTTTTTTTTGGATGTCTGACTCAAGATTCACGTGAGGCGGCCCTTACTCTGAGTGGCTGGTGAGAATGTTAATAAATAAGCTAAATAAAAAGTTTCAAGCGAAATTGTGAAGATAGCAAAAAATACAAAACCATGTGAAGCATTTTTGTTCATTTATTTGAAATGTAAGTTTTATATTTTTGCCACTAATCTGATTTCACATCCAGCTTCCTCGTTCTGGTTTCTTTATCCTACTTCTTCGGCTGTGGCCTGATGCTTCAACACAGCCTCCCTGACCTCAGCTGGCAAGACAAATAGATCCCCCTGTAAACCTGCATCTAAACACACTCCATTACTACACACACACACACACACCTTATTAGGATTAATATTGATGTTCTTTCAACATACAGCTTAAAATACACTAAGCCCTGTAACCTTGGAGGCCGTTCCTGACTAAAGCACTGCGCAGAAGAGCAAGTTTCTGATGGAGGAATCGAGAAAGAGAGAGCGAGAGAGAGAGAGAGAGAGAGAGAGAGAGAGACAGAGACAGAGAGTGAGAAAGAGAGAGAAAGACTGAGTGCCTGTGAGTGTGTCAGTAAACTAAAGGAAGTGTGCGAGTGAGATTTTACATTCAAAAAAGAATGTAAGAAAGTCTGAGAAAGTCTGTAAGTGATTTACCAGTGAGTGAGAAAGTGTTTGAGTGAGAAAGAAAAAGTGAATTTGTGTGTGTGGCTGTGTGAGAGAGAAAGAGAGAGAGAGAGAATGAGACTTTGAGTGAGCGAGTGAGTTAGTGTGTGGGTTAAAAAGTGTGTGTCAGTGATACAGTGTGTGAGAGAGAATGGCGAGTAAGAGAGTGAGTGAGTGATTAAGAGACAGACAGAGTGAGCCGGGGGGGGGCTCTGTCACTCACATAAACTCCAAGTTTCAGAAAGGGTCTTAAACACTATTCTTTTCCATCTGACCTACATACAAACATGCTGATGTGGCAGCAGGTTCTCTGGGATCCGTCTCCTGCTATTCATTAGTCTGCCATACACATGATGTCAAACGCACACGCATGCATGCACGCACGCACACACACACACACACACACACACACACACAACTCAGCTGTATGGTTCAAAACCAGTAGCACTTCTTCAAGACAGCAACCAGAAAGAAAAAAAACTGTGATAAATATAAAAGTCTGTCCTCAGCTTTTTCCATCTCAAGCCACAGTCTACGCTCCATTTACCTTGACTTTAAAAAAGATCCAGCTAATTCTGCAGTTCCAGTGCGAGTGATGGCCAAGACTTTACAGAAAAACTTCCAAAGAAATGCAATGCAATCCAAACATATGAAACAAGTTAACTTTTATTAAACTTTTACTTTCCTGTGTTACTGAACTCTAACAAAAAGCTTAAACATAGTAAAGTATTGTTCACTATGTTTAAGTAAACAAAATTGTTTAAATGTATACTTGTGACTAAGATATTCATAAAATAAAAACAATATTTTTCTAGGTTACCTGTTGGTTACAAGATGATTACAGAACAGCTCTTGGCTAATACTCAGTCATGCCAAATTCCAATTGCCTGGCCTGAACGTTAACGCATTATCTCTACGTCAAACACACACTTCCACCCAACAGACTGATTTCTATGCCGCCGATCGCGTGTGAGTTGCATCTCAGGAGTAGAGCTGGGCTCTGACTGACAGTCTGGAGAGAGCCGACGCTTGCTGACAGCACTCTAAACAAAGGGAAGTGTCAGTTTGCTCATGTGACATGCCGACGGCTTACACGTGGCAAAGAAAAGCAAAAGATGAAGCACTCGTGCATATTTAGAAGCACTGCCAATCCTGTGAGATTTTAATCTCATCCATGAGATATCAATGAGAGGCTGTCAAAAAAAAAAGATGGGAGAACATCCGTCTGTGCACCACAAACAAACTCTGCATCACAGAGATAACAGCATTAGCCAATTTGGGAAGATACCTTTTGTACAGGATTACAGAAATGAATCGCTCACATGGTGCTGCTTGACAGTGACAAAAATCTGTACTGTCAAATACAAAAACTTTATGACGAACAAAGAGCCAACTTTCAGCTCAAAGAGAAAT
>CM051501.1:14123354-14156961 GCA_028031935.1 Paedocypris micromegethes | reverse complement strand
ACTTTTAAATAATTATAATAAATATTACAGATATGTTTTAAATAAAATTACACTGATAATATATTAATCTACAAGTATTTTCCTGTAGTTTCATAAGGAAAAATACAAATTTTGCAAACAAAAACAAGAAACATAATTCACAAAGTATATCAATAGCACAATTATTTTCCACTAAACCAAGAAGATACCATAAACTTGTGATAAAGATCATATGGCGCTGGATGCAGGTAATATAATCTGAATATAAATAGTAAATGAAAGAGGAATCCTAGAATAATTTCAGCTTCCCGTCATTCATTTAAACTTTTACACTGTTAGTTTTGTTTTGTTTTATTTATGATATGAAATTAACGTTTTACAAATATCTCAAATTGTGAGCGGTAAAGAGTAGGACGAGGAGTTGGACTTGCAACCACATGGACCAAGATGGCTATGGGATAGATACAAGTTGGTTACAGTATAAGATGGTTGCAAAATGGCTACTAGATGTTTACAAGTTGTTAATAAGATGGTTGCCAGATGTTTACAAGTTGGTTACAATCACACTTTACAACTCTACGGAATGTCTGCATTTCACAACTCACCTCATACACACACTTCGCTGATTGGATGTTCAATTTCAATGTGACCAGACCACTCCACATTCCCCCACTTCTATTTTACTCCGAAATATAGTACTGACATTAAACACAACAAAACACCAAAAAGAGATAGTAAGAACAAATGATCTTTTGATTTTTATATCAATCTTGAAAAAACCAACACAAATACTCCCATTTGACTTGCACGCGACACACAGATACCTCTTCTACATGCACAAACAGCCGTACGCAGCCCCTCGTCAGCGGTGGTTCATTAAACTGAGTAAACACAACATTAATGATTCATCATAGTCAGAGTCGTTTATTAGCAAACGACAACCATCCTATTCCCTTCACTCCGCATTATCTCTACACACACATGCAGACAGTACAAAAACCACTAGAAAGACAATTCACAAAACAATATCAGCATAAAGACTGATGTCCGACACTTTTTCTGGCTTATCTTCCACTTAAACTGCCAGCGAGCACGTGCTGTAATTCTAAACTGGTAGTTTTAGAAGCAAGTATAGCGTGGTGTGAATTATGCAGATGTTTCCAGAATTTTAACAACCACAGCTGTCACAAAAATTGACATTCTTACAAAACCGACTGGCTCATGGTGGCACCAAGGACACACACATTGTCCCACGGCAGTCACTAGCCGCTATTGTGCTTCTTTATGGGCCGTGACTGGGCTAACTGAACCGTGCTAACCAGCCAATTTTTTTAGGCGGTGGATATGGGAAGCCTGACAGCGCAATCTGTGGTAGGGGTCTGTAGGTTGAAGCAACAAGCCTGACCCAATGCAGTGCAAACACGGTATTATGAGAGGAGTGATGAAAAGGATCAAGAAGGCTTGGTTTTTACAGCTAGCTGGAACGCTATTAATCTTTCTGCAATAAAGATGTGTGTGTGTTAATTGTGTGTGAATAGTTAGCCAGTAAGCGATGATTGAGAGTGACTATATCTTAAAGAAAGCTTTATTGTCAATGACTTTAAATTATTTTTATTTTTAAGAAAGATTATTTTAGATCAGGTATTGGAGTTTAAGATTTGGACTCCAGCCTTAGTTCGTACCAGTGAATGGAACTTTCTTCTTGATGAACCAAATAAACACACAACAATTTATTTCTGTTCCAATCTTCTTGTATTGCTTAGTTTCCAGTTGCTAAGCTAAGAAGCTAAGCTAAGCTAAGGAGCTAGAGAAGCTCCTTCTTGCTGCTTATCCTACATCTTCTCAGTCTGAGTGTCTGTCTTTCTCTGAGCAACTCACACTACATGCATTTAGTTCATTTACAGAACAAAGAAACAAAGGAATGCACTGCAGTCCAGATAAGGACAGGGCTTTGACCTGACACCTCTTCACTGATAAATCTGATTGGTGGGACACTGTCCTTCCAAATCAGCATGTGGTCTCAAACCATGATTTTACAACTGGTCTTATCAGATCACACTCTACATCAAATACAATGAGAACAATGAGAACAGAGAACATTCAACACTTGGAAAATGGATCATGAAGTGAACATAAATGTCAATCCAAAATCATAACCCTAACATCAGGGGTTCGCACACTTTTCAACTTGCCAAAAAACTTGCTAAAAATATTTAAAACAATTGCTCTACTATAAAATGCAAAACTATATATTATACAGTAGACTCCTGTTATTTGGACATGACAGTACCGGATGATTTAGGTCCTTGTGACAATTTGGTCCTTATTAATTTTTTAATTAACACATAATTAGTTTTTGTTTCTAGCAACTTGATGCGCTCTGCACACACATTTACACACAATTTACAAACTACTGCGAGTTCACCTTCGTCCAAAACGTCACTCACCTTTTGTTATTTTCACTCAAGTTTACAATTTATTTGAAATTAGAGACCAATATTAGGCTTATGTAATAGGTTTCATTTCAGTTCTTCAAGATTTGGTCCTAACCTGATAATCCTATTAACTGGAACAGACCGTATTGATTAAAAAATACTGCCTTCTTTATTTGTACAATATATGTTGATGTTGTATAGCCGCAGGAACAGACAACGCGCAATAGAACGTTTGACATTTCTAATGGTTTCTGTGGTTCACGCTGAGGGGGGAAAAAACGCACTGCCGTCTAGAAAACTGAACTTCACCGGTGTAGCTCACTGTGCCTTCAGTTCAGTATGAAAACGCTTCTCTACATTTCCTTTCCTTGGAATAGTGATGGAAAATGACAGTAAAAACAAACATGTATGTCCCAAAATTACAACAGTTTTTGAGTTTAGATGTAAATTGGAGGCTGACTACAACTAGGAAGCTTGATTTGCTTCCGACGTGGCTGTGTCCGGTGACCCTGATCAAAAACCATCCGAATTAGATGACCATGTTCGCATGACCTCAGGACAGTGAAATGGCTGTTGGATCATGCAGAAAAGTAAATATCTCCTTTGCATATGAGCAAGCGGAAGCATCAATCAGTAGGTGAGCCGAAAATGTTGCACAATGCATTTTCAGCAAGCGTCAAGTCAAAGAACGCTTCACTATAAACTTTCCCCATTATATATACACAACACTGATTTTCAGCTTGAGCTTGATGGCCCCACTGAAACAACCAGGCATTCTTTCGTTCCCACCAATCACTGGAGGCAAAGCAGGCGACAAATAATGAATGTCTGGAACTCCCGTTTTAGCAACGCAGCTTCTTAGGGACTCATCAGCATTTTAATTAAGCTTGATCTTTGCATTAATTAGGAGCTGTTTCCCACTATTGGAGGGTGTTTGTCTCGGGATATGGCTGTAGTAATGTGCAAACCTTGTAAAAGGTATGAAGACAATTAATGCTTTTCAATTATTTTGGTATTTGCAAAGATGAATTTGAGGCCGTACCCTAAAAGCAAGTAAATGCCAAGATTCAAGTTGAGTTGGATGGAACCTTTCTGTATAAGTTTCTGTTTGTGTGGGTTTCCTTGGGGTCTCTGGTATCCTCATACAGTCCAAAAGCATTGGTGAGAATTGGAGTTTAGAAATTTGTCCATACGTGTGCATTAGAGTGTGTCCAGCTCAGTAACTGGTCAGCCACCAATCCTGGGTGTGTCTTGCCTTTAGTTCCCCAAGGCCCAGAAATGGAAAAGGTGTTCAGAAAGTGAAAAAATTAATTTAGGTTACTTCTTGTTTTTATGCACTAAGCCCGCCTTCTTAAATATATTTAACAGTAAATCACATTTTTCATAATGTGTCCTAAATTGCCCGGTGAAAATACATTTCTGTGATAAGGAAAGCCCATGATAATTATGTAGCATTCAGTATTTTACTATTTTCACCATTCATTTCGAATGGATTCAATCAGAAATGGAATGCAAATACATAACTAAAACATATTGATCTAATCCAGTGGTCTTAAATAAAAAAAAGTAGTCAACACGAGGGATCTCGGTCTTATCAGTGGATCCTTTCTTCCAAATAAAAGATGCTTTTTGTAGCATTAGTCCTCAGTTTCAGCCACCAGAGACTGATGTGAAGGAAGAGAGTATCTTCTCGAATTATCATTCCTATCAGAGCCAGTCTGGATTACTGATGGCTCTCTCACTGAGCTCCGCCGCTCGCACAACAAAAGAGGGGAATGAGAAAAGAGACGGAAAAAAGCAAGAACATTACTTCTACTCAGTGAAGATGTGGAAATGTGTAAAAGCCTTAAAGCCAGCTTAGTTTCTAAGAGACTGTCATGTGCTGCTTTAACTCGCAGGAAAAGTGCTGCTGAAGCCGCATCCATGGCTGCCACAATGTTAATCCGCATTAAGTCGCCTGTCGACAACGATACCTACAGTAATAACTTGTGGATACCATGAAAAAATAGTATGTGGCAGAAGGTGTGGAATAACCCGCCTGCTAGATTAAATTCCATAACGATTTCTGGATTGTTTCTACTGTAAATATGTTAAAATTAGATTTTTACAGATACCGTACATAGAAAATAAAATGATTGTATTATAATATTATATACCGTAAAGAAATAAAAAAAAGTATAAAATATAATAGTTCTTTTTGAAGACAATGGATAAATGATTAAAAATTTGAGAATATGCATTAAATAAACAACAGTTTTTAATTTTTGTAGTATTTTCTTCATTTTTTTATACTGGAAAACAATAACAGGTTAAATTCATAATGTGTTATATTTTGGGTTAGTTTTATGTGTTCAAGATTTAAAGAAATTTTATATGACTCATTTTATAAAAAGAAAAAAAAAAAAAAAGATAGAAATTTCAGACTACAAACAATCATAGTCCGGGAAAAACTAGAGGAAACCCATGCACACAACTCTTCAACCAAAGCACAAACCAGGTCTCCACCTAGGGCAGGTGTGGACAACTAGTCATAGACTAAGAGCCACTTTTTATCCGTGATGCAAAGAGCCACATCATACACATGGGCAAACATAAACATCCTGAAGAGCCGTATGAAACTAGTTAAAGAGCCAGGGTTGGCCACCCCTGCCCTAGGTCTCAAATGGTTTCACAATTGTCTTGCTCATACTTCTCATGACTACTACACACTAAAGCCAAAAAGTCCAAAAAGCTTTTAAAATAGCTGAAAATGGTCTGAAATCAACTGCCTGAGTGATGTGGGTTGTGTAGTCATCACCAAAAGACAATTGGGTTCAGTGTGCGACCACTGTGCTTCAATGTCTCCTAAAGGATAAGAAAGTCTAAAAAAAATAACCTCCTCCTGTTACTTTAAGGCCTCACACACTTGACTTACACTCTGCGACTCATCCTCTTCTCGTCCACTAGTAGAGGAAGACATCAATCTTGCGCTGTCACAGAGTGTGTCAGGCTCTGACCCCGCCCGAGTGAAGCAGGAAAAAGGCCAGACTAATATCGAGTTAGCTCAGGCACAACGCTCCGCCATCACTCCAGCTCTCTCGAGTCCAAAAACTAATTTGAGATTTCCACTGTATGACACTAACACAAACGCACACTGAAGGAAAACAAAAGAAGTGAACTCTAATGAAGACATGCCGACGCGGGACTTTATGACGATCGTACTGAAACATAACACAGGCGCAAAAACAAATCCTACATGGGTTTTATCTTTCTCAGTGTCTGTCAGGGCAAAGCGATATTAAAAGATTTGTCCGACTTATTATTTATTGTCCTGAAAATTATATCCAATACCCAACAAGTGCTTTTGTGCACAATGTAATGCATGAATATGTAATCGGAATTAGAATAACAAGTCATATGTTGTTACAAAAGTGTTTTGTAAAATTACAATATGGCTTGTCAAAACTAAACATATACATTTAAAAAACATGGAAAATGAAAAAAAAATATGCATATAACAATATATATATATTTTTTTTTTATTCTTAAAGCACTTGCCCCAGTTTTGATGTGAATTGTGCCTTTTGTACAGTGGTTTGGGTTTCTGTAATCGCGTTGTTGACGCAGCTGCTGCAAAACTGTTAGCAGCTTGACAAAGTGAGGTGGCTGTTGGAACAGCTCCATTTCAATGCTATCAAAGTACTTAACAAGAGTTTGCATTGACTTGATGTTGCATCCTTCGCTATAGTAGCGTTTAGTAACCTAAATATTGACAACTTTATGAAATCACTTTCCCAATGCTCTCCTTCACACACTCTTTTCAGCTTTAAGATAAAACTATTGATAAACAGGTTCAAGTCGTTTCCAGCTTTGACTACAGCAACAGAGCGACAGACACACAACGTTTGGCAGGAATGAAGCAACATCAGCAAAAACAAAGGTGTTTTTGTGCTTGATTACAAATGTCTTGCAAAGTGTCGAACAAGATAATTACTTAGCCTCGTAAAACTAACATGCTAGCTAGCACAACTAATCCTGGTTTTCAAATTAATACCAGTTAATCCCCACCTCTACCAAGCAGATGGTTAGTTGTGCCAATTGTAGTTATAAAAAAACATCAGTTAGATTAAAAAATATATCTATACAGAACTCTTTTAAAAGAACATTCCTGTTTTTAACAGTTCGATGTAACATAGTAAATGTGCTTTGTATCTCTGAATATCCAGACCCAAAATTTGTAGGCATTATCTGCTGACATTAAAGTTATTTTCCTGCCGATTTCACTCCTGGTTTAATAGTGCTCACCTTTCCCAGCTGTCCAATCAAAAAGCCTTCCTGCCGGGGGGCCGGCTTCTGTCTAACCACCCGCCGCCACGGAGAAGACCCAGGAACCTTTGCCATCATTTTGACAGACAGCCAGGTGACTGCTTTTTAATATTAATACGTCCCCCATGCCGAGAGGAGATTCTATTTGTGCTCAGCTAAGGGAGAGCAAACATCGAGCTTTCAAGAAAGTCAGGTTGCAGAAGTTGCCCCTTCATTCTCGCAGTGTGAAGAAAACCAGTCCAAACGGGCAAGCACTTCTGTTCGTCCTCGAAAGGCAGAACCTTTACAATAACCTCACGCTTTGTGTTTTAGTGGTTTCTCTCTTTCCCAACGGCTCTCTCAAGGTGTTGGGACCCTTACGCTCTGCAGAAAGACTAAGGTAAAAAAAAAAAAAAACAGAATCCGTTATCCGAAGAAAGCTGTGATAGAGAAAGAACTGGAAACAAAACCGTTGTTTTTTTGTCCGACGACAAAAAATGTCGTCTTTGTGCCATTCTGGTTCAACACATGACAGGACTTCCACACAAATGTATTGGAACTTTCTGGCCTCCATGCAGGCTTGCAATTCAACAAAACTTTTAGATGAGTGTCCTGAAAACGGGAGCGACACATCAGTGTGCCACAGGCATCATGGTCTACTGCAAGGACAAACAGCTCGCAGTTTCTTTCTTTGGTTTGGCTTTTTGGATGGAAATTGTATGTGCTATTGGAAGAAGTGGATTCAATATGTACAATAAGCACAATTCTTAGCAGCTTGACAAAGTGTCTTGGCTGTTTAAACTGCTTCATTTAAAAGCATTGTTTCCAGTCAGTGTGTTTAAAAAATACATATATATACATATATACAATACGTATTTTGTAGATGATTTTGATATATTTTGAACAACAGTGGTAGGACAGAGTGAAACTGAATTAAAATAATTTTCCCTAATTTTGATGTGATCAATTTTCTAGAATGATAAATGTATGTTCGGTATGTTCATGTTCAATTATTTTGATGTTCGCTGGGCAATGTTGATAAGAATGATACACGTCACTACATGCTAACATGGATGAGGAGCAAAATTTTGAAACCACTTCAGATGAATGCCAGCTTCCTTTCAATTTGGTTGTAAGACACAAAGCTAATCTCAATGTTCCGCTACTTGTAATCCGAGTAATTGATCTTCATGCCACAGCAAGAACCAATTGTCTCGAGTATAACTGTGTTAACACATTAATAAACGCAAGCCTACTCTGAAGACAAATGCATAGTACAGTATAGCCGAACAGCTCCTGACATGCCTTGTGTTTCTCTATTATTGCCACGATAAACGACGGGGTTGCACACCTTTAATATATCAAACAAACACACACAGTACGTGCATTTACTGCTCACTTCACAGTCAGTGCAGCTCAAGGGCAGCAAGTGTCTGGAAATGTTTGTTTGCCACTGAAGGAAATAGCTTGAAATATTAAACCTTTAAAAAGTTAAAAAGTCGTACCTCAAACTCCTCGACCTCGATCAGCAGTTTGGCTGCTGTTATTCTGGATTCATAAGGTGGGATGGTCTAGAAAATGAAAAATAATGTCAATAAAGATAGTTGTTTAGTTAAAAATGTAACAAGATATTCTTGAAAACACCATGTTTATTGGAAAGGTTGTAGTTCAATATTGTGGTAATCTGAAACCCTTCGCTTTCCTGATACAATCTACTAAAATGCACATTATACTCACAGGACTTTTTCTTCAAGAAAACTGAGATTGTAATAATTTCAGTAAAATGTTTCCTTTACCATTTTCTTTGGTCTTTCTACCCTAAAACAGGGTTCGTCATCGTTGCTCAGTCCCCAGGAAAACTCATTTATTTCTTATTTCTAGCCAGAGATTGTTGATTATGAACTCAGAACATCTATATAATAAAAAAAGAACACAAACTATGACCTTGTAATTCCGTAACAAAAACACTGATTTACCACAGCTTAATTTGTCTGTGTTTTTTATTTTTCACAAGTGTCTATTGGTTTTTTTCTTAGAGCTACTTTTAGTAACTGTTTTTGCCTTTCAGAAAAGTAAAACATAGAAATGTAGTAAAAACAGTCTAACTTCCAGTTAAAACATGGTAAGTGTCGTTATTGGACAAAACATTTTAGATTAGCTTGACCCGCTCGCCTACGCCATTCCGTTAGAAATTGTTTCGTCTTTTAAATGTCCACATTGAAAAGCCAACAAATTGGAAATAGCCGACTTGTTATTTTATGCATACAGAAGAACAAAAAGTTATTTTTGTTCCAGTAGATAAACCCAGGAGATAAAACAGAAGGTTTTTAGTGTCACGCGTGAACGTGATCATGTGACTGTTGTGGCAATATGATGAGTCTCTGACCCCAGATCAGCCTTCGTTTGTCATTTGTTCGTCAAGCATACAAGTTTTCTTCTTTTCTTGATTTTTTACGGCATACTTCTTCCGTGATGTCAAAGAGAAGGTCACGGTGCATTCTAACGCACCTTAGTGTCATCATCTTCCTCCTCATCCATCGCAGACTCGGCTCCCACCGACGACTCAGCCTTGTTCTGTAGACTAGGCAGCCAGGAGGTCACGCTCTTCTTTAGGTACTCACGGCCTTCCTGTATACAAACAAGAAAGAGGCTTTATATTGAATTTTATATTAAAATAAATTGAACTGCTAAATTGAATTTTTATTTATATAATAAAGTAGATAATAAAGCTTGCTCAGGAATGGCAGCTGGCAGGTGTGAGCGCATCTGTACGCACAGTGAGGCGAAGACTTTTGGAAGATGGTTTGGTGTTAAGAAGGGCAGCAAAGAAGCCACTTCTCTCCAAAAAAAACCATCAGGGACAGTTTGATCTTCTGCAAAAAGTATGGGGAATGAACTGCTGAGGACTGGGGCAAAGTCATGTTCTCCGATGAAGCCCCTTTCCGATTGTTTGGGGCAGCTGGAAAAAGGCTTGTCCGGAGAAGAAAAGGTTAGCGCTACCATCAGTCCTGTGCCATGCCAACAATAAAGCATCCTGAGACCATTCATGTGTGGGGTTGCTTCTCATCCAAGGGAGTGGGCTCACTCACAATTTTGCCCAAAAACACAGCCATGAATAAAGAATGGTACTAAAACACCCTCCAACAGCAACTTCTTCCAACAATCCAGCAACAGTTTGGTGAAGAACAATGCATTTTCCAGCATGATGGAGCACCGTGCCATAAGGCAAAAGTCATATCTAAGTGGCTCGGGGACCAAAACATTGAAATTTTGGGTCCATGGCCTGGAAACTCCCCAGATCTTAATCCCATTGAGAATTTGTGGTCAATCCTCAAGAGGTGGGTGGACAAACAAAGACCCACTGATTCTGACAAACACCAAGAAGTGATTATAAAAAAATGGGTTGCTATCAGTCAGGATTTGGCCCAGAAGTTGATGTCATGTAATTGTCAATAAAAGCCTTTGAAACATAAAGTGCTTGTAATTATATTTCAGTACATCACAGAAAGAAATGAAACCAAGATCTAAAAGTAGTTTAGCAGCAAACTTTGTGAAAACTAATATTTGTGTCATTCTCAAAACTTTTGGCCACAATTGTATATATAAATATAAATTTCAGAAAGTGAATGAGCAGAAGTGGGCGAAAGGAATCCTACTAAAACAGCCAACATGACAATTTTGGTGAGTACAATGGAAGTTTAAAAAAAAAAATCAAAGATGAACAGATTACAAAAAAAGCTGAATAGTTATATTCACAATACTGTGCATTAATAAAAAAAAATCTGTTCAAAGAGAGTAGCTGGAAAGAGATCATATGAGCACATATAGGAGTGATGGAGTGAGAAACAACAGGGAGAGAAAAGTTAGCAATAAAGAAGAAAAAATAGGACAGGAAGGCATGAGAAATATATTATGAAGCAATATAAGAACCTTATAAAGCAAAAGAGTCAGAGAAAGCTCAAGGAAAGAGAAAGGGTCGCAGTTCGCACCAAGTTAATGATTTTTTAGTCAAGTTCTGCTCTCAGTTGAAATAGAAGTGTCTATCAAAGTGAAATGGAAGTGGAAATACCCGCACGTGTTACGAGAGCTGTAGACAGCCGAGTGAATCACAGCGGAGTTCCGCTCAGACAGAACATTAACATCAGCCAATCCCTTCACCATTAGATGATCGGTTTGCCACCTAGTGCTTCAGTGAGGAACTGCATCATATTTACAGAGTAATTATTTTTGCAGTGGAGTTCATCAGTAAAGCGTACTCATTTATTGCAAAAAATAATTCATATATGTGGCACAATGCAACAGTGGAAAGTGGATTTATGCTACACAGAAACACAGGTTTTTGGATGTTCTCATTGTGCTTGTGTGGGTTTCTTCTGGGTCTTCGGTTTCCTCCAATATTGGAGTCATAGTTAGTTGTGCTTAGGCCTTAAAATGCATAATCAAAATATTTTGAACTCATTATCTCATGCTCTTTAAATACACAGCGAGAGGAAAATAGAATGTAATTCAAAACAAACCCTCTACATTCTTGATTCCACATAAAAAATCTGCAAAAAAGTGAACCTCAGCTTCCATTCGCTATAGAGTTGCCCATTAGTACACTGTCCTAATAGTCACGGAACAAACCCTGTCATCTCAGCTCTCTTATAATGATTAATAATGTTAAAAGAGCTTCTGCAAACACCGCTACAAGACTAACAGTTAGAGGATACTTTTTGTCATCTCCGAGAGTATAAGAAATACCTAAGGAACATGAAGCATTACCTCAGTTTTGCTGATGCTGAAACAGTAACTGGCCATCAGCTGCAGCGCTTCTGGATTCTGCTCATCAAACTCTAAAGCTTTATCGATGGATTCTTTACACCGCTCACTGGCTCCGTCCTCCATGCTGTCAAAAAAAAGAAAGCACAGGGATTCACGGTTATAGTTGACAACCAGAGATGGATAGACGGATCGGAGCATCGGCAGCAGTATTGTGGTCAATGTACCGTGGTTCGTTGTGGTAACGAAAAGCTGAGCCGAAAGGCAAAACTCTCAATTTAGCGGTCAATTTATGTTCCAACCCTGTGGTCATGAGCTTTGCTTCATGACTGAAAAGGAAAGAAAGGGGATAGAAGCCAGATTCTTTCCCAGCGTGGAAGGGAGAACAACGAGAGATTGGGTCAGGACCTCGGTCACCCTGGAGGAACCGGTTCCCCTTCACATTGAGAAGAAGATTTTTTTAACAAATTAAATTTTACATAAAATTGACATATATTGAAAAACTTTACACATCAATATACAATTTATATACAATTATATTTTACAAATATTATATGAAGAACTGCATTGTGTCACTGAGGCTTCATACCACCGGACCATTAATAACAGGTTCCATATACAGGATCTCACAGACCAAGTACAATTGTAATATTTGGACCTTTAGTTTGTCCTTAGATAGTGAAAAGAATGAGAGGGAAAGACACTTGAATGAAGTCGAGTATCTAGCGCATGTCAAAACCACTCCAAACACAAACGTGATGAACGAAAAGATCCAAGTCACAAAAATGATCTGAACCACCCACTCTATATAATTAAAGTTCCACATCAGTCAGGCGAACAATTCTCCTTTAGCGCTGGCGTTCCAGCTCTTGATGTTTTACTATCGCCTGCAGCGTACACCAGACCACGATACACACGTACACACACACATCAATGGAGGCAAAGACGAATCGCAGTTTGCCAGGGGCTGCTGCTGTAACTCCATAAAGCTGACATAAAAACTAAAAGAAACGACCCGTTTGCTAATACCGAACCAGAAAAACCCCAATCTCTCCCTGGTGCGTGGAATCTAAATCTTCAGATTAGAATATTAGAGAGAAGTCACACTGAGCTAACTTCCTCAGCAATCAACGCCGAG
The DNA here is from genome assembly GCA_028031935.1 of Paedocypris micromegethes. Lineage (NCBI taxonomy): Eukaryota > Metazoa > Chordata > Actinopteri > Cypriniformes > Paedocypris > Paedocypris micromegethes. Next base: position 14,144,364 of record CM051501.1, on the reverse strand, counting down.
CGCACATCCAATCTCAATCCACTCCTCATCTCTCTCCTGCTATCACTCTCATCCTCAATTCCCAACCCACTCGCTCTCTCCATCCCTCCATCAACCAGTCTATGATTAGATCTTTTTTTTACAGGCCTCAGAGCAGATGGGTTCCAGTCTGCCGAGTCTCAGCTGTGTGGCACATCATCTGATCAGGTAAAGAAGGAAAGAAAGGAAAAAGAAAAACAAAACCAAATGCTTAACAAGACACGTGAGTGTATGAAAGATATTTACCATAGATCTGTGAAAAAAATCTCCGCAATGGAGCAGAAAGCCACAGAGACATCTTTCCTATTGATGAGACACTCGGCGGAGCCACACGCACCCTGTGAGGACACAACAACCTTCACTGAGATTCCGCATTCGCTCTTGTTTAAAAAAAAAAACAAGAGAAACACAAATGGTAAACATTCTGACACAAGAAAAATCTTGTTTAAAGAATTATTACATTTGTGAATTGCTCATACTGTAAATAAACATTAGAGCAAATAACTGTACTGTATTCATAGGTCAAAACACAATTGCATGCTTTAAATTCTGTATTTTGGGTTTTAGTGGATAGATCGGGTAAACACTTACGTAATTGGATTCAAAACACTTAAAACAAAACAATCCAATAAAAAACACAATATATTTCCATGTATTAATGATGATTAGGAAGTGAAATTTTTTCGTTTTAAGTTGTAATTTTTTTTTATCCCTAACAGAAATCAATATGGCTCACAGAACCACTGTACTCTGCTGCCCCCTGGTGTTAAAACAGACGGGCCCTGAAATAAAATCCAATAAAGTCTTGCATTCTGATATTGATTCTGTCATTTGGAACAACAAGCGTGTGGGTTTTTCATTCAGTCCCAAAAAAGCACAGCTCAGATTATCGGAATCCAATCCACAGTAACGTGTGCAAGGCAGAAATGGCCTGTTCAGTCATTTCAATTGATTACAGTTTGTGTTGGCATTAAACTGCGTCTGTGAGGAACTGGTTTCCAATAACTTTTCATCTTCAGGAAAAACACACAGCCAACTCTTTTCCTTCCTCATTTACAGAGCCAAACAATTGTAGCATCTGATTCACAGAATTCCAATGAATCAGTTTGATTTGCGACAACGTGTTCACGTGAACTGTCACTGTCATTGTCGTTGTCTTCTAAAACATTCAGTCATCCGGTCACCGGTAATCTCTTTATTTACGCACAATTTAAGCTCGTTTTTTTCACAAGTGTTTCATTATCTTCAGTTCACTGTGATCGACCAAACAGTTTGACCTGAGTCTCTGCCTGTCAAAAAGCTGTTCTATGGGTTTCCGTGTGTGTTCTCATGTACTCTCAGCATTTTTTCCTACCAATTTTTCACTAACAAATCAGAATGAATCATGATAAGGACACAACAAAAAAACTAGATAAACATGTTTGCGTACACATTTCGGTGTTTACCCGTAAACATTCTAGCATGTCCTTGCTCTGCCTTTAAGGCCCTTCTCTATCTGAGCGGCTGTTCCAGTGATTCTCTTCCAGGAACTGACAGAAAATAAACAGCATCATACTTTCTCACACTGCCCCTTTTTAAAAAGCAGCGCTGAAAGAGAGACACCATTAAGCTCGACACAGATGTGCATTTCTTGGGCCACAACTTATATGATAAGCCACCCATATGGCTATTTAAAATTAGTCTAGATGGCAAAACGTGTGAAAGAAGAAAGCTCAATTTTTTTTTAAGTCTGAATCTTGTCAATCCTGATTCTTGAAAGGGACCTTACCTCGTTTACAGATTTGTCCAATGTGTTGAGCATGACATCAATCCCTTTCCTGAAGGACTGTACAGCCTCTATGCCCGTGTGGATCTGCCCAAGGTACATGTATTTACTGTGGCCCTCATCTGGACTGAGCTCCACAGACTTCAGGAAAACGTATATGCTGCTGTCAAGGGCCACATGCGTCACAAACACAGGTTTGATGATATAAATAATCTTAGATTAGAACTTTAGAAATGTGTTGAAGCTTGAAAGGATATCTGCTTAGCTTTCTCTGCATCTCCTAGTTCGGCACAAATATTCCCCAGGAGGTCCAGAACAGTCAGGTTGGTGGGTTCCATGTCCACCGCTCGTTGACAGTACAGCCGAGCCATCTCAAAATCAAAGTTATCCATGCATTCTTCAGTCTGAAAGATTAAAACATAACAGCAGACCAGGGCGTTTATATAGACAGAAAATCTAGTGGTGGCACAAAACCACAAAACTAAACTAACTCCTGCAGAATAACAACTGTGTTTATAAACATCAACAAAAAGCATTCAAATTTAGTTTGTTGTTCAGGTTTTGAACAACATACTAGGTTTTTGTTCAGGGTAACAATTGTGCCATCACTCCAACACATCTTTTCCACAAACTAAACACGACTTTTCATACAGACAGGCCATAAAACTGTAATTCCTATAAGATGCTGTCTCAATCAACAAGCTGCAGTGAAGAAAACAAAACGTATGATGCTACAGTAGTTCACATGCTGTGATTTTAATAATTTGAACATTAAAAATTGAAAACAATTTTTCAATGTTGCAGTATTGGAAAGCAACCATTTTTGTGTCTGCTCTTCAGTAGATTCAAACATTAGCATTCATTCATATAATGACATCTTCAGAAGATTCAAACAATAGCATTCATATAATGACATTTTATGTGTTACGTTTACAATGTGTTACGTATTGTATGTCTCATCTAATTTTAGTGAACACAAAGCATGCCAGATTTATCGGACCAGACTTGAAACTGAATTGTTTTTGGAACCATAACAATTTGGTCCTGTAAACCTGAACTAACTGTATAAGATTATTTGGGAAATTCTCGCAAACCGAGTGCTAGTTACAGTCTGACAAACCCCAGGTCTGCCATAAGGGGAATCTAACTTAACACACTGACATCTTGGATTATCTTATGTGCTATATTGAAGTTAGAAATCACCTTTTCCAACAGTTGATCCACTGTATATTTTTCAGCAGTTTTCCTTTTAGCCTTCTCTCGCATCTTTGCTTTCATTCTCTCCTGTGGTGACATTCTCATTGCACCTTCCAAAAAAGGTAGAAAAACAAACATCGCGTTATTGAAATTGGAGTCGATTTCAAACAGCTTAGTTGACGTTTACATTGAGTTAAGATAACTGACATACCTCCATTCTGCCCCATGTCTTTGCGCTTGGGTTTGTTTCGTCTTTTAGGCTTTGATTGTCCGCCCATTGTTTAAATGCTCTGTTAATTTAATAAACAAATGTGGTAAAATACTATCTTCTTCTGTTACTGAATCTGAAATAAGGAAGCATGGACTACAACGTGCAGGGGTTGACTTCCTGTTACGCTTCCTAAAAAACAAAATAAAAGCCTCTGTCTGGCGAAGTGGCGATTTTGTAATTTTGTCATTGGCTTGCTGGGTTTGCTTCGCTTGGGTTTTCTGAATTAAAATCGACCACTATTTACTTTATTATTGACCACTATTATTAAACGAAATAATAATTAAAAAGACACTTAAATATATTATAAGCACCAATGCCATAACTACGTTTTGTAGTGATACAACAGGAAAAGCGTATTTTTTGGTGTTTCGTTTATACCAAGGCTACCATTTAAATTAAATTAATCAAATGCATTTGGCCCTTTAATGCAATAAATGTTGTAATAGTAATTGAAGTAATTTGAGTTTTAGAGGTTCTTAATTTAGTTTAGTCACTAAATAACAACAGTGATTCTTTGTACCGAGAAACAAAACTTGTGTTTTAAAGAAACACTACGATACAACAAAAGTATGCGCAAATATTACATCATATACGTATTTCAAATTATAAATAAGTACATCGTTTTACTCTAGAAAGTGTAATAAAAATATTAATGTAAAACATTGTAATACCATTTTAATACAGTTATTATTATTAATAATTATAAACAAATAGTGTGTGTCATTTTAAAAAAAAACGGATTTTCTGATTACACGTTTGTTTTTGTTTCGTTTAGCAACAACTAACGTAAATCAGAATGCACCTATTTTGAAATTGACTTTGAATTATAAATTGTGCTTTTTCAACAAAAAAAACCAGGCACTATCAATGTTTAAGAGCTGAGTGGGGCGACAGTTTGACAAGTGTGGTTGATGGGTGAAACAGCCAATGAAAGACGTATCTTTGATTACGTCACTAAATCAGTCTTGATTTGAGCCAATAGCCGATTTGAGTCCGCCTGAGGCGGAGCCACGTAGTAAATAGACTGAATGAACGTATCGCTGTGCTTTAACAACTGGCGTTTCACAATACATTAGCTTTATTTTCTGGGTATTGCCGAGTAGAACGTGTACGAGTGAACTGTCATTTAACGAACTGAGCGAGCTGTCGAAGAAACGAGCTAAACGTCTGTCTGGCATCCGCTGGGCGTTAGGTAGCGTTGTTAAACACAGTCCGTATGGTGAGTTTAATGTATCGGGCCTGTTGGTGAACCTGACAAAGCAGAAATATCGAGTCTTTAAATACATAATAATGCTTCCAGGATTCACAGTCAGGTACAATTGAGAGCCGGATCCTAATTATAACGCCGCAGTGCCTAACTGCCGTTTATTATCTAGCATTCACTCTTTAGCGTTTGTTTTGTTTTTCCTGGGGGTTTTTGGCGCCAACGTCCTAACTTATTCGTCGCTTATTGTGACGTATGGTTGGCAGATGTCACCATATCAACGCATTTTCGCTCCTGAAGCTGAAAATAAAGACTATTTGCAATAATAAATCCAAAGCAGGACAGCGATTTTTGCAGCAGTTCTCTCGCATCAGCATCTCTTCTTCTGGTCTGGATGCGCGGTTTAAGTGGATGATATAGGGATAAAACCATGTCGGATGCCAGTAAAGAAGTGGTGGATCTGGTGTGGGGTAAACCTGCCAGCGGAAGTGTGTCTGGATCACTATTTCGCAGGTGGTCTCAAGGTAAGTTCACAGAGTTGTTTAGCTAAATGACTGGATACTAGGGGTTATGTGAAACATCTGTGTTACAGGGTCGAACCAAAGATAACTTGAACCTAATAATTCTCAATATTTATTTTCTACAACTCTAAAAAGCAATGAGGTTTACGATACGTACTCTACTACAAGTATGTTTGATACGCTTACACTTTGTCCAGCTAACACTGCCCTCATTCAAATAAAATGGACTGCATGTGGTCCACAGGTCAGATAGGTATGACCAAAGAACTGCATGTTGTCTACAGGTCGTACAGACATCACCAAAGGACCTATTGTGGCCCACAGGCCAGACAGGGTTGACCAGAGGGCCTATGTGGCCTGTGGACATGGATGTTGAATTGTATGTGGCCTACAGCACAATAGGGATAACAATCTATGTGGTCCACTGACCTGATAAGGATAACCAAAAGGCTGTATATAGATTTAAGTTCCAGTTATCATCAATTTGCTCCTTCAACACAGTTCAGATTTTTTGTGTGTCCACTGTAGATTAATGCTCTGGCCAATTGAAAGTTTGGATAATCTAAAAATGCATAATTTATTAAATTAGTCTTCAGGCTAACGGAAATAAATGACTTTAGTGCCAGGTCTTTTCTATACAGCTTAGATGTGATGTGGCTTTTCTGCTCATTGGGTGAATTGAAATTTTTCAAAGGTTTTGTCTTCAGCGAATCAGAGTGCAGTGCCCTGGAGCAGTTTGAGGGCGGCCCATGTGCTGTCATCGCACCTGTGCAGGTATTTTACTGAATTACTTTCTGCACATTTGTTCAGAGTCTTTGCTAGAAAATAAATAAGATTGAGACTGCTAATATTTGATTGGTCCTGATAGAACACATGTTTTAGAGAGTGAGATCCGTCCTGATGAAGCACATGATTTAGAGATTGAGATGGGTCATGATGGAACAAATGGTGGAGATCAGGATTGGTACCAATTAAGAACATTAGAGAATGGGATAAAGCATGGGAATGGGATAAATCACATGACTGCGGTGTGTGAATGTTTAGTTGATCACAATGACCAAAACACGGTGAAAAAGAGAAACATTTCTCTCTTATTGGGAATGATTCAACTGAAAGCTCGTCCCAGGACCAGAGCGTTTCACTCTGTGTTTGTGTTGCATTTTAATTTTGATCAGGACTGTATTTAAATAACATCAAATTCAGAGAAATCCAGAGCTAAATGATTTGCAAATCACCTGCAGTGTACTTCACGATAAATATACATTGATTGATTTTTTTTTTTTATTTTAATGAATTAGACTGATTTACTCATCTCACTTTATTGTTTACTGTAAGGAACATATACATGTAAAGTACCCATGTATACTGTAAAGAACATATACATAGGTATTGTTGGCAAAACTTCTCTCTGGGATCCCCAAAATCTTCTAGAATCGTCTAGCAATCAATTTAGTTTTTAGTTTTTATATGAATGTTTCCTTCACTGCTTGTTACAATGACCTCAAAGTATGTTTAGCTGACTGTGATGTTTCTGCAGGCTTTCTTGTTGAAGAACATTCTGTTTAATTCAGAAGACTCAAACTGGAGAGATATCTCAGGTATGAAACAAATGAGTAGTTCTCACTTCACTGCTCATTTCTTTTCTTTCTCTGCTCCTCAAGTTTAAATTCCCATAATTAGTAGAATAATATTAATTACATTTTATTGTGTTTTTTTTTCTAATGTCATTGTGGTGGTTATTTTGTTTATGTTTTATTTAGTTGTAAGTAAATTATTAAACCCGTATCAGTTCCGCAGTGGAGAGATTTACATTTAGCCCCTCCAAACACTGACATTAGCGCACACACACACACGCCCTGGAACAGCGGGTAGAATTCAGTGTCTTGCTCAAGGACATTTGTGATACCTACCAGTGTGGGTTTCGAACAATCTTTTGGTCGAAAGTCTTTACTTCACTTTAACTGCCCCAGTCTTTTTAGCCGAATCTTTTTGACCTACCTTGTCCGCACAATTATCACAGTCATTCATAGAATGTTAACTCAAAAAACTTTTGGGATTTGCATTTTAGGATGTATTGTCCTTATTTGTGTGCATTACCTGTTTTCTGGACTCCTTTAGATGAAGAGCAGAGGACGTTTCTGTGCTCCACTCTTAGTGAGATCTTGGAGTCTGCTTGTCTCAACAAATCCCAGCCGTTTTACTTGGCCACCGTACCGTGTCCTAAAATCACAGGCAGCGGTGACATCACAGATGGCCACACACAGCCGGAGTCTAGCCAAACGACCGACACTCCAGGTACGTTTCTGCTGTAAATGCAAGTCTGAAGACAACTCTTCTGGATCTTAAGATCAAGCTTAAGAGCATGTGCTTTTTTGTTTGAGAATTGGGAATATGATAATTGAAATCTGGGAAACCAAAGGTCTGAGTGAGAGTGTGAATTTGTGTGTTTCTTACTCTGTGATTGGTTGACCACCAATCCAGGGTGTGACCCGCCTTCAGACCCAGAGTTGCTGGGATTGGCTCCAGCTCCAAGGGATGCTGAAATTGAAAGGCGGTTCAGAAAATGGATGGATGTATGATTTCTGTGTTGTGAATGTCCTGCTAAATGCATCTGTGTTTTGCACGGTGTGGTTCTAGCTGATTTAGTTGATGAGGAGCTTGGCTTTGAGAGGTTTCACAGCATCTTACAGTAAGTGCTTACTCATTCCTCAAATGCATGTTTTAAATCATACAATAACCCCTAAAAAATAAAGACAGTTCTCAAACACGCTATAGAAGTACAACAGTATTTGTGTAACATTTCAGTAGATTTTTTTCAACCTTTTTTGATTTTGTACCGCCTTTGAAGAAGATGCATTGATTGAAAAGAGGTGGTGATGTCTGTCTTTTTCAGGAAGAGAACTCTTAGATCTGCTGCGGAGCTTAAGGAGTCCGTGCTGGCTTTATATGACACGTGGAAGAACAGATTTGGGGTTTTGTTGTTTCTCTACTCTGTCATACTCACCAAGGTTATTACTCTACTCCTGATAAACGTCACAAAAACGAGGATATTTTCATTTCTTACAATCATTCAGCAGATGCTTATAAAAAGCAACTTGCATGTAATTCAATGTTTTTTTTACCAAATCAGCAACTTTCTTCTTTCACTGGAAATCCCATTATCTACTGCGCTGTACTGAATGAGCTACTGGGAACATATATATTTTTTTACCTATATTTGTACATATTTTAATGTGCGTATTTTATATATTGATTTATGCGCATATATTCATGCATGATTTGTATTATTAGCAGTCCATTCCCATTCCAGAAAAGTCCAGTTCTTGTTTTCAGCCAGTCCTATTCCTAATCCTTTTCATCCCTAATCATTTTGGTATAGTCTGGTCAGTTTGTCTGTCCGTCAGTCAGTCCTGTTGCTTACCATTTCAGTGTAGTCTACTTTGTTTGTCAGTCAGTCCTATTACTATTGCTTGTCATAGTAGTATAGTCCTTTACACCACTTTGCTGACCCTGTTTTTCTTTATTAAAGGGAATAGACAATATAAAGAATGAGATAGAAGACACAACAGAACCATTGATTGACCCAGTGTACGGTCATGGCAGGTATTACGTCAACTTCATAATTCTTTGTTTTACTACAACACATTCCAGACTAACCTGGTTATCATTTTATTTTTTTCTTTAAGCCAGAGTCTGATTAACCTGTTGGTGACGGGCCATGCGGTGTCCAACGTGTGGGACGGAGACAGAGAATGTTCTGGAATGAGTTGAGTCAACCTTTAAGTCCTAATTTTCAAGCCTAATATTGGGTACAGTCAATGTGGTCACTGAATAGATTCACTTCAGCTCATGAACGTTTTATTCTCCCTTAAGGAAAAAAATGGCTTCAGTTTATATTACACATACAATGCTTTTTATACCGACTCACTTTTCAAAATTCAAATGTTTCAAAATTCTAATCTCAAATTATTAAAAAAACATGCGCTGTCAAAACTTTTCCAAGTTTTTGCGGATTCACACCAAACCATTTTTGGCTGAATTTGCTGTGCTCTGACGAAATCGACTCACAGGAGCTGAATGCAAAGCAGTGTGTTCCTGTCTGTAGCTGGGGAAAGTGTTTGCTTGTGTTTTCTGGCTTGCATTGTTTTGCAGGCTGGCTGTATAGTATAGTCAGTGAGTAACCTCTTACTTTCAGTTCACTGCATCCTGGGAATGGAAGCGACTAGAAACATGCGTTGGTAGTCAGTCATCACAAATTTTGATCATTTTGATATTATAAGGAGCTAGAACAACAGAAACAGGATTGCATATTGGGTTATGCGTTTTGATATGGGCGTTCATCTAATGTTTTTTGTTTCTTCCTTATATACAACCTAATTAAACTTTTTTTGACGGTTTGAATTTGGCTCGTCCTTAACTATAGTAGGGTCTTGATGCCCTTCTCTTATTCAAGCTTTTTCATAAAGAAGCAGGTGCAGATTCTGAGATAAATCTGTTCAGCATAAAGACAGATATGCGCTAAACTCTTTCCAGCTTCCTTCCAGAGGCAATGAAACAACAGCAGCAAATAATAACTTCTGTGGCCAGCTTTATCAATGTGAAGCAGAAAGAAATCTAATTAAGTTGAATTTTTTTTGTGCTTTGCAAATCGAATCAAGTCATGAATCAAATTCATGGACTGTGCCACTTGTTTTATGTTCCCATTTGCCACTAGGTGGCGCCATCGTTTAAAAATTAGGTCAAGACTTTACAGAAAAAGATGTTGTTTCACAGTTGCATTTGTTTTCCAAATAATGTAAAGCTACTGACAGAAACATCTCTTTTTTTCCCTCATCTAAAGAACTTCATGGCATTCATCAGCAAGCTTCCGTTGGTTTTCTCACGCTAATGGAGTCACTGCGTTATTGCAAGGTTTGTAACAGCTTACAGTTTTACTCACGAGATGTCGGAGACATCTTAAATGATTGCGGTTCTAATCAGAGTGCTTTTAATTATTGAAATCTCATAATTTCCAGCTTTCCAAGTTTTTTCAGAAATCTACAAATACTTTGAGCAGAATGTCCAACTGGTTTGGTTTCAAATGGACACTTAAAGGATAAAAGATGTATAAAATAATGTTATCTAATACATCTATCTAATGTTTTTATTGTCAAGTACAAAAAGCATCTATTTTCTTGACCGGTTTCCATTTCTGGGTCACAGGGAGCTGCAGCCAATCCCAGCAGCTCTGGGCCTGATAGTTGTGACATGCGGGTGTCTCTGACCAATCACAGAGCATTCCTCTTATCGCTAAGGACTAAATCAGAATAATCTACCGTTACCAGCTGAGCAATATTTGGCTATAATATAGTATGTCACATTCCTGTACTAAAATCTAGAATTATCAATTCATCAGATTCCCTTATTCTTCATGTGCATCTTATGAGTCTTGGTTGTGTTGTTTTAACCTGGGGGAAAGTCTTTAGGAAGCCAGCAGCTGCTTTTATTGGCAATGTGTTGAGATCTCCAGGATATGTGCAGTGAACCCGGCTCTGAGTAGAGCAGAGGGAAAAATGTATCACCTCCCATTTGGAACCACCTGAGACCCCGTCACAATATTCCCAATCTTTTTAATCCGCTTACCCGAGGAACACTGATACTCACCTGTTGAGTGATCTGAGCTGAGCGCATTTGTGCTCTCTGCTGGAGATAAATCTATGCTCGCAGCGTTTGTTTTCTCTTTGACTTGATTATTTTATTGGCTTGTGTTTCTCAATTCTAAACTCACACTCTCACCTTATTCAGTTCTAATGAGATTTTTATGGATGGATGGATGGATGGATGGATGTGGCTGCTGTGTTTTTTTCTCAGCTCACATTACACTGTAATTATGGCTGGACGATATGGCAAATTAAACCGTCACTAGCAGTTATTTTTCTAGCACTAAAAAATCATTTTTATCCAATCATTTTTCTTTTTCACATTTAATAATAAAAGCATCACAATATTTATGAATTTTCACGGTAATGTTTTTTCCATCTGAGTCAATATTGATAATCATCATAATTATGGAAACAACTGATACACATCACAACTGGAAAAATGTTTTTACTGAAATGGAAAATAGTTAGGGTTAGGGTTAGCATTCTTTTTTTAGCATTCTTTTTATTTATATTTTTTTTTTCGCATTCTCAGAACATAACACTCTTCAAATTCTTTTGAGCAGGTTATCAATAGAGGTAGTTTTTTTTTTTATTAATATTTCTAGCAAACTCAACTTCGCTACAATGCAATATTATTATAATGCAAAACCATTAAAAAAATGTAAATAAAATAATGTTGTAACAAAACTTACTGCAGGTACAGACTTGAAGTGCTTCTATGGAACAAAATTATATCTACCATTATGAATCTGGACTGGGCCAAACATTCTTCTGTTTCCTCTGTCATCTTGGTTAATAGTGAAATAAGGCTTGACAATAATGGCTTGTATTAATTTCACTGTAAATGGACCTTGGTGTGGTGGAATGAAGAATGACTCTTTCTTTATAGGTTGGTGCATTTCTCAAATCTCCCAAGTTCTCTGTTTGGATCCTTGGCAGCGAGACTCATCTCACTGTGTTTTTCACTAAGGTGAGTAAAGCAAATACACCCTGTGTCTTATCTAAAGCGTTGCGTCTGAGACCTGAGTGAAGTCTCAGAAACAAGAATGTGCCGTATATCTAGATTTAGTACTTCTAATGGAGAAAGGAAAAATAGGATAGAAGGGGAGGTAGAACTGAATGATGAGTGCACACGGCGGTTTTAGACTTATAAGGTATATAGCGTCCTGGACTCGGCCCATGCAGCATGCGGTCAGCTTTGGCTCTCATTGATGCGCCTTCACAGTGGGAATGTATCATTGGATGTATTTACTGATGCCACAGTTGTTTATTCATTTATTTATATATTTTTAAATTTAACTCCTGTTAGACACACACACACACACACACACACACACTGTGCAAGGCTAGTGGTGGCCAAATGATTAGAGATTTGCATTTGAGATCCGGAGTTAGTTCTGAATCCCGGGCAGGCATTATCGGCTGCCCACTGCTTTCACTGTGTGTGTGTTTGTATAGTGTAGGTTGCACACACAAGAATGGGATAATAAACCCTGTTCCAAATTTATAGTGGAATGGTTTATTTTGTTTTTGTGTACAAGCCTGAGTACATGTAAACTACAAATCTGTAAAATCTGAATTAATGGTTAATCTGAAGCCTGGTCCGGTTGTTTCTGGTGTGTGTCAGTGATTGGTTAGCTTGGAGGTGTTTGTCCCACCTTCAGGCCAGCGTGTCTTGTGACTGGTGACTATAAAATAATGTATAGTATTTAGATCAGAAAAATTATTGTATTATTCACAATACAGACAAGCGCCAGTTAGTGTCCAAATTGAATCATCAGGGTGGCAAACACACACACTTGACTGTTTTAACACAGTTTCTTTATCTTTATCTTTTTTTTTTTTTTAACCACATCTACTGTCAAATTGGTGTCTGTTTAGCCACACACTTTGTTAGTTTGATCTTAAAGTGAAAATGTATGTCTAAAAAGCATGAACAGCTAGGCTGGCTCTTTTATCATTTAACTTTTAGTCCATTCATGCACATTATCAGACTCTTCCCTGGAGCTTTAGAAGATCTAGCTGATTTAAAAGTTTGTCCTTCTTTGGTCTTTTAAACAAACAACATCCCTGGAAGCTAAACAGAACTTACACTTCAGTTAAACACTTGTGCTATATCTCTTCACCTTTTCAGTGGCTGCTTAGTTAGACTTGCAGCTTGTGAATATTGCAGAGATTTCCTGGAGGAAAGCCGATCTTTTCCTCCCAAGAGTCCCGGGTAACTGTCTGTCCATCTGGTTTTGTTTCCCCCTGGATTCACTGGCATGGTCAGTCACTACTCCAGACCCTCTGGAGGAACGCTTTTGGCCTAGAACTTGACTAGAAACCGCTCACTTGAATCAAATGAAGGCGTTTTTTAAGATCTTGAGTTTGCATTTCATTCATTGATGTTTGTTGTTCTGAATCTTGATGATTCGATTGTCAGTTAGTGTTGGTGTTTCCAAAAAATTAAGATTAAAAGTTAGAACTCATTAATTTTTAATATTCAGAACCCCCCCCCCCCAAAAAAAAAACAAAGCTCCCTTACCTAAACTTACATTTTGACTTTTACCGAATGAATAGTTTCAGACTTTCCGTAAATTGACGTTCAGACCTTCAAAAAAGTGATTTTTCAGACATTCTTTAAATTTTACCTTCAAGAAATTTATAATCGTACTTTCATTCAATGAAACATTTTATTACTATTATTTGGACCAGCCATAAAGTAATATTTGGATTGCTAATGAATTCAAACACTTCAAATTTTACATCAGTTAAGTTCAAGTTCAAGTTCTGAGCATTTGTAAGGCGCCTTTCACAGTTTTTAACTGTCTCGAAAGTGCGCGTGTGAAATATGTAAGAGAATTGTTGCTTTTTATTCATTTTATTGTCTGGTTGGTGTTTAACAATGGTAAAATCTGTAACTGTTGGTAAATTAACAATCTGACTTTAAAGCAGAAAGGTTTGGACCTCACATAATTAAAATAATGGGTCTCCAATAACTGCCCCTCCAAAAAATTGTTAGTTCCAATAAAATAAAAGTTCAACCTTGAATACATTTGAAATTGGGCCTTCAATAAATATGGGCCTAAAGGTTTGGATCTCCCAAAAATAAATATTCGGACCTCCTATTAAGTAAAGCTTAACGGTTCAGAGCGCTCATACATAAATTACACAAATGTGTAAAACAATAGATATGTTGTGGTGATATTTATCTAAAAGTGTAAGCGGTATCCTTTTTTAGATGTAAAATGTTTTCTCTAATAGGATTTATGGGGTGGTGGAGCTTTAGTGCTTTTTTTGCGCACATTAGCGTCTCCCAAAGGGTCGTTGCTCATGTTGCCGTTATTTTGGCCTGACTTCGAGACTCTCTTTTTAGACTTTAATAGGGTTTGTGTTCCACTCTTATCTGATTTACACCAACACAAGGGCAGTAGACGCGGCACAAATAGCCTTTCGCTAGGGGTCCTGAGAGGGCGACGGACACACACAGACACGGCTGTGGACTCTAAAGGAATGATCGGGTCTCGGAGGACAAACTGCTCCTCACCCTGAGGACACTAGTAATTCAATAGCAGCTTTTAGTAAATCTCAGTGGTAACTATAACCATGTATAATGCAGAGAAACCTGATCCATGAATACTGAACCAGAGTCGTCCTTTTTATTCCAAACCTGATTCCTCTGTTGCTCCCATACACACACACTCACCGGTTTGTGTGTGTGTGTGTGTGTGTGTGTGTGTGTGTGTGTGTGTGTTCAGCGTAAGATGTTTTACAGAGACTCTGATCAGCATCACCCTCACCTAAATAATCTGTATGCATGCAGTTATTCCTATTTATGAGTTGAAGCAATTAATTTTGTTTTTGAAATTGTATTGTACAAACTTTGCATGGTTGTGGAGTAAAATGCGAACACATAATCAAAAGAAAATGTGCAATACCTGTGATGTGTTATTATAAATGTTCATGTTAGAAGAGGAATTGCATCCTTTTTATTTTCTAATCCACATCCCACTTCTACACTACGGGGAGGTGGAGCAATCACAGCAACTCTGCCTATGAGGGCACACACCCTAGTTTGCTGGCCAATCAATCACAGATCAGGACACACCCTATATTTGTGGCCAACCAATCACAGATCAGGACAACATTCACAGTCTCACTTACACCCATGGAGAGATTTCTAGACTCCAATCATTTTGAACATTGTCTTGGACTGTGGGAAGAAACTGGAGACCACACAATAATGTGTGAATTCCACACCTATGCCACCATTCCAACCAATGCATGTATTAAGTATGTAGGCTATATGTATAAAGGTACACATTGTACATAATAAACACGTTTACAATTTAAACTATTACATCAACAATCACAGGGAATTGGTGCTAACATATTAACTTGCCAATATGGTTTGTCCAGTATGTCGCTAGTTGGATTTCTTTTGGAGAAGGAAAAGCAGCCAATGAGCTCTGAAAAGTTGCTAAATGTTGTAACATAGTTGACTACACTGCTACAACATTATCTGATCAGATTAAAGATATTAATCTGAGATTGTTCCGTCCTTACAATGTGCTTTTAACACGTCTTTCCTTGTATCAACATTGGTTCATGAACTCGCATCAGATTTCTTCTCTTTCCAGTGATTTGAAGTGATGAGCTTCCCATCCCACACTTCCTCTGTATCTCCTCTGACTCTCTGGAGTCCTTACGTTCGCATTCATGTGTAGATTGTTAACCTTCACAATTTGTGCTTCCTTGGATCATTTTTCTTCAGAAAACTGTTGCCTCTGATGAGGATAGCATCCTCAACGCTTCGCTGATTCCTGGTATTCCTCTACTTCCTGCGCTCCTCGGGCATGATCCCTTCTAAATCCCACAATCCATGAAAAATAACCCTCGGATCACAAAACAATCCCCTCCATTTTCTGAATTTGTCTCCTGCTAAGAGCAAAACATTTAGTAAATAATGGCCCAGGCAATCTTTAGGTATTTTTCTACAATTTTATTATAAAAGCTCTATGAATGTGTGCAGTCTTTAGGCGAAGTGATCAGTCCAAAGTTGAAATTATCCATACTTTGCCTAGGCATTCTAATGAATTACGTGCGCGTTTCACCCCAAGTGTAAAATAACTAGATCTAAAAAAAAATTCAAAAGCAAAGCAAAATGAACCATGAAAATCACCTATCATGAAAACAAAAGAATCCGAAACGGCAAAAGCGGCAGAAGATGAAATGATGAAAATGATCTTTTATATTTGCCTGAAATCGCAATTCCGGTGGTTCAGGCGTTGTATAGACTGCTTTGACAATGTGTGAATTGTGATGCATTTCATACTTTGCCGACCCTGCCAACAGTTCATTTTTTTTCCTCTCATTTTTTTTTACTAAAACACAATGTGTGTGATTTACATTCAAACATTTTCTAAGCTACACAATTCAATAGCCAAACCTGATGTTAAAACTCAAAGTCCACCCTTGAGTTTTGTCATTGTCCTCTAATTTACTGACTGCATGTTTTCCAACACAAGCACTTACCTTACTTTTGTGAGTCCCAGTGGAGGTCACCTCTTTCCTGTGGTCTTGGTTCTGTAGATCTTTCTATTCTAGCTGATTTCTTTTGTACATCCAGACAAGACCCTGGTGTTCCCAGAGCAAAGTGAACTACAGTGAATTGGCGTAGGGCTCTGATTACTGTCCGGCTGAAAGACTTCAATCATCACTTTTTTCCTCTAAAGAATAGTTCTGTGGTCCATATGCTAACATATGTAGGAATATGAAACCGAATGACAGTAAAATAATATCGCTTATTAGGTTCTAGCCTCATCAGACAGAGTAGATGTTTCCAATTTCTTCAGAAAGTTGATTCCTCCAGACATTGTCCTCTCTGGCATATAATTATTCATTCCTTTTCAAGAATCTGGTCTGTGTTTTTTTTTTTTTTTTTATCCTCCAGCTTTGTTGTGTCACACTTATAGTCATGAACACGTAGATGTTTACTGTGCCACAAGCGCTGTCTCACTATGTAAACCATTTGCCTACCTCGGTGCCGCCAGGTCTCTATTTCATGGCTTTATACGAGTGTATACAAACTTACACGTATGTCTTACCCAGGAGACTAGTAATACATGTATGTCTCACATCTACTCTTCGACCACTACAATAGCCTCTTCCGCGGCTTCTTGCTGATACCAGTGCATGTATGAAGAGGTTTTTTTACAAACAAATGGCTCGAGAACAAAAGCTGGCCTACAAGGAGACGGATGGAGATGAAGGTAATTGTAAAAACACACAGACCTTGACTTTGATCGACGCCAGATATGGACAGATAAATCTGGAAGAAGAAAGTTCAGTGTGTCTAGTCAGTGACCCAGAAAGCTTGGAAGTATCACCTGTCCTAAGAAGTCTTTTCTGTGAGCTTGTACTTGGTAATGCAGCCAAAATACAAATGTAATGATTGTCACAGCTTTGATGGTGGTAAACACTACAACCGAACTAGTTGTTTAGTTAACCCAGGCTTTTAGTATAGATGTTTAAAGCATGTTTGTGCCTATTTCCTACATGCTGAGACCATTCAAAAGCCTAACAATTAAATAATTGACAAGAAAGCTAAAGTTTTTTAAATGGGAGCCCTTATTGGCTAATATGATCAACAAAAAGAATGTAATTATCATTTTTGGTGTATGAGTTTAAATTTGTATCATATTTGATACAATGAGTTTTAAAGCTTTAAAACAATTTCTTGAACTAAAATCTAAAATCACAAACTGAGCTGGCAGTGTGAACGAGTAAAACCATCATTGGAATGAAAAAAAAGTACCAGCTTTTGCAAAACATGCTTTGTGTATAGTGTACATTTATATGTATTGCATGTATACATTAAAGCTAGCTATAATTTTAATTGGCTATAAAAAAAAATAATTTGAATACAATTTAATAAATGAAATTGACTTACAGAGTTGTATGTCTTTTAAAAGCCAGTAGTATCAAATTATTTATTTACAGTTTAAACAAAGTCTAGCTAAAGTTATGAACTATAGAACGTTTTAAAAGTGAGTAAGTTTGTTAACTGAGTCATCGTCTTACTACAGAACACTCAGTTGTAGAACCCATCAGACCAGGCCATGTAAATAGCATCACATCATACAAGTTGTTGCTTCTATTTAGATTTTGGTAACAATTTGAATGTTCTTTCTTAAAGGTGTTCTTAACTTCCGCACCGAAAAGTAACAACACATTGTCCATCATTTCTTTCGTTTGTTTTCCAGTTTTTAGTGGAATACATTTTAAAATTTGAAAGAAATTCATTTAAATTGAGGTCAATATCAAGCCACAAGGAAATGTTGGTGAGATCAAGCCACAAGGAAATGTTCAACTGTGAGTGGATTTCAAGGGAACCAAAAAGGCAAGTGTTTAGAGGTGAAGTTGGAAATACTCTAACTACTTCATTTGATTTCTAGATCACTTTAGTCTTGTCTAGAAAATGACTAAAAACTGCTGAAATGTCCTAATGTTTGTTGATGGGCTCTGTCTTCTGCATCCATAAGGCATATCTTACGGCCTGAATGATCTCCATCTATGGCCTTTGTCAGCATTCTTTGTCCTGAGACTACGAGCTAACTCTCATTTGGATCTCCTGAAAATAATAAAAGCCAGACCCCGGATTCTTATCCTGTGACTCTGCCTCACAGAAATGATGTTCTGTTGATAAATGGGAACTTTTAATACTATGGTGTACTGGAAACAAGACTATGGAATAATCCTGCCTGGCAAACAAAAGTGATTGTGGCTGTTTGCTTTCGACAATGATTGCCATTCTGCATCTCACTACATGCAATTTATTATCTGTTGTTCGGTGATGGGTGTCAATTGAAACATTTTTATCTCAATTACATTTAAGAAAAACACAGGTTCTACGCTGTGGGTAAAATCATAGCGTACCATTGGTTCCGAGGGTCCCAGTTGACACCTATGAATCAGAAAAAACGTTTCCGCTGATCGTATTGTGTCAAAGTTCTCCGCATCATCTTGCCTCCAGCTGAAGTCCTTACTCGACACGCTGCTCTGTAATTCTGTTTCTGTTCCAGTGTGTTGATCGCTTACTCAGCAGCTGATTACAGGCTTTGTCGTGTTGTTGTGAATCCACCTTAGAAACATCAATGGACAAGTATGTTGTTTTTGTCGCAGGGGTCAGATTTTATAATGGCTCATCTGCCGTAAGCTAGGAACCACATTGTGGGCTTCTGCATCAGTAATTTGAGTTGCAGGGGTTTTGAGTGTGCAAACACAACTGTCATGACTGATTTTCCGCGTTTCAGTGGCCATAATAACTATTGCTGGTTTCTTTGTTGTCTGTGGTTACTCGGTGTTGGGGATTCACCTCTGGTTTACTCTTCTTCTGCAGAAGAATACATGCTACAAGCTAGTTTATACTATCGGAATGTTGGATTTCATTGTGGCTTACAGCTTTCGTGGCCTTCAGACGGTCTAATTGAGAGAAAATTCTCTGTTTGTAATAATAAATGTTCTAAATTAGCGAACAGAAAGATTGATAATGACAAGTAATGAGTCACTTTCCCACATTACAGACCATCATCCTCATTCTGTCTGAGAAACGATGACAAATCTCAACCTAAACGGTCTGAAACTGATTCTGAAAAACAACTGCAGATACCGCTCTAATAAAATCAGTATTGTATACTGAGTCCAACAATTATTGATTTCTTTTCTCTTTATGTTTCGGCAACTAGATTTATTGTCGTTTATGTTGTTGAAATTCTCAGCAAAGTCAAGTTTCCTCGACAAAACACTCTATATTTCTGTATTTCTGATTCCTCTGTTTTTGTCCACTGCTCCAGTGTGTGTATGTTCACTGTTTAGTCAAAGTTGTGGCGTTTAGTCAAAGTTGTGGAGTTCATTAATAATA
Source organism: Paedocypris micromegethes (assembly GCA_028031935.1). Taxonomy (NCBI): domain Eukaryota; kingdom Metazoa; phylum Chordata; class Actinopteri; order Cypriniformes; genus Paedocypris; species Paedocypris micromegethes. Next base: position 14,124,841 of record CM051501.1, on the reverse strand, counting down.
ATTTATTTTATTCCAGACCCTCAAAGTCGCTGACTCTCATTGTTTGGCTCAAGGACATTTCAGATGTGATACTTGCTGCTCTGTGATTTGAACATGCAACCTTTTACTCGCATGTCCCAAAAGACCCAACATTATAGCAGCGTAGGTGTGAAGGTCCAGTGTTTGTGTGTGAAGAAATGTCCATTATAGTGGTAATAATGATCAGCATGGACAAAATCCAGCTGGGTCTTCTCATTGTCATGTATTTTCTCCAGTCTTGGTGGCGTCTTCTGTTGTTTTCTGTCCCCTGTCACTCTGTCCTTTTTCATTGGTGTCGACGTGAGTTGTATATTTTCTTTGTGAAATAAGAGGAGGAACTCGAATGAGTTGCGTTGAATTCACACTGTGAAAGTACACAACTTCAGATTTTCCCATGTTTGATGACCAAGTTTTTTTTAAAGTGTTCCTAATACTTTAGTTTCTCGGTCAGTATTTGTGGTTTTGTAATGACTTGACCAATATGCACAGTTTTTATTTGTTAAGATTACAAAGATGTTGCAATTCACAGTTTTAATAAAGACATAAAAGTTAATTCAACAATTCAAATAACAACCATTTGATCTAACAACGGGTTGCTTAGAAGAATTAAAGTTAAAATGTTGTCTTTTTTTTTTTTTTTTTTTAGATTTCATTTCACACAGTTTCTCAATGCAATAAAAAAGCTAAACTTTTTAACTTACAATTTAAAGAAGCCTCTCGCAAAGGGAATTGAACCAGCAAGGTGAGGTCTGTACTTGATATTGGCCACGCCCACATGCAAAGGAAAGAATTGCATAGTAAGACGTCAGTGGAAGTGCCATCCTAAAGATTTGGGAAAACCATGAAGTAATCTGCCCTGTTTACGGAAATTTATTTATTTCAGAAATGACAAATATGAATGCTAAACTGACTGGAGAACTTCTAACAAACTCTCTCTCTGGGATTTTCCTGGGTTAACCCTACAGTAGTAGTACTTTGACTTTACTGGAACCTTTTGAGGTGACCTAGGGAACTGGTAAACCCTTAATCCTCTTCCCCCCTTTTACTGGTGTGTGAAGGAGGAAGGAGGTTACGAGGTGTTACTATCATGAAAGGCAGATGGAGTTTGTTGTTGGACATATTTCATGTGCAAGAGTTCAAAGCGATGGTTAGATTTGGTTTGGATCACTAAAGCTCCGCTTTTCTCTCTCACTGCCCATTTGCCGTTTTCTTTGTGAACATGCTAATGGAAATTTGACCTCCATAAGCTATTGATTTAGAAAATCTCATGTCTGTTCAAGTGTGTCGCGGGGTTCATCACACATTCATGATATGCTGCTTTCACAGCTGGCGTTTTACATAGGTAGCAAGAAAATATGTCAAAATAAATACAACACAAATTTGTTTTATTATTAATAAAGTTCCCTAAAATGTTAGGGTATGAAATTAAACTCTATTTGAATGGTTTAACTATAGATAAAAAAAAAAAA
>CM051501.1:13935904-14123338 GCA_028031935.1 Paedocypris micromegethes | reverse complement strand
AAAAAAAAAAAACGCCCAATAAATACATCCAATAAAAAGAGTGGTTTTTAACATTTTTATCCATTCACATTTATCCATTCAATTTTTTTCAACCGCTTTGCAATCAGAGCAATTCTAGAACCAAAGGCAGGAGGCATGGATTCATGGCCAATCATAGAGCGGCGCACACACACTCACACCTATGAGGGGGGGGGGGCAATCCTCTCTCATGTTTTTGGATTGTTAAACGCAACCGGAGACCTGGAGAAAACCCACTCAAGCACAGGAAGAATGTCCAAACTCTACAAATAAATTTAATAAATGGATTCTTTTTTTTTTATCCACAAAAATAAGTATCTTTTTGTACTTGGTTCAATCTGCCCGTTGACTTTGTGTCATGTCCAGATTGAAGCACAGATGTGTTCTGTTGTCCCGGGTCAGAATCCCGCTGTAACCCAAACACGCTCAAGCGCACAACAGCCTCGGTTTGTGTTGTGCTTTTCTGGAAAGTTCACAGCCTGTTTATGAGTTTACGCATATGGGAGCGCGACTGAAAACTGTTTTGATTATGAGGCCTGCGAGTGTGGGATGGAAGGGCGATTTGGAGATTCATGAGTTTTATCTCTACATCTGTTGAATAACACTTATACGGAGACACTCAGAAAACATAACACACTTCAAAAGCACGTTGTTACAAATGGACAGAATTGCAGTTTCTATAAACATTTAAGCATTTTTATTGCCATGTATTTTAGCAATAGGCCTAGTGCTGTGTCACAGCATTGCTTCACCCGTTTGTTTTGGTCCAGTTTAGAGTTTTTAGTTAAATTTACCGGAAAGAAACAACTGAAGAGCTTTTGTTTGCTTGAAAAAATATACACTGTAGTAATAACTGAAAAGAATGGTAAATGTTTAAGATGTAGTGGCCAAAAGCAAACTCTAGTTTGATAAGATCAATGTGCGAGGTCACAGAATCTGCCAATCAGCATCGAGGGGAGGGTTTACTACACAGTGGCATATGTTACAGAGCAGTTGTACTAAAGCTGTACCAAGTAATCCAAAATCTACAGAGACAGACTTTGCACATCCACAAAAACATGAATGCATTGCAAATTTGTCTAATCATCGTCTGAAAATTGATAACTCTCAATCTGTATATTAGCCCCTCCCCCTGCTGCTGATTTTCAGATTCTTTAGATTTGAAACTTGATTTTGCAGATTTCTCGTTCCAATTTAATTCACACTTGGCTAACAAGATTAAAGTTGGGCTTACTTTCTGTTTTTTTCAGTCCACAAACAAACACAAAGTGAACACATTTTAAATTAATTCCTGAATTTTGACACATCCACGTAATTGCGAATCTGTACCTTTACAGTACAAACCGCTGGATTATGGATGGCTTCATTTGAGAAAAAAAAAAAAACAGGATAAAATAATGATTAAAAATACATTTGTTCACTGTAACGACTTTCAAATTATGTTTCTTGTTGAATGTATAGCATTGGTTCTGCAACCACTAATCCACCACTGTCTGTTTGTGCAGGAAATGTCTTTAGTGGCTCCGGAGTCTCCGTCCGAACAGGCCAGGAGAGTCTTCCAGACCTTTGATCCGGAAGGTAAAATTATTTTTTCCTTAATTTTTTTTTTTCCATTTTCTCCCAAATAAAACGAAGACTCCAGGCAGCTGAGTCAACTAGTCCTTCACTGAGAGGAAAACGAGCTTAGCTTTACAAAACACAAACCAGCTCACAAGTTTATTATTTCTGCAGCTTATGAGAGACCATGAGATCCGAGGCTTATGGCTTTTGTTTGTTTTGGACCCTTAAGAAAGAATAATAGAGGTTACGGAATATGAATGCAACAGTAATTGCATTAGTGGGTTATTTCAGAGTTTGGAACTAACACACACGTCCGTGAATGCGAGGAAGCGTGTTCGTAGATGAGATATCTCGCTCGGTGAGTACGCTAATGTTAAACCCTCGCGTTCGGTGTTCACGACTCTCCCACGGTATCCACGTACACGCAGATATCAGTTGTAAAGATCAGACTCCCTCAAATCCGCCAGCATGTGTTTTTTTACGAGAGACGTTGCCCTCTGTGTTTAAATGTGGGAAGGTTAGTGTAGCCACTGTGTTTCAACAAATTAAAAATTTGTATTATATTTTTTTAGGACAAACGGATTTGATCAATTCTCTGAGTGACTATCTCAGCTCAGCTCGCATGCACACAAACTTCTCACACACTCGTATCATCTTACTACTTTAGGATTGAGACCTTTCCTAGAGTACATATCTGTGAGAGACCGAGTGATGCTGATGGACAATTACACTTTTTTTTTTTTTAATTAACCTCTGTGAATCTTTACCAAGCTTTTCTTACCACTTTTTTACCCCATTTTTTTTTTCTTCAGCCCTTTTTTCAAGTTTTCATTGTTCAAATTGTGTTTGTTCTTTCATGATTGTTTTACATGTAGCATTATCGTTTTCCTCATTCTGTGTTGGATTAATGTGTGAACCAGAGCAGGCACATTTATAAATTCAATTGCCTGATTCACTTACATCTTATAATTATAACCACGAAGTATTGATTAAACAATGTGAGAAAAAATTTATAAGCAAGCATAGAACTGACTCTACATCAAACGCCTCCGTTGGACTCTAGTGAGAATCTTGTCATTTTGTGAGGAAAGAGGCAGTTGCATGCACTAATGTAAAACAAGCTGTTTAACACTTCGAGAGCAGAGAGAAAAGAAACAGCATATGTCTGTAACATTCCTTCACCCAAACCAACCATCTGCTTGTTTCTTTACTCCTTTTCAGATAATGGCTTCATTCCAGACACACTGCTTGAAGATGTCATGAAAGCCTTGGATCTGGTCTCCGAGACAGACTAGTAAGTTTGTGTGTTATATGTGATGTTTATCACTGTGAAAAGGACCAGTCAGTTTTTGGTTGCTCATTGGTCAATGTTCAGCGTTTCAGCATAATATCATATCAAACACCTGTAGTATTATTTTTATATTTATATTATTGTTCATATTAGAGACGGACTGAAATTTGGAACTTAAACTCATCTAAAATTGTCTTTCAACTCATTCACGTTGTTTTTTTTTTTATTTATTTTTTATTTTTTTAAAGATTAGTTTTGTTTTTGCATCCATTGTGCATCCCAAAAATGCACTTTTGGTCTGAATCAGTTAACATATATTGTTTTAATACTTTCTGATCTGTTTCATTACTGCCACCTTCACTTGTGAAGATCATATTCTGATTTGGGAGATGAATGCGAAGATTGTGATTTATTTAAAAAAAACACCAACACATGTGTTCCCTGTCTTTCAAAATATCATTTAAAACCTTGTTCATCATTCTCTAGACTTATCCACCTCCTAAAAAGTCTTTAACTGGCTTTAAGGGCTGTTTTAAACCACCTGCTTTTTCACTTCCAGGCTGATTGTGGGTCTGTTCTGTGGGTCGATTGGGTAAAATTCAACATCCAGTAAAAAGTTTTACTGTTTTTTCACACGGTGTCCTCTTTTGTCATGAAGCGTTTTGTCAAATCTTGCTGTGCTCTAACACTCCTTTTGGCCTCCAAAAGCTAAATGGATTTTAATCGGTATATTAGCACAAGATTATTATGGTTTCAATTTTTTTGTGTATGTTGAAGTGACCTGTGATTACACGAGAAAGCATTTGTCATCCTTTCAAATACATCAGAAAAGTGGTAGTAGTGGTGTCTTACTCATTTTCTTTCCTTAAAAATTAAACGTCTACCTCATTTGCACATTAAAAGTTGTAAACAGGCTTTGGATTTCAAGTATTGCTCATTTTAATTTATAGTACCTGATCTTAACTCATGATAATCACGCATTGTATCCTTCACTCTGGCTCAAACATTGACGCTCACCACAGATCCTGACTTTCTCTGTTCACAGTGTAAACCTAATGAAAAGTAAGCTGGATCCGGAAGGTTTGGGTATCATTCTCCTCAGTCAGTTTCTGCTGGAGTTCTTTCCAATACAGGTAGCTAATATCATCACACTAATGTATGGTTAATGAAGGGTCACTTGTTCATTGAAGCACAATTGGGGAAAAACAAATAAATAAATAAATAACAATTTGGAGCTGAATGGCAAATTGCAAAAAACATGTTTATTCATGATGTTTAACCAAAAATGAAAGATGTTTATAAAATTTCTTTAAAATATTTTGTTTTTTCGAGATTCATATTTAATGCAATTCAAATGGACGATTAAATGTGATTTCACATTGCATAGCCTTGTTTTCAAATTACACTTATGAAATTAATATTTATTGCTTGCTTTGTATTAAAATAGGTTTTATAATTCTTATTTACTTGTTTAATTTGGAAACATTTTCACAAACAAAGTTATTGTTATAGGTGAGTTTTTAGTTTCAGTTATTTGTATTGTTAGTTATTATGATAAAAGTCAGGGTTAATGTCACATGTTCTGCTGAATTACTCTAACGCATGGCTTTAACGGGCATTACTGTAAGTCTGATCATAAGAATGTGTTCCATTTACACAAATTAATAATGCATTATGTAGCTTAGATTTGTTTTATTGTGTGTGTGAATGGTAGCGTAAGAAAGCTTTAGCTTGGCAACTCGATCTTCATCATCAAACTTTAATACTGCTATTAACTCACGTTGTGCGTGTGTGTGTGTGCGTGATGCTCAGAGTCGCAGTCCATTAGGAATGTTGTAAACCTGTTCCAAGTTATTTTCCTCCTTCACATTGCACTACGTCTTGGAATCTATTTAAATTACTCAATTGCCTCTTGCTGTTTGGGCCACTTCTGTTTCTCCACTTCTTACATCTCCCACTGTTATGAGTAAAGGATTGGTCTGTTAAAATGTCTATCTGTCTATGTTTCTAGCTAGCTGTCTGTCTGTATGTCTCTCTGTCTGTCTATATATCTGTCTTTTCACTTGTGTTTTTTGCAGTGTTTGTTTCGGTCTGGCTGTATGTTTATCTTTCTGTCTACAGTGTTTCTCTGTGGTATTCATCTGTCTATTAGTCTACACAGTATCTATCTGTTGGATGGGCAGACAGACAGACAGATAGATAGAAAGATAGATAATCAATTAATTAGACGATGGATGGATGGATGGATGGATGGATTGATTGATTTTGTCCCAGTGGGAAAGCTATCTATCCATTCATACCACTATCTATTATGTTTTCATCTTTCTTTCTCTATATCTTTACCTATCTCTCTTCATCTGTTAACTATCACTCTGTCTGTCTGATGCCTAACTCGGATCTATTGTTCTGACCAATTCTATTGTTCTTTCTTTCTATTTCTTTCTCGGCCTCTCTCTCTCCATCTCACTACTTTTCTATGCTATATATAAACTCACAACCAGCCTCAAATTTGATCTATCCTTCTTAGTGGGAGTGGGAGAGTGAAAAACTTTTCATCGACTGGCTGTGGAGATGGTGGCTTTAGGGACATCTTCAAAAATACATTTTTAATTTGCCATCAAACAGAATCTCTGCCCTTGTCTCACATGAGCAAATTCTTGACTCTCTGTTATTGGTTGGCAGCGTAGAAGCCGTGGAATGAGCAGAGACGGAGGTACTTGGCTCCTGTCAAGTATGTGTTGTTGGGTTTTTCTCTCATTTTGGACAGACTTGACTCTGATCCGCACTCGTTTAGCCACTGCACACATTCCTGTTTTTGTCCATCGGTGCCTTTTTGTTTCGTGTCTCTGAGCTTCGTTTATTGAGTGTGAGAGCGGAAATGTCTTTCTGATGTGTTGTAGATGGAGTCTTGATTGAGAGAGTATGTTTTCTGCTCTGCACTGACACACGTCATCTTACGGTTTCAGGATTCACTGGTCCCAGAATCATTTCCTGTGTATCACTATAACGGCCTGAAGCAGTCCAACCACAATGAGAAGGTAAGACACAATCTCACGCTTGGTCTCTGATGCCCACAGCAAGCTCACTGTAATAGCGTATACAACCTTTCAGTCCTCCGTCTTATCCTGTCTGATTCCCTGCATGCGGAGTCTGCTGGCTTACAAACCACCACCGGTGGCCAGTTATTTTTGGCTGCTATTAAAGACTATTTTGATAGTGTATTTATCTGTTTAGTATTTGCTCAATTAATTGATTATTTTGTTTTTGTAGCAGTATTTGATCAGTTTAATGGGCAATACCAAACTTTATGGAAGATTTTACAACAAACAAACTTCCCCCAGATCATTTTACTGAAACCATCATGAAATTGACCGCATGTCAAGATACTCAGTGTTGGTTTTCTGACTACTGCATGTTTTTTTCCCTCGCAATATAATCACTCATGCAGTTTTTTGTCTATAATCCGTCCCTTTGGGACTTCACGATTTTTATTTTTGGAAAACCTTCAATTAAGTGGGGGAACTTTTCCACATGTGCACGGTTCACAAAAATCTTTGGTAACACTGTTACTTGCAAAAAATTGCCTTGATTTACACACAATAACAACATTCCCAGATCATAAACTAAAAAGCTTTTTAGATTTTAGTCAGATTTTTACAAAATCATAAACGCTTTCTTACATTCATAAATATTGTTCATACTGACACGTATTCTCTGTGATCCAGTTGTTAAAATGAAAAGGAAAAAAAATTTAATATTACCTGTTCAAGCTCAAGTTTGAGGCCAAATCAGGGTCCGTGGGTTTCCTTCGGGTTTCCGGTTTCCTCCCACGGTCTAAAACATGCAGAAGAATTGGAGTCTGGAAAATTGGAATTGTGATCTTTCATTTTGTGGTGAGAAGAAAAGGGTGAAAAGAAGACTTGATTCTTTTGTTTTTACTTTTTTTATTTTTTTTTTTAATGACAGTCTTGATTGAGAAGGATCTGATTGAGAATAGTTACAGACATTGCAATCACAGGTTGGAATTACTACATCAAGGTCACAAGGCCACGTGTTGCTCTTCATTACCCTGGGAAACACATTAGCAGCAGTAAAGTGTCCAGCCTTTGTTGTTGAGACTTCCTGTGGGCCATTGGTTTATTGACTTGGGTTAGTTTTTGGAGCTAAACGCCTTGCAAAATGAAAGAATCTGTTCCAGCTGCATCACGGATCATAATGGTTCTTGGAATTAAATCTCAGGTCGCCCCTGCATTTAACTCCTATTACCTGAAGGGATTTTCTTTCAGTCTTACACTGGCTCTGTCACTTGTGTGTTCTGGACCGCTGTCAGTACACTTCAGATTTTTTTTACTTTTGATTTTCTGAATAATTGTCACAGAAATGGAGTGATGTAGTCTGCGTTTTTCAGATCACCCTGGTCTTATTCAGGGCTATCACAACGCTAAGAAGGTATCCTGAAAAATATAAAAGTTGACCCAATTAGAAACAAGAATTACAAAATATAAAAGTTGATTGAGTGGCTTTGAGAGGCTTCAGTGGACTGAATAAATTAAACATTTAACTAAAAAATCTGACAGAGAAAATTATTGAAAAAAATATTTGACGGAACTGATTTCAGATGAAAATGGAAGTCTCAACTGTAAAAATTAAAAGTAAAAGTTTCAATTTTAAATATAAACTAAGCCATTGAAAAGAGGATGAATGCTGAAAAAAGAATGGAGTTAATGAGGTAATAAATGATGAATAAAACGTTTAATCCAAGGAAAAGTAAAAAAAAGTTGAAAAAGTTGAACTTTGACTATGATTCAAGGACTTAAAGAAATGGAAAGACATTTCACATTGTTCAAAGAATAATTTTTGAACGAAGACTAACAATTCAATGTTAATGGGGGGAAAACCAATGAAAGGTTGAATTTAAGGAAAAATATAAGTTTAGGAGATGAAAAATGATAGTGCGGAAGATGAGACGAAGAGTGAGTGATGGGCACATTGACTCGAACAGAGGGAAAAGAACATGGATCCGGGATGTCAATATGACCAACGTAGATTGTTTAAAGCAAGTGCTGAGATTGACACTCCACTGATTCATGCGAGCAGAATTTCCTGTCAGCTGCAATAAATGTGTGTCGAGCTAAAGTAGATGAGTAAAGTCAATGCCTGCTTATGGTTCGCAGTCAGCACATGTCCTGCTTACTTTGCACTTTGACGCATTTAGTGTCTTCATCGGAAACTTCCTGGGAAAAGAGAGCAGCCATGTTTGTGTGCTCAACTGAGATCTGCCATTGCTGATGATAAAGGTCACTTTTTCAATCGAACACATGGTCGAACACAACTAACACAAGTGTTAGTTGGACCTTTAAAAGACTAATGAAAATTCTTTGAGTCTGGGTTCTGCTTGACAGTGAGTCAGACAGAAGCCGTTCTGTTGCCAGTGTGTCTGAGCGCTGGCTTAATGGACTCAAACATGTTTGCGGAATTGACCAGAAGAGAGCGCTGAGTAGCTTTTGGACCGTGTTTTATTAACGATCATAGAAGTTTCTTCTTGGATTATGGGTCCCCCATTAGACAGTTAATTTTAAAAAATTTTTCTTTGGTTCTTGCAGAAAACCAATTCCATGTGCATTTAAATATCGCATCAAAAAACTCGCAACTCTTCTAACACAAAGTGCCATGCCAGGGCAGAACATACATACAATTAAGGACACATGAACAAGCAGGCTGATTATTCCATGCCAGTTTGAGCAACTCCATATGGAAGCCATCGGCTGTCTCATGACTGATGACGTTCTAGATGGAGAGCAGGTTTCTAATTTGTCGCAAACAAGGATTGTAACTACTAATACCCAGGATTCAATGAAACTAGGATCTTAATTCAAAATTGCAGAAGATTCCCTGTAGTTTCATATAGGTTTTTTTTAAACATGCAGTTACGTAAAATAAAAAAAATTAAAAAAAATAAAATTAAAAAAAAAGTGCGACGTATGGAAACCACATTCAAAGGAAAAGTCCTTTGCCATACAGTAGCTCACTTTTCCTTGTGGAGCGTTACATACAGCCATCATGCTCGGAGCAGTGGGCAGCCCGGCATGTGGGGGGGTCTTGTCCGTGGACACTCGGTTGTAGAACCAGCTGGAGTGGGATTCGAACCTGAAATGTTTTTTATGAAATGTTGCGTGGATAAGAGAATTAAGTGTGCATTTGGTTCTTCTGTGTATTTCTTTCAGGTGAGTTATGTTGAGGGAACAGCTTTGGTCCTGGGTTTTGAGGATCCCATGGTACGAACAGATGACACCCCGGTCAAGCGCTGTCTACAGACCAAATGGCCCTACATCGAACTCCTGTGGACCACAGAGAGGTCACCCTCACTCAATTAAACCTCATTCTCCACTTTTCACACGCCAACGTCACGTTGACTTCATGAACGCTAGGACTGTTCTCTCTCTGCACTAGTTGGCCATCAAAGGGCCTGAAGTACAACAGAAAGACAAGCGTCTGACTGGCTCCCATACCTCTTGTTTAAGTTTTAATGTCAAAAACTTTGGGCTAATCTTGCATTTATAGCTTTGCTTGGATGAAATGCGATGAGATATTCTGTTTCCTGAGATAAATCTTTACCAAATGCATAAGTTGATAATTCATTAGTGCTACTTTCTAGGTGATGATGTTTACTGCTGACACAAAGACTCTAATGGTCTATTGAATAATTTATGAAATTAATATATGTTTTGTACTGGCATCACAGTGTTAGGAATATTTAAGGGATCTTATGACCAAAGCATCTAGGAGTATTTCATTTAGTTAATGGTCAGCGGAGTTGTGCTTGAGAGGAATTCTGTTTAGACAGGTTTACAGAAGAATGCACTGCAGCCTCATGCTAGGCCCCAAAAGAGAGAGAAAAGATAGTCAAGGAAATCGAAGGGCAATTTCACTTTTTAAACTTGGAAGTAACGGTCCTCCAGGAGGGTCTCTGGAACCATTTTTGATTCTCTGCATGAGAGAAAAGAATATTACTAATAAATTCTCAACCTTTATTTATTTCTGCTCTTTATGGGTCATTTCAATAAACACCTTTGTTCTCGACATCTGAACTCTAGTGTGTTTGTTCAATCCAGATCCGCAAACCCGTCGATTTTTGAGATTCCTGATGGGGTTTGTGTTGACTTAATTGCAATCCATAAGTTCCATTTGACCTAAAATAGTCTGTGATTTTTTTTTTTTATATATTTTTTTTTGTCTTTTCCAAGCAAAACCAGTTTCTGATGAAGCTTTGCGATTGGAAAAACCTTTTTTTAAAGTGCCAATAAAAGACTAGATATTTTGTCAACTGGGTGTAACATTTGACTTGTAATTTCAGGAGCTATGAACCATCAGAACCGGTCCAATCCTAAAATGTTCTGATGAAATATATAAGTCCCATGATGTCACAAGAAAAAAGTTGATCTGTTTTTTCATCCTATTTGGTACGTGAATAACATGGCACTAATTAATTTATCTGAATTAATTTGCCATAATTATTTTCTGTATTGTATTATACGTAGTATATTGTATATGCATTACATAAACACGCAAATGTATTTCTGTACCTCACTTTTTCTTTTAAAAAAATAACAAGTCCTCATTACTCATAATATGCCACACTCAAGAAACGTAAGTGCAAACATTTTTTGAAAAACGTTAACAAGAGAACACTTTTCCTGAGTGTCAAAATATATCCACGCCATTGCCTCTTGCAGCTGTTTGTTTTTCATGTATTTGTTAAGCTACGACTTTGAGGTGTTGTGGGTTTTTTAGCAGCAGCCTTTTCTATTATTGAAAAAAGCATGTGACGAACTTTTACATGTTCTGATCAACTACCTGAAGCTCCAAACCGTGAGCGAAGTTTGCCAGATTTGTTTCTTGATTTGAAGCCCTGAATGACGGAACAGGTCCATCCCACCTTCAACAGACCAGACTGAGAAGACAACTCTGAGCAGAGTTGACTCATGAAAAGCTTCTGGTCCAGACAACATCCCAGAAAGAGTGCTCGGATGTTTTCACAGACATCTTCAACATTTCCCTGGGCAGTGCTTCCATCCACTCAGCCCTCACTCACCTGGACAATAAGGGCACGAATGTTCGAAGGCTGTTCATAGACATCAACACAAACATTCCTCAACAGCTGATGGACCTCAACACCTCTCTCTGCAGCTGATGGGGAGACCTCAGTCAGTCCGAATCGGGAGCAGCACCACCACTCAAAACAATGGAGCTTTACAGGGCGGTGTGCTCGGTCCAACGCTGTTCACTTTGCAGATTCACGACGAATCACATGTCGCTTTAAAGTATGATCCAATGATTGTACTGGATTCTCTGTTCAGTGTAGCACCAAGTTCTGAAGAAACATTCATTTAACTTAGTATGTGATTGAAATGACAATAAAGTTTCTTTGACTTTTTAGTTTGACTTCTGTACCATCTACTTAAGAAATGTATGTTTCTTGTTGTCCTCTAACTTCTGTTTTAATTGTAGTTAATCCGAGCATGGCTTCCTGAGATGGCTACTGAGGAGAGGCGGATTAAGATGCTAAGACGTTGGCCTTCGAATCCTTCACGCTAAAGGATGTGATTGTTTCGCCCCATATGATCTTCAGGGTTATAGATCAAGCTGCTCTGGTTTCCTTTGTAAAGGTCAGACCATTCGATAATTAAAAACTTTCCCACAAGGCTGCGCATAACATATGGAACCGATCGTTCACGTAGTAAGTGACTCACCAATTCCCCATTAATTGAAAAAAGAAAAAAGTGACATTTAGTGGAACCAAATTTTTCATTAAGCTCGCAACGACACTGCTTGGCACCACATCAAACAGATTGCATGCAATAGTAGAGAACAGAAAGCAAGTTGTAGAATACAGGGTACAGCTTTTTATTGCCAAACATCCCTTTTAAGCTCTTGCAACTAGGAGTGATCTTTTTCATTATTAAAAATAATTGGTGATTTTTCGGAGGCATCGTTGGGCAGCATGGTGGCGTTGTGGTTGAACATCGCCGCACAAGAACAAAAATTTGATTTAAAAAAAGTGAGATTGTCAGTATGGCCACTAGGGACCGTATTTAAATTGTATTCTGCATTTAACCATCAAGTAAAGCTATGAACAGTGAAGCGTCACACACTGGGGCAGTGGGCAGCCTTAAGCTGTCGGGAGGTGGGATTCAGGTTCGATTCAGCTGCCTGTGACCCAGAAATGAGAAAAACTGTTCAGAAAATTGTCGAATGAGTGAGTTAAATTTGAACAAATTAGTTAAATTTGTAACAAATGCCGAAAAAAAAAGCCTCAAAGCTCCAATTAGCTTGGCTTAATATCTTTGAATCAAGCTGTGGAAATTCACTCAGTTGTTGAATTAAAACCTCAAATTGAAGTAATAGTTTTTTAGAGGAAATCAGAACATTAGTTTCTTTGAGGAAAGATGTCAGCGCAGAAAGCACCTGCGTGTGATGACAGATGAGAATGAGTTAAAGCGTAACTGATGCGTCTGGAACTGTTTAAGAACAAGCCGAAAATAGCGAAAGATGCATTTAAATGTTTGTACAAAGGAAAAGTGTGTTTACCATTTAAAAAATCTTGCTGTAGAAATGTCTATGGCTCTTTGCCTCGTCTGGCCTTAGTGGAGAATTCACGGAATGTTTTCCAGTGTTTTCATTCCACCTGAAATGAAAGAACAATACCTTGGCCGAGCTTTTCTTTCTTCTAAACTTCTTCAGGAGATGTTGTTTTTTCACTCACACATCTTCCGTCTCTGCTGTAAAGAACACGGCAATGGTCACAGTGACGCGTGAGTGCTATATACAGAATACAGAAAACACGTCATATATCCTTTAATTTTCTGAAACACTTTTCCATTTCTGGTCACAGGGAGATGGAGCCAATCCCAGAGTCCCTGGACCTGAAGGCGGGACACACCCTGGATTTGTGGCCAGCCAGTCACAGAGCAGGACCTGGGCAATGACACAGGTTGTGTTTCACACCAAAACAGAGAACATGAACAACACACTAAAGAAGAATAAATAAACAATGTAATCACTAGTTATTGCTAGAGAGAATCAGTGAATAATCTGTAGGATTAGGTTGTCTTTTTGTTGATTTTGGTTGGAAGTTTTATTTTTTTCTCATGAAACCACTGGGAAAAAACAGTACCCCAAATCTGAGTGAATCTTGGACTTTTAAATCAGTTGTAAAATATCATTTATTTTTCTTTTCTTTTTTCCAATCTTGGATATTTTCAGATCAATGCAACCTGCTTCACACCTGCTGACGTGTCCTCCGCAGACTTTCCCGTCAACGCTTTTTTGTTCTTGTCTATTTTCTGTATGTCATTTGTAACCGGTGCGTTTATATCCAGGTCAGTGTTTGATTACATCATCATCAGTGTGAGAAGAGCGTCATTATTCACCTACTGTTCTCCATGCTCCAGGTGTTTAGTTGAGACCCAATGGGCGACAGTATTAAGCCACTGGCTCTCAAGATGTTCTTCAGAGCAAACAAGAAGTCATTTCGACAAGATTAAACCCGCCACACATGTGGCGTGCACCACCGCCTGCGTCTTGCATTCAGATGTGAACTGAAAGCCTAAATTTAGCTTTGTTCCAGGTCGAGACAGATTTGCGATTGTAGGTTCCCATGAAGCTGGCCTCATCGTATTTACAGAAAGCTGCACTTATCTACGTGCGATTCGTCTCGGAGTGTAACTTTATACGGCTAAAGCAGCTAATTAGCGTTTGTGTAATTGGCCGATGGGAAGCTTCCGCTTAAGTCATATGGCAGTGCTGGGCGTGGCACCAGCGTATTTTCTTTCAGGGGCCATCGACCTTTTTGACACTCTTCTGAACAATCCTGTTTAACACAAAAATGTTTATATTCTTGTGTGTATTTATATAATTATAATATATAAAATAAAATACAATCACCCCTTATCTAGGTTCTTGAAGATAGCCACCTTGTGCTGTGATTACTGCTTTGCACACTCATTCTCTAGATGATCTTCAAGCGGTTGTCACCTGAAATGCTCTTCCAACAGTCTTGAAGGAGTTCCCAGTGATGCTTAGCACTTGGCCCTTCTGCCTTCACTCTGTGGTCCAGCTAACACCAGACCATCTGAATTAGATTCAGATCCAATGACCGTGGATGCAGGTAATTTGGCACAGAACCTCGTCATTCTTCTTCCTGGTCAAATAGCCGTTGCACACTTCAATGTCTACAACTTTTATAATCATTATTGTAAAGAAAACGCTTTCAGAGTGAATGAGAAGGTGTGTCCAAACCTTTGGTCTGTACTGTATGTATATTGTATGTATTGTAGTCTGCACTTGGCTTTTCTGGTTCTGTGCTATCATTGTTTTCATCCTACATATCAAACCGTACCCAGTTCATCCAGCTTGGCAAGTTGGATTGATTACTTGCTCCTCATGAAATCTCACTCATCCTCAAAAGCTCATATTTCCTCTCCGCAATATAAATCACCTCCGTCCTTCATTGTCGCCTAAAACCTGCGCAATGCTTGTTCATGCTGTTGTTTCCTACCGGCTGGACTATTGCAATTCACTGCTTTCAGGGCCTATCTCAAAATGTCCTGGTCTAGGCTGCATGCCCACATCATTACCCATACCAGTATGACCATCACATCACCCCGATTCTCCCAATTTCATCGCACATCAGTAACAAAATCCTCATCCTCACATTTAAATCTCTCCACAACTTGGCACCTCACTTCCTTTCCAGCCTTCTTGAGCCATACACTCCATCCCGTACACTTCAGAAGCTCTCCTGTCTGTTCCACCCGCTCGGCTCTCCACTTTTGGACACAGAGCTTTTACTGTAACTGGTCAGCCCCCCGACTCTGGAATAGTCACCCAATATCCGACAATAACTTCCCTGCTTAACTTTAGGAATAAACTCAAAACTCATCTCTTTTCAATTCAATATCCACCTTAAGTTTACAATATTGTAAACTTAAGGTGGATGTTCAATTGAAAAGAGATAGAGTTACTATAGTAACTCACTCTAGTTATTTATATGTTTTGACCCATCCCTGTATACAGCAACCTTTGGTATCAGAAAGACGCTATATAAATGAAATGCATACATAAAGAAATATTGTAAATCGTCAATGCTAATAAATCAAACATTATCTCTAATGAAATGGTATGTACTTTTTAAAGACATATTGCATTAATTGTACCATAGGTTTAATAATTGAAATGGTACGATTAATAAAGTTAATGTAATTATTTATTAATAATGTTAATGCATTATTTTGATCAAAATAAAAACGTATTTTAATTTGTGTAGTAATTTATGCTATCACTATATTGTCACAATAAATACTGATATAGCGCTATGGCGAGCTATTGGGAAAACAATTACTAAAATTAATGTTTTGTATAAACGGCTATATCAAGCCGTTTTTCTTCTTGAAATACCTTTTATCAAGACTTTCCACTCGAGTCTTTATGGGGGGTGGGGTGTCATATTGGACCCGCACGGTTGCGCAACTGCGTCCATAAAAGGATCTGGCCGGATGCTGTGTGATGTTGCGCGCGAGTCGCGTCTCGTGCGCCGCTCATTCTAATGTTTAGTGCGCGGGGAGCTCGTGCTCAGAGAAAGGCGCGCGCAGCTCTCACGCGGACAGACGAATGGAGCGCGCGCTCGGCTTCTGACAGCTGAACACGGACTCGCCGCGCATTTTACCTGAAGGTCTGGGGTCCGCGTGGAGGTCTCCCGGAGACTCGAGCTGAAGCGATGCCTGCTTGTTTATTCCGCGTGTGCCTTCGCGAGTTTCTGCTCCTTGTATTGGCTTGTGGAGCTGATGCTTTTAACCTGGACCTGGAGAAGCCGACTGTGTACAGTGGACCAGAGGGAAGTTATTTCGGATACTCGTTGGACTTTTACCACCCGACACAGGACATAAACGCGTGCGTGACACATTTTAACTTTTTTTCTCCCTCAATGCATTTATTAATCGTTCCTCTTATAAGTCGCACCATCAATCAACTTTGGACTATCAAACAACTTTTGGATAATTCCACCTTTCCCCTCTTTTATTTTCTTGCGCAAAAGCTTGTTCAGCACCACTACAGTGGACCAATTCAGTGTAACGGTTTGAAAGTTCGCCGCGTGCATTCTTGGCACGTGAAGGGCGGCTTACGTAAATAACGGCATTTGAGTTGGATCGAACTTATCGCTTTGTATAATTTCCACATAAATGGTGTGTAGAATGTGCCTGTGTTTTTCCAGGATGTCGGTGCTGGTTGGAGCTCCTAAGGCGAACACTAGTCAGCCCGGGATCGTGGAGGGAGGAGCGGTGTACTACTGCCCCTGGCCCGCATCAGACCCAGACTCCTGCCGCCAGATCCCCTTTGATAAAGCAAGTACGTGCTCACGTGATTTACAACCCTTCGTCTTGTAGTGTCCCGGGAGTTTTTAAGTGCACGCGAAGTGCAGGATCCGTTTTTCTTTGGTTTCGAAACGACGGCGAGACGCAATTATCTCGTTGGAAACGTAAGGTGCAATTTACCACAGCATCGATAAACTAAACCAAATGTGTGCATGCAAATGTTTAAACAAATAGTCCAAATCGAGAACTGGTCCTGCGTAATTGCTCAATACCACCGTAAAACCTAAATGAAAAAGTGTTGCAGTTCTTCAAATAAAGTGATCGAACAATACCAGCAAGAGTTTGTTTCAGCACATGTGGTTTGGCTTAAAATTTCAGAAGCGGAGTCATTATCAGAGAAAGGCGCGCAACTTTTCCTCCGCACACTGCCGCGTCCGTCACGCGTTTCTGCTGGTTACGTCACGGGAGTATTTTTTTTCCAACTTTATGTTTGACGTCATCAGATGCAGATTTGGATGATTCACTGTGTTTCCAGCATAGCTGCACTGAGACTGCAGGTTTAGCTCGCCATAGCCAAACAGGACGATTACGCGAGGGGAAAAAACGTAAATAATTAGTTGGATTCAGCTGTTCCTTGTGGGAATCTGTGGCTTTTGCAATGGTTTTGGTTCGTGGCCGATTTTGCTGTTATTATTCATTACTTTCTATGGATGGATCTTAATCTCTGAGTTCATTCTCTCTCTTATATAGTTTATCAAAAGCAAAGTCATTTTTTAATCATATTTTGTTAAAAGTCGCTATCTCACTACAACTATAGTGTATGTGTTTTATCCTAAAGAGAAATGGATCACTTTAGGATGTTTGGATGAGTTTCTGTCCCAACAGTGTTTTTTTGGTCAGTCAAATTCAAAGTCAAGTTGTTTTAACCAAATTAAAGTTGGTGCAGCTAAGCAAGACTTCTTGTACGCTTTTTTTTTTTACGCATTTACGCATTTATCTATAGTTCCATCGATTCTGTGCCAAAGAATTTTGTACTTAGGTTTGATTTGTGTGTTTTGTAAGAGGCATTGATGGCCGGGCATTAAACCGATGGAGATGAAAGCAACACAGTTCAGGCTGATGGCGAGAGGGAAGATCCGGGGAGCAGACGTGTTGTCTGCTTTTTGTTAGTGTCTGATAAAAGTCATCCGTCACAGCATTTACATCTCAGAACCTGGTGTTTCCAGATTCATTAGTCTTGTTGTTTTTAACACACTTGACCTTTGATCTCGTTGGCTTTTCCCACCGTGGCCCAGCACGGGGGGCATTCCACGCGCATCCATGCCAGTGACGTGGGTGTGACTAATCCAGTCCTGACCGGATGGTTCGTTAGACGCGGCAGACAGGGTCATGTGCGGCGTAGTGGATGTCGTCTGGCAAAGACTCCGCGGTTTTCAGAGCCACATGCCTGGAATAGTTGGAAAAGAGACGCTGCAGGTAGATTCCTGAGAGGCTAGCGTGATCAAATTGTCCTTTGCTAACCTTCTAAAAGTGTGGACGCAATTGCTGTGCTGTTTGAGTGAAGAGTAAAACTGATGTTGTAAGTTTGAAGTGCTTTTCTTGGGTTCTTGTCGCCATGGTCTTTTACGAATCTTCTATATCCACTGCAACTCTGATGGTTCTTCCTCCTTTCTTTATTGAGACAGTTAAACCTGTGAAAAGCGCCTTACAAATGCTCAGAACTTGAACTTGAACTTTATTTACTTGAAAACACTGTTCAATTAATTTTTTCGACTTTGTTCTCATAATGTTCAGAAATCACAAAGATGTAGAAATAGGACATTTCCTCCCTCCTACCATTCTTCCATTCATTCTAACTTTCTCCCTAACGTCTTTCTTTCCCTCTTTTCTTTTTGCCTTCCATCCTCCCCCCTCATCAGTTCGTTATTGGCTTGCTTCGATCATTCATTTTCTATTTCCTTTTTTACTTTATTCCTTCCTTCTTTCCTTCCACTGATCCATCACGACTTCAGAAACGGTTGATTTGCATTTTTGCACAATTTTCCTTCTGACGTGTTTTTTAAACTGTCTACGGAAGATCGACTCCTGATTTTGATTATTACATCACGTGTGTGATGTTCGAATCACGCTACATGGAAAAGACTTGCGTTGGGTAAAGAGAAAAGGAAAATGTGGAAAAACATTGGAGACAAAAGCTGCAAAGAATTAAAGTGGATGTGTTTTATTAGGTGTAGACCGGACCTTTGGAGCTCTAAACGGGCCCAGCCATAGTAAAAAATCAAATCTCATTGTCTCAGCAAAAATCTAGAATAATAAAATCTGTTGAATTTTTTTGTTTTTCCAAGACAACCGGATGGTCAAAGTGAACGGAACCCGAGAGCCTTTGGAGTTCAAGTCCCATCAGTGGTTTGGAGCCACAGTCAGGACCCACAAAGGGAAGGTGGTGGTGAGTGACATTCCCCATCACGATCCAGTCGTCCTCATGGATGCACATTTACAGTGGTTGGCGACACAATCTTGTCAGACGGTCTTGATGGAACCACCAGGGTTCAAAAACCTACCATTGCTTGGTAGTTTAACACATGTGGGGGGAAAATAATCAGCAAATGTTTATGTATAAATCTTGACTGTCTCCAAGTTCTAGCAGGGGTTTGGAAAATGAGGTTGAATATTTGGGTTCCTTCTTGAGGGCAAGCACAATGCCCAAACATGCTGGTTGATCCACGGCGACTCCGATACCATATTATTATTTTCTTCTGCGGTTTGTTCAGCCAGAGACTGGAGTTCCCCATCTTTACTGGATTTATTTTCTCGGGCTCTGTGTGTTTTTAGGCATGTGCCCCCCTCTACCACTGGAGGACGGTGAAGGTCAGCAGTGAGATGGACCCGGTGGGAACTTGTTACGTGGCGGTGCAGAACTTCAGTGCCTATGCAGAGTATTCACCTTGTAGATCCAGTGAGTTCACCTCAAAAACACACTTGTTGGTCACTCGCTTTTTATCTTGGTACACAAAACACACATCCACAACACACATCCGCACTCTCAAACATCTGATGCATAATTTTCTAGACCCCAATTTGCATGTTTTGGAATTTTAAGTGTGAAACTGGAGAACCAGGAGGAAAACCCATGATAGCTCAAGGAGTTCTTCACTGTTAGGCAACAGTGCCGCCCTTGAGTAAATCTACCGTTTTAAAATGCCCAACACGTCTTATACGTGAGAAGATCTTTTATCTTTTAAATCATATAATCAGTGTGCCGTGCCCAGCAGCTCTATAACCATCTAATTCCTGTAATAAACATGGATCAAAGGAAAACACGCTAGTTAGTTCTGATGTAATTTCCTGCTGGTTTCCTGCTTATTTCCTGTGCTTTGATGGGAGAGTTAATGTCTTCACTTTTTTTCTTGTGACATGTAATACATCTGTCTTTCCAGTTCACGGATAAACTTGAGTAATGGAGATGCTTAGTATCTTTAGGAATTACCTATCGCACATTGATGTCCAATCTGCAGGGCAGATCCAGCCACGAAGGTGTCACATGCGCTCGCTTTTACTGCTGTTTATTCACAGGCTAATTTAGTAACTCTAGTCCTTTTAGAACAAGGAATTATGACTGTATAATATTCCAATGACTTTCAATCAGAGATGACCTTCAGATTAACAATCAGTCCAACAATCACTGATTTTTCATTTTTTTCTCACATGCTATGCTACTACTACACTAATTCACCACAAAGTCAAATTTGGCCACCAAATCAAGAATTGTCGGGCACCACTGGTCCATATGAGCGATGATGTCTAGACTGGCATTTTTAGTCTTTTTTTTTTGTCTCGGCATTTATCCGCTGTTCGTGTTCTATCCTCACGATGAACCGAAGAGATGGAAACAAGATGAGCACAGAGAAACATGGCTTGGAGGATGGAGAGAGACCGTTGGTCTGGTTCCAGGCTTCATGCTGTGATGCAGACATGGTTGTTGTGCCTCATTAACCCTCTTGAGTCTCAGTCCCCTTCTGTATTCAACATCAGCACACACATGAAAAACACACAGACCATGTTTCCCATCATTGTTCATCTTAATACCCCTCAAAAGTCCCATTAGCCTAGAGTTTGATATGAATATAATTTAATGTAATGAAAAATTCGGATTAGTTTCAAACAGCGAATGTATGAAGTACTTTTACTATACTTTTATTATAGTACTTTTATTATAGCTTTATATGCCAGACACCTTCCTCCAAAATGATTTACTTGAGGAACTGAACACGTTTAGTGTCTTGCTCAAGGACACTTCAGTTGTGCAAATTACTTATCCAAAACAGCCGCTTTTTGGTCACAAAAAACCCACTAGGCTGCAACAGCTGGAACCCAAAGCACTGAACCCAATCTGCTGTCCATTGACATGTCTTGTGTTTGTGTGTGTGTGTGTGTGTGTGTGTGCGTGTGTGTGTGTGTGTGTGTGTGTCAAAAGCAGGCACTGTGAATGTCTCCAAAGTGGAACTAATGATGGTTTATTACTCATGATCTCACACAATAGCGAGGGCTTAGAACATGTTAGTTACCTGGTGTAATTTCCGGTTGTAACCACAAACGAGTCTTTGAGGTGCTGAAACTTTATCCGCTCGCTCATGTCCTAATGATGTTGGTGTGATGTTGTAGATAATCCAGACCCAGAGGGCCAGGGCTTCTGCCAGGCGGGCTTCAGCGTCGACTTCACTAAGGTATCAGGTTCCTCTCTTCATACACAGCTGGAGCAGATAACAAAATAGCAAAATAACATAGTTATGATTGAAGAGTTTGACACTTCGCTTTAACTATAAACTATTATTGACATGTAAAGGACAGACTATTTCGATTTAATGGCTTAATTCCTGTCACTGGGATGATTTGTGATATACGGTGTTAATTTTCCTCTGCTTTCCTTCCGCAGGAGGGGACACTTGTTGTGGGAGGACCGGGAAGCTTCTACTGGCAAGGTTGTGGTTTTTCTTCATTATTTAGTCTTGTCTCACATTCCTTCCATTTTTAGAGTCTCCCTAACTCTGAGAATTGATTGGCAGACATAAGCCTCTCATATCCTGTCTAGCAGGACCTGAAGAACCACTGTTCTGCACACCAGGAAAAGCCCAACTGACCCTTTCTCCACCTTTAAAGCACAAAAACAGACACTTTGACCCATGTGTTACATTCCTCCAACATTTAATCCACAAAAAAGAGTCACTGGCCATAACTAGTTCATTCACTAGCACTTATTAGTCCAAACTAAGGGATTATTCTTCACTTTTCTGTAACTGTAGGTTTGGGGCGATCACGAAGGCCTTGTGCTTTATGACATGAATATTTTAATCCATATAGTGAACAATAATTTAGAAATAGATCTGCTTTCATGTTTGTTTTTGTTTGAAAGGAACATTTTTGGTTTACTTTTTTTTGTTCATTTTTGGTCTCACATGTGTCGTGACTGTAAATGAGCCACAACTAACTCTCTTTCACTTGTGTGATTGTAATTTGTTAATGCGTGTGAGTTTGGATTTTCACAGAAAAGTTGCTGCCCCATTAGAAATGACAATAATGCTAATGACTGTAGCAAACGAAGATATTGGGATAGACCACCTACGGATCTATAGGGGGAAACACAACACCATACGTCATTTTTGTTCACCGTATTGTAACTATCCGTCTGTCTATCTATCTATAGGATCTAGATTCTATTGTATCTGTATCTATCGAGGCCATCTTTCTAACTGTCCATCTGTCTGTTGGTTCACAATACTGTGTCTGTTTATCTGTCCAGAGTTTATCTCTCACTGTCTATCTTTCCGTCTATCTAATGTAGGTCGGTCCATCAGTCAGTCTGTCTATCTATTTGTTCCATAGTCCAATGTGTCTGTCCATCTTCTCTTTATCTGTTTGTCCATCCATCCGCTTGTCAATCTGTCTCACGCACATGTGCTAGAATTTTCCTTTCACGTTCTCTCTTTTTCCCATGTCAGTCCGTTTTGACCGTCTTGACCTTTTGCCGTACATCGTTTCTTAGCGTGAGGAGAAAAAGTTCCACATGTCTTGTCATGTGTGTCCGCAAAAGCCCCTTTCTGCTGTGGGCTAATAGAGGAAGACAAAGACCCCCAGTTAAACATACACATTAAGAGAGATGAATGATCGGGGTCCGGACCTGCTGTAATCTTCTAGTAGAAGAGAATAATGCACGTACTATCTTCTTCGCTTTCTTCACGTCTTTGTGTCAAGAGAACTACAGTTTTTTTTTCTGTTTCTTGTGTAACTGTAATTACAGATGGTTTTCAGGGAAGATTTAGTTTGTGAAAGTTTGTAATTTGTATGTATTTAAAAAAATATACATTTTATGTTTATACTGTAGGTTCAAAGATCTTTTTATTGTGGAGAAATGTCTTTCTCACTCGTATGTTGTAATGAAGCCCTTTAATGCTATTTTTTTAACTGTTAATTACAAGTAACTTCAATTCTTCAATTAGAGTGTTTCTCATATTTTTAACTGTAGCTGTAATCCTAGTTTTTATTTTTTAACATGTATTTGTAATTGCAATATTTTCCTTATTGTTGGATGGACAAATGGTATGTGTGTGTGTGTGTGTGTGTGATTGCAGGTCAAGTGATTACGGCCGGAGTGGCAGAAATTTTAAACGGCTATTCCTTAAAAACCATCCTGCGTAAAGTTCAGGGAGAGAAACAGACTGTGGCCGCGTCAGATGCATACGATGACAGTTACCTGGGTAAGAAAGACGTGTGTGTGCAGCTTTATAGGGCCGCCATGATTCGCTCGGCCCCGGTTAATGGGTCAGAGAAACCGGGCTTTGGGCAATTGAATAAACACATGCCCATGAATGCGCACAAGCTTTTTTGTGGATGTTGAGATAACCTTGACCCTTTGTGTCATCGCTCACTTCAGTGCTGAGCTTTTGCCATCTGACAACAATTCCATCTGGAACCCTCACACACACACACACACACACACCCAAAAACAGACCGTTTACATCCAATAAACTCTTTATTTAACATCAGTGATTTGTCGTGTTAGTTGTATTATTATTTTTATTTATTATTTATAAGTCTTATTTTGAATGCCTAGTTGTTTTGACTGATTGAACACTTTCTCCCTTGTTGTGCTGTAGGTTATTCTGTAGCAGTTGGAGAGTTCACGGGAGACTCTGAACAAGGTGAGATCTATTGCTCTTTGCTTAAACCACCAACTAGTATTGTTGGTTGTCTGGAAAACAAGAATGAACCTGACATTTTTCTAGAGCCAAAAAAAGTAGAATATCACTGTGAATGTTATTAACATTTAGATGGACAATGAGCCCTACAGTACCACTAGGCCACAACTGATCCCAGAAGTGATTAGAACATGCAAGTTCCATGTTCAACTCCATAACTCTAGGCCGCAAGTTCTTCTCAGAGAGGATTTGAACATAAAGACACTTCTTTACATGTCTATGGTGTTTATGCTCAGACCTGTTTTTTTCAAACCAAAATGACGGAGCACTTGCAGGATTCTGTTGCTAACATGCCACCCAGTGACAAACAGTCCGTCTGCCGTCTGTCGGTTTCTCTAAGACTCTGACACACACATACAAGCCCACATCAACTCACAAGCAACCATTACAACACTTATTCATCAAACACTGTGTTTAACATACTAAGCGCCCACAGTCCAAATGAAACGGCCACTGAAGTCTGTGATGGATTACTAAAGACCCCTGTTCATCAGGATTGTTTTGTCCTGAAGCGCCTCATAAAAGGCACTGATCCACAATATATAGATCCCTTTTCCACAACACTGTTTCAGCCATATTTGATCTTTTCTTACTTTAAACATTCAGCGATTGAGCGGCTGTAGAGAAGGGCAGCAATGTCTCTTTGGCATCTGACAGAAATCTAGCAGCAGCAATCGAGTCTGTGAGCGAAGACTGAGTGAAACTGTCTCGGTGAGTGTGAGCGAAAATCAATCTGAAATGAGCCAGGGAATTTGAGAAATACAGCAGTCATTGGCCAGGTTGAAAATCTGCTAAAAATTTGCAGAAAATCTGCAAAATATGTATGGCAATAAATACAATTTGTCATAATATGGGGCTAATATTTAATTTAATTGAAGTTAAGACTCATCATTATCTGTGTGCAAATGTTCAATGCTTTCAGCAGACATTGTTCTGCCTTTAGTCTGATTCTTCTTCTCTTGTATCTGTGTCTGGGTTACATTAGTGGTGAGTCCACAGACATGCTGGTCTCTTTTTCCTCAAAGTTTCTTTAATTGTGTCTTTTTGCTGTCGAGAACTTCTGTGGTGGGACATTTGAAGTTGGTGGGCCTGGTAGAAAAGCTGGGTGGGTGAAGTTGGGTGGGACAGAGTTGTGACAGACAGTGACAAACACTCCCACCACATCACTATCTACAAGGTCATCCATTCAACATCTGACCATCTCTGTCTCACTCAATGAGGCTTTTTTTCTCTCTTTCTTCTCTCACTGGCTGTCCCTTCTAAATATTTGGATTTAATGGTTGAGTGACAAGGTGTTGATGGAGAAGCAGTTTACAAATAATGGCAACTCTCACCTCACTGTTTACACTAGGGTGCTTTAGATAAGTGCTTTGTGAGGGCAAATCTTCTCGGATGCACTTGAGGAGACATGTTCATTCCTCTGCCTTGGGACTTCTGAAGACTAATCTCCTGTTTGTGTGTTCTCAGAGCTGGTAGCCGGCGTACCTCGCGGAGCTCAGAACTTCGGTTATGTAAGTGTACCATCGGCTTTCATGGCGTAATCCGCATGTCAAGGTCAAAGAGATCGCAGCGGAAGGATGCAAAAAGCAATTGAAGATCTGTCACTGCTTTTAGTTAAAACCGAGACTTGTCATTCAATTAGCCACGTAAAGCTGTAAGACAGAAAAATGTGTTCCGGTAAGACTAAACCTGACACGTCACTTGTGGATATACAGGAACATGTACATGTGTAAGTGAATGCGAGCTTCTCATCTGGATGTGATTTGATGTCTTAAGAAGGAATTTCGAATGAGCGCTGAATCATCCAGGACTTTGGGGTGTCGCCTTTGGCCCTAATTTAAACTGAATCATGGACAGCTGTCTGGATGGGTGGTTTGCAAGGCCCAACGTGAAGGAATTCAATCCGTTTTCTTTAGTTTTGTACCCACTATGACACACTTTTCAGATTTTTAGTATTGTTGTCAGACCGCCAAAGTTTTCCCGACATTTAATCTGGGTACGTTACATCTAAATATCAATGTGTAGCATAAAGGAAGTTGCTCTGATTTAGAGGAGGACATGTTCAGACATCTGAGAAAATAATTCATACCAGTGCAAAGATAATTGTGACCCTAATCAAGCGTTTCTTCATTTCGTAGGTCGCAGTGATCAATGCCACAAACCTGACGTTTATTCAGAATTTCACTGGAGAGCAGGTAAATACTTGCGTATGGCTCATGATTTTATTTCATTTGAGACATTTCTCACTTTTTACTATAAGGCTCGTGCTTGCGTGGGTTTTCTTTGGGTCTCCTGCTTCCTCCCACAGTCCAAAATTCCTGCAATTCCAGGCAATTGGAGTCTGGAAAATTGTCTCTAGGTATGAGTGGGACTATGAATGTGTGCTGATTGGTTGGCCACGGTGTGTTCTTAGTGTTTTTAGTACAGTGCATTTATCCTGAGTTTTATTCTATATTTTTTCTTCCAATCTGTCTGAATGTACTAGTGATTTAATGGATCTTGTTTATTACAGATGGCATCGTATTTCGGATACACCGTCGCCGTGACCGATCTGAATGCAGACGGGTAAGTCGATGTTGTTAAAGTCAAATTCACCTAAGCTCATGTACCGTTTGCTCTGAACGCTTTCGTATCGAATACGTTTGTTGTGTCCGGACAAAGTGCACTGTAATCAGGACGTCGTCAGGACGTAATCAGGTGTTCATCACAATCAGCCCAGACTTAAGTGAGACTTTTGCTGCCATCTGATTTGTTTTTTGCTAACTTAATTTCATCTCTCTGGCTGTATTCAATTACAAGGTGTACACGGAACCAAAGAGACCCATAAACCGGCCCACCAGCTCCATTTCGACTTGTTTCAGTAAATTCTGGTTGGTTTGACCCTTATCTTCAGCGGGGAATCTGATATAATGAAATTAGTTTTTCATTTGTTTTGTGAGGATACAAAACCTTGCTGACATGTGGAGGTTAAAGCACTTATGTCTGTAATGCATCTTGCTTAACGGACTGCATGGGATGAACTGGAAGCTTTTGTACCGATATTTCCTTGTAAAACAGTGTTCCAAGAAAGAGCGGCTAAATGATATTCCAGCCGTATTCCAGAGGCTCGGAGCGAGTTGCTTCTCGCTGCACACACGCTAGCCGAAATGGTTCATTTGGTTTAAACCACACTAATTAGTCAGTGTTCTGTGAATCTGGCACCAAATCGGTTACATAGATTGTTCCAGATATCAAATGACATTATTGTTGTAGTGCAAGGGGAAAAAACTATTATTGAAGAAAGAAAATCCACAATATATGGGATAACTTCGCTATTTTTTCTTGCTTCTGCAATTTTTCCACTCTTTGTAAAATCATGTAGTTATTTTATTAACCAGAAAAATGAAACTGATAAGGCAGTTAAGATTTAAATTCTGAAGAAGAAAGTTCAATACGTTATAATCCAGGGATCCACCACAAAACCTAAGTACTGGAGACTTTTTAGATCAGAATTGTGAGTTATAAATAAAAAATTGCAAATTTCAATCTCTTGCCTACTTTAACTTTTTATAACTAGAGATTCTGAAAGTATCAATTCCAAGTTTAATAGTCAAAATTCTGAGGTTATAACTTGCTATGCTATAACTCGCTAATATAAGTCACATTTTTTTTGTGGACTAAAATGGCCTTCGACCATAAACACAAGGTGATGATGAATTGGAGACTCAGGATCTGTCCATATTTCCCGTATTTTCCAAGGTTTTTCCAGTAGTTTCTTGTATTGCCATCATGCATGGCAAGTCCATCAATTCCATCATGTTCCGCTTTAGTTTTGAGTCTGCGTATGTTTTTCTAATCCCGGCCAATTAGCTGAAGCCAGAAATGACTGAAAGTGAGACTTTTTTTATTCCTCTTGCAAAAAATGAACATGTATTGTTATTTATTAAGTGTACAAAGCATACACAGTTTTGTAAATGTACAGGGGTGGCGGTCATCTAATTTATCAATGACTCTAACGTTAACGATGCCACACCAGGCTGGACGACGTCCTGGTGGGGGCCCCGCTCTACATGGACCGTGAGTTTGAGAGTAAACCGCGAGAAGTGGGCCGTGTCTACCTGTATCTCCAAGTGGACACGCTTGTCTTCTCCGACCCTGTCCTTCTCACCGGAGCCCACCTCTTCGGCCGATACGGAAGTGCCATCGCTCCGCTCGGTGACATTAATCAGGACGGGTATTTGGGTATGTGCACTTTCATGTAATTCTTTGTGCAACTGTTCACAATATATCCAAAGAAAAAAATATATATATACATTAACACTAGGACTGAAGGGTGGACACAGTGTGGCCAACCAATTACAGAGTGGGTCACACACACGCACACACCCACACTCTCACTCACACTGACATTATGGACAATTTTCCAGACTCCAAATCTCCTGCATGTTTTTGGACTGTGTGAGAAATTGGAGACCCAGAGGAAATCCACGCAAGCACAGGCAAAACATTCAAACATTTCAAGTTTGTCTTCCTTGCTAAGAATGGCTGTAGGATTAAATCTGTCGATCTACACACATTCATTCAGCAGATTATTCATGGGTCTCATTCGCCTGTCAAGCAGTAAAATAATCGCTCCATGAGATAATTACAGCATAATGACTTAATCAATATTTAATAGAGTCATTAAGAATCTGAGATCACAATTACCCGTCTCTGTTACACCAGCCGTATGGCGGCATTTTCCCGCCAAGGGACATTTCATGCTCAGTGTTTTTAAACAAAATGATTACAAATTGTATTATGAAATTATGCATTTCATTTATAGGCCAGGCGAAGCATGGTTTAGTGGTTGGTGTTGTATCCTCATAGCAAGAAAGACTCGAGTCGGTGTCTGGGTGTAGCTTATTTCTGTGTTTGAGTACAGAGTAACTGTAAGTTTCCCTTGGGTCACCAGTTTCCTCACACTAAATACACAAAACCCAAAAATCTCAAAAGCAACAAAAAAAAAAACGGAAAACATGAAAAACAAGCATGAAATTACTACATTGAAATACAAGAGAATGTTTTATATTTTTAACATTGTTATATTTTTATAAAATCTTTGTCTGTGAGCCAGATGCTGCCATCAGAAGAGCCATATATGGCTAGCGAGCCATAGGTTACCGACCTCTGCAGTAGACCCTGTGAATTATTAAAGTCATACGCACTAATCATCAGCCACAGAATTATCGATGCATATCTTGAGTTTTCCAAAAATTTCTGAGTCTTCAACCACTTCAGAAACATAAGCAAACAGATTGTGATTAGATACAAGTGTTTTTTTGTTCTACTTTAGACCTCCAAGGTTTGCAGCATCGGATCCCTGATGTAAAGGAGTTTATTTAAGTAGTCACTTAAGTACCAGCCACAAAATAAAGCATCTCATAGAGTGTGAAAAGACATACATCTTATTCCTAACGCTCCCGCAGAAGCCAAACGGTCAGGGCTATATCAGGGGTCGGTGGGCATGGTGCCAGCCTCTGTGCCCCCCACTTGAAAACAGGAAAAAGGAAATAACCAAGAATCATAGAAAACTTGGAAAGGATATTTTTAGCAAGGAACCAGGAGAATTAGGGACACGGAGAGCGTCACTGCACGTGCGCACACTCTTCCTGTGTATACACACGGTGGTCCGGTGGACGGAAATGAGGGCTTTCTTGTGGCGATGCTTCTATTTTTCTAAGTGTAATTAAACTTTTCTACTTCAGCTACTTCACAATGGCTTCCTCGCTTGGATCTGGCCTTTTCTTCTGTTGTGCGGTTTGATTTATTTGTATCGGTGTTTTCGAAGTTGCTTCGTTGTTTTCAGTTCAGACTGAGGAAATGGACGTAATGTTCTCACAGTGTGTCCTGCAGGTCTAATGCGGACCCTTCAGAAGGTTATCGCTGGAAGCATAAATCCATCACATCCCCTTAGTATTTTCAGTTCAGTCTCTGTCGGGCGTCAAATAACAATCATTAAATCATTTTTGCTGTTGTTTGCAAATATTCTGAAACATACTGAGACTCTCTTGTTGTTCTTCATTGGCCTTCAAGCTAATTGTATTACTCTTTTTAAAAATTGGATGAGTTTAAAGTAGGGTTGGGCGATATATCATAGTGCCAGCTTGTTAATTTGACAAAATTGAAAATACTGTACGACTATCATATAATTTAGTTTTGGTAAATATAGCCGCGATGCTAACTGATTAGTATGTGGCGCTCTATTCCATGCCAGAAACCAGATAATACTGATAGCCGTTGTTTCATTTCCGGTTGAATGTTGCGTGACTCTCTCTTGCTGCAGCGTGCGATCAAAGTAAAGTGTTTGCGATCAAACTCTTAGCCCCAGCAAATGTTTTTATTGTTGAAAAAGATTTTTTAACTTGCTGAAACTAAATAATCGTCATGTGGCCCCAAATTATTTTTACAATGACAAACTTCTTTCTACCTTTGTCTGGCTCAGATGTGGCGATCGGGGCTCCATTTGCCGGAGAGGATCGCGGTGGCAGGGTTTTCATCTATAACGGACAGAAATCTGGACTGATGTTAGAGGCATCACAAGTTTTACGGGGCAGCTGGGCCTCTGCCGCCGTCCCAGCAGGCTTTGGATTCACCTTGCGTGGAGATTCTGACCTGGATAACAACCAGTACCCCGGTGAGTGGCGTTAAACTCCAGTCTCTTCCTGTTTCTCTGTTTAGTATCTGTGAAGGTAATCAAGCTTTAGAGCCGATGTCGGCCCTGGGAGTTAGAGATTAGGACGAAATCCTCCGCAGGGAAGAAAAGCGCTCGAGATGAGTCAAACCTTGGTCACTGTTTAGTAGACAAGCAGGCGAGTGTTTCCACTTTTTCAGCCCATTTCCTGTCTTCTGTCATGTGGTTTGGGGTATTTCTGTTTTTTTCTAATTTTCTGGTGGTTTTACTCTAATTAAAATGAAGTTTTCTTCAGTCGGCCCTCAACTGCAATTACACGGAGTCAATAAATATTGAACCTGATACAATACTGATTCTTAATCTGATTTTTACACACACACACACACACACACACACACACTCACACACACACGCGCATGCACGCACACACACATTTTTACACATAAAACCACAAAATATATCACAAACACACTCACACAAAAAATCTTAAACACAAACATCCATACACACCACTCTTACACAATCAAATAATATACAATCAATAAGATATGACACACACTGAAAACAAATCTATTTGCACTCTCTCACATACAAACTGCTGTAACTGGCAGTCTTTACTTAATGAAGCATCCTTCTGCTTTACAGACATCCCTCTCTTTCTTTTTTAGACAATTGTCTTTTTCACAAGTGTTTCATTATTTTTAGTTCACTCTGATCCACCAAACAGTTTGAACAGTTTGAGACGAAGCGATCGAGAGTCTCCACAGCTCTGAAATCCATTCTTCTACAAATCATTGAAATAATGGCAGGTTCTGTTTAATAGACAGGAAGACAGAATTAGGAAACTCTAGTGTGTGCGTGTGTGTGTGTGTGTGTGTGTGTGTGTGTGCGTGTGTGTGGGTGTTTGTACTCTCTCACAGGGACAGATTTGTCAAATTGAATACGGAACAGTAGAAGCTGATATTTTCCATCCCGACCAGTAAAGATCTATGGCAGAACGATCACACCCACAGGTGAACGTACACACAGATGTGATGGAGTGACGCTGAGCAGATCCAGTTAGTGTAATGGAAAAAATGAGGCTTCGTTTCACAGAAGAGCTTTTAGACCCTGTAGTGTGTGATGGATGGGACACAGGCTTTTAATCGCCCTGTCATTGTTGTAACTCCGCGACAAGTTGTGTGCACGTGTATCTCAAATAGAAAAGATTTATTGCTTTTACAATTTCAGCTTTTTAAATGCCGTTCCTTCTCTACATAATATTTTTTTTCTTCAAAAGATCATTGAAAACCATGTGGTCCACCATATGTCGCGTTGTTTAATGGATTGGGATAGAGAAACTTTCTTGCATTTTATAATATTAATAGGGGTTAAGGAAAAGGCCAGAGTGAATTTAGTGAATGGATGAGGTCTGCAAAGGTCAAAGGTCGGGAGTCATTCATCATGACCAGCTTAAACAGCAGAAGTGGTTGTGTGTTTCCCGTCCGGCTGCTTTCAGTGTCTCTGAATAATGAAAAACAGATTTTGCACGTATATGATTTATATATTGATGTGGTACGGTGGCGTAGTGGCTGCCCAATCACCTTGTATCAAGCAGAACAAAGTTTGAGTGTGGAGAATGTAATCCTCGTGGTTGTGTGGGTTTCCCCTGGGTCTCCGGTTTCCTCCCAGAGTCCAAAAACATGCAGGAGAGTTGGAATCTGAAAAACTGTTAATATGTGAGTGAGAGTGTGAATATGTCTGCGTGTCCCACCGATTGGCCACCAAACCAGGGTGTGTGCTGTCTCTAGGCTGAGAGTTGCTGTGATTGGCCCCACCTCCCCATGACCCAAAAATGGAAAGAGGTTTAGAAAATAGACGAATGATTGATTCGTTGAGGTGTAATTGGCTAAAGTTCACTGTTCTGAGAAGCTGAAGGACGTTCAAACCATGCTAAGTATTTTTGGGGCCAACAAGTCTGTGCTTGAAAACCAAAAACATGGATATCCCATAAAGCCAAACTTTCGGAGTCCAAAGTCTGCGTTGGCATTGGATCCTCCTGTGTTCATTTTCATCTGAAACATCTACGAGGAGAAGGCCATGTCTGATGACTTTGGAAGGAAACGAAAGAAACAGGAGCAGGAATGGTTGCACGTCAGGTTCAATGAAAAAAAAACTCAGAGTTGAAGGTGAAAGAGGGAATTATTTGGCCGATTCTCAAGCATTTCTCTGGCGAGAAGAAGATGAGTGTAACAGACTGCATCGCTACAGTTCATGTATTTTGAAATCCTGCCATTTCCTCTCCTTTTCTCCTGACTTGTTTATATGGCGAGGGTTTGTGTTGTGGTGGGCCGGAGGCTTGAAGCCCACTGTACACACATAGAGACGTCTACTCTTCACTGCTGTTCGCTGCTGTTTGGATGAACTCAAGTGTCCATATGGAGATTCCAGATGTTAGAATGCAAACTTTGGACTCCCTCTCAGGTTGGAGATGCCTCGGGCCTCCAAGCAGTTGATGCTGGAATAGGGTGTGTGTTCCCATCGCTGCTGAGGTGTGTTTTTTGTCACAATACCAAAATATGC
Organism: Paedocypris micromegethes; assembly: GCA_028031935.1. NCBI lineage: Eukaryota > Metazoa > Chordata > Actinopteri > Cypriniformes > Paedocypris > Paedocypris micromegethes. Next base: position 14,090,632 of record CM051501.1, on the reverse strand, counting down.
TGACTGGTGTATGATGAGCCTCATGCTAGAAGTCAGGACTCGATGGAAACTATGGCCTGGGATTGGCTTTAGTGAAACTAGATTCAAAGCCGCAGTCTCGGAACACTCATTATGGTACCAGAGCTGTTCGCAAACATTCCTGGACAAGCAGCCCTCCATGTCCAAGTACTTTACTCATCTGTTAGTTTTCAGTTAAGCACTCAAAGCCAAGTAGAACGTATGGGGAAGAGTTTGCAAATTGCATTCGTTAAGGGCACCGAAGTCAAAACATCAGCGTGAAAGTTTGAACAAAATGAGCAGCGCCTGAGCGCAAATGCGGATTAAGTATATTAGTCGGTTTGCGATTTTTCAGTTTGCAATTCAATTGTAATGTTGTCTCTCTGTGTCGATGCGAAAGCAACGCAATTGCGAATACAGTTCTGGAGAATTGTTCCGTAAGAACGGGTTGATCCACCTGACATGTGGCTTAAAGTTCCACGCTTGATTATTAGTTCTCTCAGAAGCAAAGGATTAAGGAACCACAGGTAAATGATGTTGTTGCGCCTGAGTGTGTGTGTCAGAAGTAGCTGCCGTGCTGTGTTTTATGATGGGGCAGGATAGGAACTGCTTTAAGGAAATGTCAGGAATGAATTGATTGTTATGGCTTTAGCAGAAAGCAGCGAGGAACACACACACACACACACACACACACACATCTGAAGTGTTTCCATTGTTTCATGGCACATGTTTTTTTTTTCATGTTTTGGAGCATTTGATATTAGTGTAAGTCAAGAAATATTTGAAACTATCAGTCATTAGTTTTACTGTAGCTACCGTATGGGTTGTGGTAAAATGTGTGACGTTGTTTCCAATGTTTTATATATATTTTTTATAAAGTAAATGCAAATTGCCATTGAATATGTAAATGTTTGCCTTTTTTGTCAAAATGTACTTGTAATTTCAGTCCCTCCTGAATTTCACAAAAATACTTTTTACAGTATTTGTTTTTTGATTTTTACGAGGGAGAAAAATGACATGTTTTGTGGCGGTAATTTTATGAATTCATTGATCACGTTTGAAACACCATAATTGTAGATAACGCAAATCTCAATACATTTTATTTTAGAATTGTACACATTGATTTGAAACACAAAAAGCCGTGGTTCATATTAAGATTAAGACTCAAACTGTTACTTTCTGGAATCGTTCACCTGCTGCCTTTTTTACTTTGGTTCCTCGGTTGGGTTTGACAGAGACATTAGTCCTGATTATTCAATCGAAATGAGATAGTTTTCCCACCCGTGTCAGTATTTTTGTTTTTTTTTCTTACAGTTCTGATTGATGGCGGGTGAGATGGATTTCGCAACATATTCGATAGAGGGTCAGATATGTCATGTGCAATTTTCATGTGCAGTAATCAGTTTTCTAAATTAGATAATCTAATTAAATGTATTTTTCTGTGATTTATTTGCATTTAAATAACAAATGGATATGGAATTTAGATTTTTTGGGACTTGACTTAGATATTTGTTGGATATTTATGCAGATATTTTAGTTGCATATCTTTTTTTATTACAATCCTTGTGCCTAAACTTTTTGCCAGAAACTCAGAAGTTAGTTGGTTAATAATTTATCCATAAAGTTTTCATTACCACCTTTGCTGGAGAGAGAAAGCAGGGACAGAACAAACCAGTAACGTTCATGGTCGGGCCGTATCACTCTATGATTTCACTTCTTCTCTGTTCAGAAACAGCAGGTGATTGGAGAAGCAGAACCGATAGAATAAGAGTCAGGTTGAGGAATATTTGATGGAGTCTGTTGGAGGCCCAACTCTTTTCCAGCTGTGGCTTCTTTATCATATTTCGGTTTCGTATCACATCTGCATTTTCCATCTCATTTCTAAACCTGTTACATGTTTATCATTTTTTTTCCTTTTTCAGATTTGTTGGTTGGTGCGTTTGGCGTCAGCAAGGTTGTGGCCTACAGGTAGGAGACTCACTTGTTAGCACCATGTATTTCCAACATTTTTTCACAAATCAGTATGGCAGAAATTAAAATGAAAGCAATAATTGTGTGCTAATGCTAAAACACATTTGCACATTGTAACTGCTGCTCGAAAGCAACAAAGCTTCCGAATATAAAATAGACAACAGTATAAATGTGTGCTAATACAAGACATATCCACGCAGATTAGAATTGCTGATCGGATGTTATGTTAGGAAGCAGTCACGTGATTTTGTTCAAATGTTAAGATGTATGTGAAATGCAAAAGCACATGTTAACTTAAAAAAGTCCAGCTTATGAAAGTCCAACTTAACTTTAACTAAATCAGACTGAAACAAAAATCAGTGTTAGATTTGATAAAAATATTTTTTTTTTTTTTACCAAGGATATTTTCCAATTTTATAACAGATTTTTTATGATTTATAATTTGCTACAGTCTGGTATGTGAATATTGCCTCGAGACCTTCAATTCAGTTTGAGTAGCCAAGGTTTTGTTGTGTTTCAAATCAGGTTTCGGGTAGAAATCTGTTTAATAGTCTCTTTTTATTCCCCTAAAGATAGCAAAAATGCTTACACGTACATTGAAATGTCCCTGTTCGCATACACCGGTGGCGTCGCAGTGTTAAAGTGATTAGCCGTGGCTGGCGTATTTGTTTGAGCTAACATTTCCCCTGCTAATCCAGTGTGAGAGCTAGTCTCAACAGACTAAAAGAGAAACTGGAGCAGACGGAGACTAACCTCATGTTAAGATCTCATTTACTCACTCGGCCTGATGCTTTACTGCAATAAAACCAGTGTTTCGTTTCTGTTGGTTTGATTTGCTGTTTGACAGACTGGACTGAAATGGGAATCCTGAGAATCAACTTCACATCCACCACTTCACTCTGGCACTTTTTCTCGTGGTCCATTTTGTGTGTTTGGATTTGCTGACATCTTTTTTTTAAGATGGAAGAGTTTTGGAAAGAAAACATGTACTTAAAGTCAGCAGAACGTCTGAAATCGCTCACTCTGCCCTTAATATCATTTTAACATATGAGCAAATATGGTTAATTGAATTCCATGGTCTCATATTTGCTTTTTATTCTTCCTAAAAGAGAAAAACATTCAATCTTAACATTCCAACATTACATCAAAAACTGTTTTTGGTCCTAAAAAAGTCCTGTCAGATTGTTTTGGAAAGTCTTAATAATGACTTGGTAACTCATAAGCAGAAGAAACTAATTCAAAACAACATCTTCGTATCTCATCATACATTGTATCATACATTATATCAATACTTTGTATCTCATAATAATGACTTAGTATATCATCATAATGACTTTGTTTCTAATTATATTGACTTAGTATTCATAAAAAAGACTTAATCATTATATTGAGATACTAAGTCATTATTTTGAGTTACTAAGTATCTCATAGTGTTGAAGTAGTATCTCATAATAATTATTTAGTAACTCATAACATTGACTTAATAAAAAGGCATAACATTACCGCATAATAAAAACCGGTGTCTCATAATAAGGACCTTTTTCCTTTTAGAATCAATGTGACCTTTATTTTTTGATGGTACAAACCTTTATATTCATATGAGTACAATTTCATGGCTTTCTCTTTAGAGCGAGACCAGTGATAACTGTAGATGCTCAGCTGATTTTGATGCCCACTATCCTCAACCCGGAAGACAAGTCCTGCCGAATGCCCGAGACTGATGAAGTGGTGACCTGGTGAGTACACTGATGAAGCGATAACTGTTGATTCATTCTCATAACCTCTCTTTCTAATTCACAAGTTTTGCTCATGTTTGAAATGATCTTCTCTGGATGAAGTATGCAATATGAGAATCGTTGGCTTGGTTAGATTAGACCAAAGTATTAGTAGGCCAAGAAGCTATGGCTGACTGGGAGGTTTTAAAGCCCTGTGGTCTATAGTACCACATTACAGCCGCTTTTTTTCCTTCTGTGTGGTGAAACTAAGTGTTTCTGGAAGTCTCAATACATTCTCCCTAACCGCACAAACATACACACAGTTCTGTGTTTTTTTTCTCTGTATGTGGCATGGATATTGTGTCCCACATGCAGTTTTGGGATCTATAACTGTAAACATACTAGATCTGTTTGGCTTTTTTGGGTTCAAGTGACCTGTGTTTTTTAGAAATGCTTTAGAAAAAATGGAGGTTTTGGACCAGAAAACGAATGAAATAAAGTGTGGAATTCTGCACTAACAAAAGAGTAGCTAAGTAAAATAAATAGACTGTCTGTGGCTTCAAAATTGAGAGGCTCACGCACGCACGCACGCACGCACACACACACACACACACACACACCATTTTGAGAACCAAAAATTAAGGAATATGTCTGAAATTGGTTTCCAACCAATCCAGACTGGGAATGCCACCTTTAGGCCCAGAGACACTGAGACTGGCTTAAGTTCCCCTTGACCCTGAAAAAGAAGATGCTTAGAAAATGCATGAGTAAAATGTTTAAATCCCTTTCGTGTCTTTAATCAATATTTCGCATAATTGATCAGTTCAAAGCTCATTTGAATGATTAATAAAGACAACCATGTCATCGATCATTTAAAATTCCAATCCGAATACCACTAACCATCACAAATGGGATTTTAAGTGTCAACCCACACGCAGACTCAGCCGTGGACAGTAATTACAGATGGCAGAGGGGCTGCAGGGTCGGAAGAGCTCCAGCAGGGTCAGCAGAGAAGTCAGGAGAGGTCAACCTCCGGGTGTGGAGCGTGTTGGTGTGCGTAAGCCGACGTGATTAAACATTTACCCCGGTCACGGGAGAGGAGTACTAACAAGGCATCGTTAAATTATGTGGCAAGTTCACTTCCTGTCCTAAATCTGCATGCATCGTCTCTCAAACATGGAAATTTTGAAACGTGTGACCACCTGGAGGGGTCATGGGTGGGTTTCTATACGAGCCCAATGGGACTCGTACGTGATTAGTTATGGTGCAGGAGGACAATTTCAAGCTCTTTTTGTGTTTGGATAATTCAAATTCAGACCTGTTTTAGCGACTGTGCATTAGGTAATGGGTTATGGTTCCGATTAGACACATTTCCCTAGCAGGGTGATGGCGTGTTAGATAGTCTTTTGGGTCATTATGACTGTAACTGAACATGGAGAACTTTACAAGTCCCACAAAAGAAAAATACCGTATTTTTTGGACCATATTCACACTGAATTATAAGACGCACCATTAATAGACATTTCCCAATGTTTTTTCCCCACACATTAGGCTTTCACACAGCAGACGCAAAAAGCAAAACCAATCTTGTGAAAACAAACTATTCATTTGTTCACAATAACTTGAAAATGTGTTCTGTTTTAGCACACGAACAACAAAATAACAACAACACACACTCGTCATGTTACGTTGCCACGGACTACAGATCCCATGTTCCTATGTTTCCGATTGTGTTTGTATCTGTAGTCACATGGTTTCTTGGTTTCACCTATTCCTCATTTGTATTATTATTTAAGTCTCACCAGTTCCTAGGCTTTTTGTCAGTAATTGTCGTTGCACCTTCGTTTAAGTTATCGTCCTTGTTTTGTCATTAAATGTACGTTTTGTGTCACTACACTCCCTGGCTCTGGATCTCTGCATTCAGCTCCTCGAGGATCATAACAATTCAGTTAATTTCTACAAATATAGTAAATTATTCATCTTAAGCATTGGAGATTAGCATTTGTCGCGATTGTTGATGCCGAACAATTTTGTTATTCTCATTACCGGTCTCATCGATGTTCAGTGATTATTATGTTTCTTCTCCGTCTCTGTGAATGTGTGTCTACTGTCATCCAATCACACATCTCGCTACAGTGACTTTAACCACCTGTTAACTAGAATATCTAGCGGTTGAAGTTTAATGATTAAACCACCAGATAGAACTCAGAATTCTTTTTTTTCAGACGGTTTGTCTGTAATGATGAGAAACAGCATGGAGTCGCAGATCAATAGAGATTAAGTGTGATGAACATTTAATCCTCTGTAGCAATGTGTTTGCTACATTGTCGCAAATGCACTAACACACAGCTATGCCTTAAACTAGTACGAGTGACTAGTCAAAAAACATTTAGATTTCAATGTTAATTTGGCTTGTCATAGTTCACTCTTTTTCACTGTTCAATATTACTCTACAATGCTGTTATAATCCATCAAGCGTCACCACGTTTGAGCCTTGGGTAACACAGAAAATTGATCGGTGATGTGCAGAGGATTGTAATTTACGCCTTTGATTTTGACAATGGATTTTAAGTGCGCCTTATCATCCTAAAAATACGGTCCATGTGTTGGGCTGCAGCTGGAGAGGTGTGAACATGTGAGAATATGTGTCTCAGCGTGTGTTTGCATGTTTTGTGGATCGAGTGACAGATTGTAAATCCACCAACCTGCTTTATTTGTGTGTATTTGCAAATGGAGGGTTGGTTTTAAACAGAAAATCTACATCTTTAAGATTCCCAGTGACGAATTGAGCTTTCCTTTTCCTGTGTTAAATAAGAATGGGTCAGTGGTTCTTTTATTTAATGACGTTGCTTTACATTTTTCTTTTTAGAAAAAAAATCATTTTTTGTGCCAAACTTAAATATTACAAAATGTTTAACATAATATTAAATATATCTTTCTGTTTTTCAGCCTCTCAGTAAATGTGTGTGCTAAGATCTCCGGGGTTGAAATCCCTGACCATGTCGGTAAGTCTTGTTGATTATTTCACACAGACAATTTGATGTGTGTGGGATTTATTTTCTAGTTAATGAAATATAAATTTTTACCAAAGTCTTTTTTTTTCATTCTTTTCCTTCGTATTATCAATGTTCTGTGCACACACCACAATCAACATTTAACGTGAATCAAAATGTATTCTAGTTAAGTCTATATTCATTATTCTTTCTCAAGTAAAGCAAAAAGTTGTATTACCGCATCTTGGTGTAAAAGTATTAATCTATGTGTAATTCCAATGACAAGAGGTGAAAAAGCACCCGCTGACTGTCCTGTCTGTGGTGGGATGTTTGCTGACATTCAAGGAGAAGTTTTATTGTTCTCACGTGTGGCTTCACAGCCTCTGTGGCCTGGTGTTGAACATCTGTATATAAGCGGCTGTACTAATAACCAAAATGGAGAGCGCCAAACTTTCTTTAACCAACAGGCAATAAAAGCCAATCTCCCATCACTTCTGAAAACAGGCCTGTTAAAGCTTAATGCATGTGGTTTGGAATATGACAAAGAACAGGTGTGTGTTTGTGCATTCCGATGTATGTTAGACTCGCATGTTTGTTGGAAACGACATTTGTGTGCTTTTCAGAAGGCTCGCTCATTAACCTCCTAGAACGTCCAATTTTTGAGGTCTAATCCTTGTTCGGTCCAAAGTGAAATTGCAGGAATTTCACCTTATGAGAAGGTGGAACTAACAATAGTCTGCTTGTGTTTTTCCTCTCTCTCTCAGCTCTGAGAATGGACCTTCATCTGGACTGGCTGAAACAGCACGGAGCCGTCAAAAGGATCTTGTTCATGGACTCTCACCAGCACCACAGAACCCAAAAACTGGTTCTGGGTCAAGGGGACCACCAGCATTGCCACAACTACTCTGCTTACTTACGGGTGAGGATTATGGTCAAGCAACAGCAGAAAGCACAACTAATGAAAGAAATACAGCTCATCTGCAACTAAACCCATGAGAAAATCATGTTTCAGCCAGACCAATAAAATAAAGGGTTTGAGCTAAATTGGTCTCCATCCTTTAATCTCGCTTGTTTACGTAAAGTATTTACCAGATTTTGATGCACTGGTCTATAAGGTTTATAAAAAATTGTACTTAAAAGTCACAAATTTTTCAGAACTTTCAGAGTCTGAACTTTTGTTTAGGATTATAAGTGCATCTTGTAGTCCAGATGGATGCGCTCAAGACAGCTCCGACGCTCGAGAGAGAAGTCCAGAGGCACACAAGATAGATCAGACCCTGTCAATAGAGGTCCAGAAACGTGGAAGTGAGATCAGCCGCGAGTCAGATGCGGGAAAAAGAGATCAGACACTCACAAGAGTTGTCCAAAGGCGCGCAAAAATGATCAGATGCTTGCAAGAGAGGTTCAGAGGTCTGCACGAAAGATCAGACACTCGCAAGAGAGTTCCAGAGGTGGGCAAGAAAGATCAGACACTCACAAGAGTGGTCCAGAAGTACGAAAGTGAGATCATTCACTTGTGAGACAAATCCAGAAGCAAGCAAGAGATATCAGACACCCACGAGAGAGGTCTAGAAGTGCATGAAAAAGAGATCAGACGCTTGCAAAAAAGGTCCATAAACAAGCAAGGGAGATCAGAAGCTTGCAAGAATGGTACAGAAGCGAGCAAGAGAGATTTTGTGAGAGAGGTCTGGAAGCGCATGAAAAAGAGATCAGACATTTTTCAAGCAAGCAAGGAAGAAGCGAGCAAGGGAGATCAAAACCTAATGAGTAATGTCCAGAGGCGCGCATGAGAGATCTTATTCTTGCAGAATCGCTCAAGAGAGATGTAGGAGACTAGAACAAGAATGGTCTGGAAGAGCTCAAGAGAGATCAAACACTCACGTAATGTTTTTTCACAGCGTTGAGGCAGGTTTTTTCAGATGTGTGGGCTGGAAAGATTTTTATACGCACCTCCCAGATAAATTTGCATGAGCTTCTCAAGTTTAGACAACTGTAATACAAGGATGAGAAAAGTGTACCTCACTTCTCTATGCACCAATATTTCTCTGTTCAGGATGAGGGAGAATTCCGGGACAAATTAAGTCCTATCAGCGTGACCCTGAACTACAGTCTGGATCAGAACTCCAAGCCCCCCGGCTTACAGCTGCGGCCCATTTTAGACCACTACAGCAAGACGTTTCACCACGAGCAGGTTTACATGCACACTTTACACTGCTGGTTGAGCATAGTTTGATGTAGATTTTGTTTGTTTGTGTGTTACCAAAATACAAATTTAAAAAAGACACTGTTTCATAGGCAAACATCCTGTTGGACTGTGGTGAAGACAACATGTGCATCCCAGATCTGAAGCTCTCCGCTCGAGTGTGAGTCTGTGGCTGCAATGCATACATGTGTTTTCAAATAGATTTATATTTATTTTACTCAATGTACAGTGTCACAGTTTGGTCCGTTTCATATTGTTACATATGGCCTTGATTATAGTCCCACATTTACAAAAAAAGTTTTGGTAGAAGTGATGAATGCATTGTGTTTTTGTGGAATTTGTCCAGGGACCGAAAAGACCTTATTATAGGGGACGACAACTTCCTAATGGTGACTATTAATGCAGCTAATGATGGTGAAGGAGCGTACGAGGCTGAGCTTCACGTGACGCTGCCTGCAGAGGCGGATTACATTGGTGTGGAGCGCAGACGTGAGGTAAAGTTACGCTTATGTGGACGCAGAATTGCCTACTCCGCTGACCAAGAACCTAAAGTCTACTAACCCTTTGTAGCGTGTAACTAAATCAGTCACTGCGGTCTGTCCTCTTAATCCCTCTGAGTTTCTTCTGGCTGCTCATCTTCTAGTCTGTCTGTGAAGTATTATATTTGTCCAATTGGATTTCAGCCTTTTTGTTCTGCTATATTTTTGTTTTTTTTTCCCAAGGCATTTTAATCTGATTGTGACTTAAGACTTGTTAGGAATGGACTTAAGCTATTTTCTCAACAGCGCCATCTAGTTGGTGCGCAAGAACATCAGCAGCACAAAATTACTCTATATGAGAATGTGGCAATGCCTGAGCAAATGGAGTTGATTTGGCCTTGCATACGTATAATATTCTTTCTCTTGTTCTCTATCTTGCACTCTCTCTGTTGTTCTTTCTTTCTTGAATTCTCTCTTCTTGCTCTCTCATTTGCTGCTTGTCTGTCTTTCCTCTTTCTTTCTCACACTCAATGTTATTCTTTTTTCCTTTCATTCTCTGCTATTGCACTTTAGTAATTAGTTTATTGTACTTTATTGTAACACTATCATCTAAGTTTAGCATTGATACTTTCTATAACAGAATCAGGATACAATATTGGTATTCAGTGCTAAATAAAGGCATGTAAACGTCTCGTGAAGTCCCAGGAACATACTGGGCAGCCTGCCAATGTATAACATGTGCACAACAATTGCAATGATGCATATATTTTTTTGACGTTATCGCTATATCAGGCTTAATTGTAGATTTTATACGCATGATGTTGAGCTATAGAAGAATGTTTTTTAACCTCAGCTGGTAATAATTTCACAGTCAACAATTGACTTGTTATTGTTTTTGAAAAAATTAAGACTTTGTTTTGTCATGTCTTGCCATTCACTCTCCTCAAGCTTCTCTCGATCCACGCCGGCTAAATCTGTACTCCATTCAGAGCCGGAGTTAAACACACAAACACAGGCCGTGTCTTTCATGTAGTAATGAGTCCGGAATGCAGTGAATGTTGATCTAATTTTGGAAACTTTTTTTTTGGTTCAATTAAAAGGGACTTCAACAGGACTGCTAGTTAGCATTTATGCGTCTCCGCAAACTTCATTCACATCATCGTTTAGTCACTTCATGCATCTCCGCTAAACTTCCTCCCACTGGATTATAAGAGCCACGGACCACAGGAGTTATGAGCGCTCTCTGATCACGGGTTATTCGTTTAACAGACAGTATAGAGCAGGTTAATGCAACACGTGCTCTTAATGTAATCTGCACGGCTACATTAGCCGCTCTCCCGGGAACGCACGGCTCATGAGTTGACTCTTTTTTGGTGAAAGGAAGTGGTTGCTAGAGAAAAAGAGGGTCCGAGGTGGGGAGGGGGGTTAAGGAGATGACAGGGGGAGGGTCTTGCTGATGTATGGAGAGATTACTATCGGAGCATTCATCATGTTCTTTCACTCCCTCTCTTCCTTTTCTCCCTCGCTTGTTTTTTCAGGCCTGTGTTTGTTAATAGTTTGTGTGGCCTGGTTTATGTTTATTAACGTGATTTTTTATTTTTTTTTCTGTTGAGGATCTTCAGAGGCTGAACTGTGAGCACCGGACAGAGAATGACACTAGAGTTGTGGTGTGTGACCTGGGAAACCCGATGGTGGCGGATACAAACGTAAGATCCCGATCACAACACGCTGTTCCTGTTGTTCCACAAGTTACAAAAATGATTCATTTTAGTGGGAATGGTGAAGCTGGCTTTGGTTAAGTTGCATTTGATTGTCTGGAATAGTTTAATCAGACATAACACATGAGCAGAAGTACGTACTTAAAAGGAAAGGGTTTGGGAGGAGCGAAAAAAATGTAAAATGTGAAGCACACACGTCTGTATATAATTTGAAATTTTGTGGTATTATTAAAAAAATATATTATGACGTTTTCAATAGTTTGTAGGTCTTTTTTTTTATTTGGATATTTACAATCATCGTAATCATGCATCAAAAAAATAAAATGTTCTTTTAGTTAAAAAAAATAAAAATAAAACTTTATAATGATTGCAGGTATCTTAAATGACTTAAATTCATTATTGAATGTAAAAAAAAAAAATGAAACTGTAAAGAAACACTTTGCAGTCAGTGAATGTAAAATGTAAACAACAGACTTTTTAAAGAACAGACTATCTACCTACCGACCTACCGACCTACCTACTTACTACCTTCCATCTATCCGTCATCTATCCAATTCTCTGTTTTTCTATCTGCCATCCATCCATCTATCCATCCATCCATCCTTAAACTATATAATAGTTTGTTCTTGTTCTTGAGATTGTTCTAGACTCCAGGCGAATCAGAGCAGGGAGGAACTGAGACTTCAGGCTCGGTATGAAACACCTGCTCGCAGATTCAGTTCTCCCACATGTTTCATCTCATTAAAGCTGTATTTAACTTATGTTCCAGAATTTATAAAGTTCAGAAAACACTTTAAACTTGGAAAAGCTCAATTCAGCATCTAAGTCAACGCTGTGTGATGAAGAATAAGTTTCGTTATTTGGTATAAAAATATAAAGAATAGAATAGAATGCCTTTATTGTCATTGCATATCATGGTTACAATGAAATTATGAGGAACAACAGGAATTACAACCAATCGATTGGCCTGCTATTTATGATTTATCAAAAGGTCAACATTTATTCATTATTTATAAAGGCCATTTTAAGATAGTCTAATGCGATCAGGACCCCAAACCTATTTTTTAAAGACAGCGGTCAAAAATGAAACGTGGCAGACTCAAAATATAAAATAACAATACAACGTATAACAGTCAGTTTATTTTAAACATTTTTATAATAATTTATGAACTTGTCCAAAATTGAAGAGCTAACTGATAGATGTGTTTAATAGATACTTTAAAAGGGAAAAAAAAACCCTTTAGCAATCCAGAAATAACGTATTGATGACTACAAATTCAATAGTGGAGTAAATCTGGAGGGTAGAAAGCGTCTCATTAGCTTTCCAGTCGTGTCCATCTACATAGAATTATGGAAGGTTACACTTTTAAAGTGGAATTCAAGAAACAAAGCTAAAGAGTAGTTCTTCCATCCATCAAAGTAGAGAATGGATTGGGGGCGGTGTCTTTACTAATCCAGATGTTTTAAAAAAACTTCATGCCCACTGTCCCAGAGACCCTCTGGAGTGCGACTGTTGAACAGATGTGTTTATTCAGGTTCTTTTTAAGAACACATGCTTCTCCCTCAATAGTGTGTGTGTGTGTGTGTGTTTGTGTGTGTGTGTGTGTGTGCGTGTGTGTGTGCGTGTGTGTGTGTGTGCGTGCGTGTGTGTGTGTGTGTGTGTGTGTGTGTGTGTCACAAAAGAAAATTCTCATTTCAACATTATCTTCCTCCATTTTTGTTTGCATTCTTATGAGTTTTATTGATGGGAAGCTGGAGTGATGTAGTAGATGAGAAGCTGGTGTAAACACATCGTGGTAAACATTCTCTCCATCTATTTACTATTCACCATGGCAACACACTTCCACTCATCCCAAATATCTTACCCTGCTGTGTAATTACACTGGCTACAGAACACTCTTCGGCTGGAAAACACGCTTACTACACCCGGACTCTTCCTGTCCACTATCTCGAATATAGTAACACTTCCAGAACCTGAAAAACTGCATATAAATGCAAATAAATTATAATTTATTGAGTTTGATCCCGAGATTGAAGTAAAATTGTGCTACCAAAGCACTTTATTTGATATCAAATAAGTCTAATACATAACACTTTATTATTGTCTTGATCACATATTAGGCTTTTCGGTCCTATCCGAGCCTTTTAATGTTGACCATACCGATTCCTAACCTGATTTATAATAAACGTTATTATACAACAAAATACAAACTTAAATCTAAGGACGCTCAGTTGTAGGACCAGAAGTATCGGGATTCAAACCTGCAACCTCTTGGACACAACTCCAAGTCCCCTACCACTTGCTATAAGCTCCTCTTTATTTACGGACATAAACACACACAAAAAATAACAAGCCTTCATGTGAGGTGTGTACATGTTTCTTTTTTGGCACATCTACCTCTGTAAACAGCTCCGATGACGCTAATTAGCATCATGGCTAATGTGTGGCAAGTGTCCGGGTGACACTTTAATAACATTCAAGCAGCTCTATTTCCCCCTCAATCTCGCAGCCGCTGTTTGTCCATCGGTTTCGTGTTTCCTGGATTATAAGCTCCCGGGACGACCTGCTCATACTCCAGACTTATTTATTTCCGTTTCATACGTGTTGAGCAAAAGAAACATGCTTATATGCTATATTGCTTCGTCATTTGTGGGTGTGTGTACTGTATGTGTTATTTTCTGATTCTGTGAAATTTAAAACATACCCTGAATATAAGTCCTAGTGACGATCAGCACAGTTTAACGTGTCACTATTATGTGGCGTTTCAGTCAAGTAACATTTGAGTTTTCATTAGCATTGCTGAGCATATTATAATCACTTCAAACACGCAGTCGTCAAACTTTAGAAGAAGAGCATTCTTTTTAGAAGAAGAGACATTTTCCTGCAATTTTTTTTTTAAACTTCAGCATTAACTGACGGAAATGAGGCTCCACTCTTTATGCCCTTATAAGTCATGTTTTAGCAGGGAGCTTAAAAACAAAAAATGCTGTTGCTTATTATGTAAATATGCACACACACACACGTACACACACACACAGTTTGGAGGTAGTTTAACTCATTCAACTAATCATATTGTAGTTCATGAATTAATAAGGGATTATAAGTCTGTATGAGTATTATAATTAACTAAGAACTGTCTAACATTTGTGTGACAGTTTGTGGTGTCAATTGGAACACACAATTTTACAATTCATATTAGTAAACCACCCGTTTTTTTATTAGCCAATTTGCTTTTCTTCTCTTCAGTCAAGTTTGGATTGTTGTGCTTGTTAAACCCAGGGCATATTGAAATGTAATTTGCCTATAATTTGATGCATGAGCTGCTAAACGCCTCGACTTTGTCCATGCCGCACAGGGCGAAGGCCGAGCGACAAGCTTCATCACTGCGTTTGTTATGTCAAGTCAAAAAACGTCGGATCAATCCGCTGTGTCAGAAATCTTGAAACCAATTGCGATAAATCAGCGAGCAATTGTGAAGAAGTTTGTTTGCTTGAATTCTCAGCGGTAACTACGTGCCAGTTCGGCCTGTCATAAAAGCAGATTAGGGGGGATGGAACTGCATTTGCGAGGTAATTATCTGTGAAAAAACTTTGGTAAAATATTTGCACACAAGAGATATGACATTCTTTATACTTTACGCCACAGGGATTTATAATTCTCAGTTGAAAGTTCATTACATTTGTTTTATTTAAATTCCATGACGTGGATCTCAAATTATTGATCTTTATACTGTATGTCAAATCCCATCATATTTTATTGCAAGCAGGGTCGGCAGTGTACTATAAGCCATCATTCAATATACAATACTTTCATGTTGTCAACATCATTAAACAAAAAAATACTTGAATGACTTGAAACATGTACATACAAACAAACATGTATGTATTCATATATATATATATATATATATATATATATATATATATATATATATATATATATATATATATACGTATGTATATATATACAGAAACAGATATAAATATTTTGTTTGTCTCCACCGCAGGGTGGATTGTCACAGATCTAGATGTTTCACTTTTACACTGACAGAGTTGGAATGTGTTTGTAAGGTGATTCGTTAGAGATACACAGGACAAATGAGTGGAGAAAGAGAGACACTGGGTTGTGCGACCTGCTAACAGGTTCCAGATTTGGGAAGAGGAGGAAGTGTTGTCATGGTGACAGGCTTCGTCATAGAGCCTCCGGGGTTAAATCCACATGGACCAAATTATCATGGCACCAGCAGAGGCGGGCGACAAGGCCACAGATCCCCCACCTCATATACACACACACACACACACACACGCACACACACACATATCGAAAACCCTATCGTGAACTCACACCGAGTTACTTCAAGATCAGATCCAATGGAAATACACATTTGGAAACTTTTCCCTCGTCATTTTTCAAGCGGTGCAGTAATAAAACACAAGTCACAGCCATGTGTTCAACACAAGCAAGCTGTCCTTGAATCAGCGTGGAAGAACACAGGATCACAATTGTTTTTATTTAGAAAAGGAAAATACAAGTTTATTAGCAGTACGCTATGCTTTAACAATGCAATAATTTAATTTCAACATTACAAAATGTATATTTGGTTGTGGCAATATTAAAAACAGTCTAATTAAAAAGAGTCAACTGACAATGTTGAGTACAATTAACTGTATAATATATAAATACAGCTGCAAGCAGTGTTTGCTGGATTGAAGAACACTTTTCAACTTATATATTGCTGAATATTAAGACAATTCCCTGACACAAGAACATGGTTTCTGACATTTGGGCTTGAACCACTGATAAAAGTCCTAAAATATTACTTTCTATTACTTCTCCACTAATGTAAATCTCAAATGTATACTAAATGATCCTTACGCAATATAATGTGTAAAATATATATGTGGTGGGGAGAAAATAAGAATTATGGCTCATCAAGGGACAGTAAATTGTTGGAAAAACATTGAATGCGTTTGCAGTTAATAAGAGATTTCACCATCTGTGAAAATAACCTGGTTTGTTACAGCAGACTCTTATTCTGCATGACGCTGGATTACAGGCAGATTACATCTTGTGCTTTTTGCCTTCATCTCATCACATCAACTGATGTGGAATTCTTACTGTACATGTAATACGTCACTATATCAATATCTTGAATAGTGTTCACTCATGGCAATGTTTCTGACATAATTTCTGCCTTTGTACCTCTCTTTTTGTCACCCGGTCCAGACTCTTTTAGTTAAACTGTAATCTGTCTGTAGAAATACCATTCCACACATGTCTGTGTTCATTCTGTTTGGGGTGGAAAGAGCGTCTTATATTTCGTCTGTTGTGAAATACCCTTAATCAAACCCACTTGAAAAACCTCTTTTTCCCTCTGATATGCGGCAATCTGCTCTAAGTTAAATTAAAACTTTCGATTAAGAGTTATTGTCTCATTAGCGTAATTAGAAAGTTACCATCGCCACAGAAACGCACAACCCAGCTCTTGTAAACTCTTCTCCGATGAAGTATTACTTCTAAAACCAGGCATGAAGCTGTATAAATATGTTGTTGATTCTTAACGTTGTGATTTGGCGACTTTCTTTTCACTAGCTTTTTTTCTGTGGCCATGTGACCACAAAAGTGGCTCTAGAGCTAATTCTTTCTTTAAAGTTTAAGGGCACTTGTTCCTCTCACCCGTCTGTTATGAGGGGTCTTTGTAGTTAGGATGGTTTCCGTCTAAGGAAGCTCTTTTATGGGGTTCCAGACTTGGCACATAGCCTTCAGCTAAAAGACTGGCCTTCATTAGCCGTCCCAGCAGCCATTATAAAACTCCCTCTAATGAACTACATCATGCGGACACACACACACACAGGATGAGAGAGAGATAGCTTTAGCTAAATGCTAAAAGCAAGGTTGGTAATGTTGTTTCTGATTAGCCTGATGCCAAAACTTCATAATGATTTAATTCGCACTAAATGGCACATGTTTGTTAGCATTGTTAGCTTTAGCTACAGAATTGACCAAAGTCTTTGCATGCTTTGTAGCCGTTGACAAATAATTTGATGTGTCACTTTTATTAACCCAGCTGATTAAATGCATCGATGCATCACCTTGCTTTTTGTTTAATAGGTTAAGTAAAGTTTAGCTTTACAAATAAAAAGTTTATTGCTTATAAAATGTTCTAATGTTCTACAATTCTACCATAATTCAACAATATTTAATTGTTGTATGTTATGAATGCTGTGTTTAGGGAATTCCCATAATTTGTTGTGGAAAACGTTCTCTATACTGTGCAATTCATTCCTCAAATTCTTTTAGCATCATTCCATCTTTTTTAATGGAGTAACACATTTGGGTAGTTTGGTTTATTGGTTGTTTTTGGATTTTTTTAAGGCACATATCATGCTGAAGTTGAGTGATGCCCAACCTGCAGCCCATGGGCCACATCTGGACCGTGAAGGTGTTATATGTGGCTCGCTGATTTACTTTTCAATTCATATTTATTTAGTGATTTTAGTCAAAAAGGACAAAAATGTTTTGACTGTACACTACTACTCTTAAAAACTTTTTATCAGAGACAATCTTCAGATTTTTGCCACATTTCTGCGGGAAAATTGTAACATTTTCACAAATGAGCCTGTAATATTCACTAAGCATTCGAGTGTGGCTCCAATATTATGAATGGTTGGGCACCACTGATCTACGGTATTCCATATTTTGAATTTTTCATAAACCCTACTGACAGCTATCATGACATGTACTTCATTTGGGTAAAATGGCAAGGAGGGCCTCCAAACTGACCTTTTGTCGACCTTTTGGAGTGGAGGTCTCTATACTGTTTTACTGAACACATACTCATGTTCTTCTCGCGTTTGTTGTCTTCATGTTTTGTTTTTCTTCTCTCTGCCTCTCATTCTCTTCCAGCTATCAGTTGGTTTAAAGTTTTCTGTGCAACGACTTGAAGATGCCCCTCCAACCATTGGCTTTCATCTTCAAATGCATAGGTAAAGTGGAGTTTACTTATCATTTATTCAATATTAGCTATAAATCTCTCAGCAGTCTTTACCACAAACAGACTGCATGCGCAATTGTAGATAAAACACCCTGACAATTGTCGTATTTCACTGGTCATGATCCATGCTTGGTCCTTCAGATGGTAAGAACACTCAGAACGAGTTAGGAAAGAAGTTCGGAAGTAAGTTTGGAAGGCATTCAGATGATAGTTGCTACAAAAGGAAGGAAAACAATTTTTTTCGAAAAAAAAAAAAAAAAAAAAAAAAAAAAAAAAACGTGTAATTTTGTAAGAACGTCGTACAAGAGGGAAGTATTGAAAGACGATTGGAAGGAAAGAATTCAGAAGAATCGAAGTTCAAAATGGAAGCATGTTCAGGAAAAGTTAGTAAAGAAGTTTGTAATTCTGTATGAAAGTTTTTAAAGGAAGGAAAGAAAGGAAGTCTCGAAGAAAGAAGTTCATATAGTTTTTAAATAAAAACTCTGCATCATAGAGTATGACTTGTCACGTATGTCTATGTATGGTTTTCACTACAAGAAACGTCACGTTTTCAATTTCCAGAGAACGGGGGTGTGGGGGGGACAATGTACGTATTACAATCAAAGTAGCTGTGGATAAAAAATTCATGCGAAATTGAAATGGAAAAAAAAATAATCAACTAACACATTTTTTTTTCTCAATTTTCAAAGTTGATAAATGGTCCGCATCGAGGAAACCAGCTGATGGTCCTCCCCAGCATAGTTTGCATGTCCTTGGTCATGTTCTGTAAAGAATAGAGGTGAAATGTCACTGTTAAACCAACAGTCTCTCACACTCTCTCGTGAGGTGCTTTTAATGAGAATGAGTTGGTTTTGAGGTGTGGAGATGAGGGCCAGACTCCTCTCAGGGGCAGCATGTGCTTTAAGAATGGAGGGATATTTCCCTGAGGGTTTAATCACTGAACCCTAAAGTCTCGCCATAAGTCAGATCAAGGTTAGGTCAAACTGTAGAGCAGTGTGTGTGCTGTCTGAACACGTCCTGTTCTGCATGTGTGTGTGTGTGTGTGTGTGTGTGTGTGTGTGTGTGTGTGCTGTTTCGTTGCATCTGTTGTGTCTTGTCCATTTCTGTGTGAGAGATAGAGAAAGAAAAAAGAAAGATCTCTTGAGAGTAGAAACATTTTCTGGTGGCTAATGTTAGCCATATGTTCCTTTGCCCACTTGGATTTTTCACCATCACACAGAAACAGAGTGAAAGATGGATGGAGAGGAGAGTGAGATAAAAGCCAGGTGTTGAAGAGCAAAAAAGAGCTTTTGTCTTCCAAGTTTTTCTCTCATTTCACATTTATTAAATGTTGGGTTAAATGTTTTCTCATAATTTTTTTTTTCCTTTGTGAAGTCTGAATTTCTCAGATCTTTACATCTAGCAGTTCTTCATTGCAGGTTTAGTAGTTAGGAAATGTCTAGACCTGGTGACAAACTAAATATTTCAACCTTTGAGTGTTTTTTATTATTCATATTGAATTTATAGCTTGCAGTTCTTTTCCTGTGTTTTAGGGCAGTTTCACATTATTCCGCTAGTTATATTTGAATATGTATACAACATATTTACATTTTGTTTATTTTAACTTTTTATTTAAATATTTTACACGTTTTACTAACTAAATAAGACTCTAAACATGTCAATAATTTATGTGGCTAAATCAGAGTTATCTTTAAATTATAACTAAAAAGCAATTACAGTAGTTTGCTTTTATTAAGTTGCTTCAATTTGCTTTATTTACACATATTACAGACACTTGTATTCTAAGCATCTGTTTAGAATTTAGATGCTAAGAAATTCTAAAAGTAAACCATATTTTTACTTAATTATGCATGCTTAATGCATTCCTTGAAAATCAAACTCATAATTCATGTTGTTTCAAACCGTAGCTCGACCGATTAGGCTAAAATGAAAGCAAGAGAAAACTGTGAATGCTTAAAATTGTATGATTCTGACTTACGAACTTCAACTACACTGTAAAAAATTCCTGAAAGTTGATGTGAATATTATACAGCAAAATACAGTTTTGTTATATTAACGGCAAGTTGTAATTACATTTTTAATACATGATGGGAAGATTTGTTAATTTGTGTATTCTGTGGTATATAAAAAATATATTTTTCAGGAATCAAAAATGTACCCTATGCTGTCCCAGTAGATTACCGCTTATAATTATTACAGGAAAGTATGACTATCGCCGAGATCAAAGCTGTATTATTATTATTATTATTATTAATAATAATAAAATGATTTATTAATTTCCTCATTTTGATTTTTATGATCCTGGATCAGTCACTAACTAATCTCAATAACTAACCACCTATACAGAACTTTCTTGTGATACTTGATCTTCGTGACATAAAGAGCGCGAGTGAAGCGTGCTGGTGTTTGCGTGGGGCTGCTAGGATACTGCGGTTTTCCCTGAACAATAGCCGATGAGACAGCTGACTTAAGTATCTTAGAGATGAGGAAAGACTGAGATGAAAACAGACTCGTTCTCTGTTTAGCTTCTCCTTCTCAGACTCAAAGGATCCACAGGCAGCACAGACACTCAGGCCTCGGGCTCACACATGGAACTGTTCAATCGCCTTAGACGGGCAAATTCCTTTCAAAATTGAGCATCACGTTGCCCTGCACTCAGCTGAGATGCTTGTAGGGACGCCGGACATATGTGAATGCATGTTTGGTTGTTTAATGGATCATAAGTGATGAAGAAAAGAGATTAAGTTAAATTGCCTATGTGGTAAAGGTTTACTTTGGGTCATGAATGCAATTAGCAGTCGCTTATTTCCAATGAAACATGCTTTTCAGAGAAAGAGAAAGAAAGTGGGGGATGGAGGGAGAGAGGGTGGGCGGAGGTAGAGAAAGAGACAGACAAACAGAATGAGAGGGAGTCAAACCCACGACTTGTGTGTTCTTAACACAAAGCGATGAATATGGGAAAACCATGATTATTAAAAATTGTGGTTATGCAGTACACATTTAATGATGTAAAAAAAATATATATATATATATTTTTTTTTTTTGTGTATATATATATATATATATACAGACGTGTGTGTGTATATATATATATATATATACACACACACACACACACACACACACACACACGTGTATATATACATACAGTTTAACAAATTACTTAAATCATTTATTTTTAACTTTATTTTAACAGCTCCAACAAGGATAATTCCAGAAGCCCCGTGGTGAATCTGATTTTAAACGTTGTAGCAAAAGCAGATGTCGAGATCCGAGGGTGAGATTTATTACATTTTCATTTATTCTTTAAAAAATTTATATTTTTTTATAGAACACGCTGACAAAAGGTGCAGAGTGTAATTATACAATACACATGTTGGGCAAATAATATAAATAGGAATATCAGAAAAATATTTTTTGGGTTTATTTCTTTGATGTTGTTTTGTTTTTTGGTTGAAGCTCGTCTTAGTGCTTTAAATGTTGTAAACATGTTTTTGCCCAATTAAATCTCTACTTGTTTCTCTGCTGATGGTGGATTCAGCTAATTTTCTCTGTTTTCTAGTGTGTCTCACCCACCGCAGGTTGTTCTGCCTTTTCCCCGGTGGGAACCCAAAGAGAAACCTGTACGAGAAGATGACGTTGGCCCTCAAGTTCAACACATATATGAGGTGAGGAGCATTCATCACTATATGACACTGTCAGCCACAGTGACTTGAGGAACAGATTGAGGTGTAAATATGGGGAAATGCGGTTTGTGATGATTTTATCATCGCATTTCATTAAAGTTAATTGGCGTAGGGACGATCTAAGAGGGATTTGTAGTTGATGTACATCACATGTTGCACATGTTGATTTGTTAACAACAACTTCATTCTTTCTGTACTAAACAAAAGCATCCAAATGAAAAAATCTGAATAAAAAATTGGAAGGTAAATTAATACACGCAAGTGCTGGTAGCTAGCAAAACCATGTTTTATTTGTGGTTTGTTTTTGTGGAGACTCTTGACCTCTTGTTGTTGTGAAAAGGCCTCACTAAATGCCATCCGTCCTGCGGCTAATAATTTTTTAATTGCCTATAATGTTGGCCAGACCTCATGCAGATGGTTTGTGTTAGCTTAGTCTCTGCTGCGTCTGAGCTAACTGCTAATGCTAACCCCTGATGCCTATTTTTTTTAATGTCTTGGTAAAAACCTAACCTAGTTAATTTAGTTTATATGTTGGTATTTCACACCTCTTCCAACGACAACAACAAATATTTGAATGTGTTGTGAGGTTTTTTGTCAATCATTTATGTCGTTTTTCAGCTGCACAACAAGGGTCCGAGCTCAGTAAGCAGGACGGTGATGAAGGTGGGCTGGCCAAGTCGATACCGTGAGGAGCATCTTCTTTATGCCCTTCAGATCATCACTGACGGACCGGTTCACTGTAGCATTAATGGCTCACTCAATCCACTGGAGTTGCAGGTACTGTAATCTCAATTTTTCTTGAATTTGCCTCCTTGTCCTGTGAAATTCTCTTTCTTTGCTGCATTTTTTAAATTATTTGAATCCTTAGGTACAGATAACTATTAAATTGCAATGAGAATAAATTTTGCCTTTCTGAAGATAAACAAAATAGGTGCTCAATAGGCTTTTCAAAATAGGTGCTCAATAGGCTTTATTTTTATTACACTTTAAATATCTTAAACACTGATATCTCAAAATATGGACAAATATAATTTCTGTTAGAATTACATGAACCTTTTTGAAAACAAATGAAAGCCACTGTGACTTTGATTATGTAAAGGCAGTTTAGAGAGAGAAAGAGCAATAGAGAGAATGAGAGAATAAGAGAGGGTCTGGATGGTCAGTACCACGTTTCCTTTAACAAACTAAAAGAAACATTTTGTGAAACGTGTGAATATAACAAATAAAACAAACATGTGGATATCACAAATAAATCGTTAAAATTATTTATATAAAAATAAAATGATCTGAAAATTAAGCCTCTGTGACCTTTAATATACACATCACTCTATGCTTTGAGTTCTCGAGAGACTCTCCGCTGAGATTCAATATCGGTAATATCTGTGACGAAAAATGTATTAGAACGCTTATTTTCAATGTTGGTCGTATACATCGCAGTCTAGTTTTTGGGGGGAGACATGCTTGTTTCCAGTCACAATATATTAGTATGGCTGACCACATTCCAGTCGCTCTGCCTTTCCTCTCATTAAGAGGCAATTACGTGAACTCACATCTGTCACTCACTTCTCTGCCCTTCTCTACACCATCAATCTTAGGTTTCGGTGCACTTGTACTAATGAGTCTTCAATGGTTTTAAAAGCCTGACTTGCAAGCCCTGTTTGTTTTTGATCAGAATGTGTCGGACTAATTTGAACCTCTTTGCACTTTTAACTAGGCTTTATTAAAGCTGTTCAAATTTCACATGCAGAGACTGTGAAGCATCATCACAGCTTTCTGGGTTCAGCCCTCGTAACCGATCCGTGTTCATGCTGCGTCCAGAATTTTAACCACCTGGACCGATATTAGTGCTTTTTTCCTCTGAGCTTAAGAACTTAAAGAGTTCTGCTAAACCAGACCCTGGAGCTCAATTCTTTTCTTTTTGTCGAACGTTACTGTCATTCCTGTTTGTAGTGATGAATGCTGTACTATTTATACCAAGCTGCTTTAAAGCCTAGCACAGGTTTCTTTTTTTTCTTCCAGACGTCCACACTGCAGGACACTCCGGAATTATTGGGTTTCCTGAGGAACAGCAGTGGTCCGACTCGCCATAGACGATCAGTTTCTACAGCCCAGAGCTACAGCAGCAAAACACTGGTACACACAATACACACTCAGTAACTGAAGACACAGTAACTACAAACACACACCAATCACCTGAAGCACACTGCCTTTAATATGTGACAGATAGACATTACATTGAACTTGACAGGTTATGGTGACCTCAAAGGGTGAATTAGCCTGAGAATCTCCTGAAAGGTCATTTATATTAACGTTCTTCTCCCTTGCTGCCACTCTTTCAAAGCATCTTGTTAGATTTTGTGTGTGTGTGTGTGTGTGTGTGTGTGTGTGTGTGTGTGTGTGTGTGTGTGTGTGCACGCGCTTTGCCCAGCTGGTCCTGATAACAGTGGTTCATCACATCACAGACAAGCAGATAAGCCGGGGCGAAGGTTATGTCCTGTTCAGATACAGGCATAGTTGGCACTGATACCACATATAAGCACACCATTACTCAACTATTTTAATTGTCCACTTAAAATCAAGTCTACTTTGACAGCACGTGTGCAGAGGCCTAAGAATGCAAGTAAAAATCCATTTTACATTAAACTAAAAGTGTAAAGCTTAATTTACACAAGGCATTATTATTCACATTGAATAACTCACTGAACTGATATTCAAGCATTGAACTGATACACTTCTTATCATTTTGGATAGTAATTGAAATGATTAGTGATATTTAACGATAATGTGTCAAATGCAGGAAATATATAAAATGCCTGGTGTTTTTAGTCAACTGCAGTCATGCTTTAGTCACTGCATACTTTGTTTAGACATTCTATAGAGTGACAGGCACGGTTCATACCAAGTGTGAAATGTCCGTGACTCGCTTTTTGGGAAAATAGAGCCGTAATGTTTTTTAAGGCTTGTTGCAATTTCATGCTTATCTGCCAAACGAAGTCATCATAATTTCAGGACGATGACTGATCTCTGGTTCTTTATTCAGGCATCACTGTAATTTCAGATGTTGACCTCTTGGTTCCACTCTACGTTTAGCCTTTGTGAACATCTTCTCCCTATACATTGCCTAGGTATTTTATACAGTGCGTGGTGTATTTTCCCCTGTCTAGAACTGCTCAAACATTCATTGCCTGATGGTGGAGTGCATTGTGGGTCGTTTGGATCGAGGCCAAAGCGCGGTTATTAAATTCCGGTCCCGACTCTGGGCTCACACATTCTTACAGGTAATAAATCCCTCAAATTGTTATCTTTTTTGTTTATTTTGTTATTTTTTTATAATAATGTAGTTGGGTTAAATAATTTGATAAAAGAATCCTGCTGGCAGCATCTTTTATTCCACACGATGCAAAACAAAATGTTCTGGATAACAGGGATTTCATACATAATGACAGTGAAGGCTGCAACATGGAAACTGGCCTATAAACATGTGTTTTGTCTGCCTGCAAAAACTGTCATCGTGTTTTTAGATGTTATCTAGATGATGTCATTGTAAAGTCCAGTGGGAGATTTTCACTTCCTAAATCACTGTGTGATCAAAGGCTGTTGTTCGGCAGTGTTTATACTGACCTTGATGTGCAGGTTAAGACAAGTCTTGGAAACCTGTTGGCTCAATTCAATTTTATTTGTAAAGTTCTTTTCACTGTCACTGGTTGTTCTAAAGCAGTCATGCACAAAAAAATAGCACAATTGCTATAATTTAACAATGATTTTTATTGTACTGATGCAACCAGTGAGCAAGCTACAACGCAACAGTGGCTAGGAAAACAAAACTTTATTTTGGAGGATGAGGTAAACAAAATTCTACATAGGAGAGCTGGCTCACTGGTGTAAGTCTCCTCTGGCATTACAACATCCTTTGTTTGATGGTGTTTCTTGAGGCTAATTTGTCCTGAATCAACTTACAACAAATCAGATGCGAACTTACAACAAATCAGATGTCTTTCTCACAGACAACAAATCAGATGCGAACTTGCAACAAATCAGATGTCTTTCTCACACACAACAAATCAGATGCGAACTTGCCAACAGTCCAGAAACTTAAGCTGGTTTTCTATGTCTGAGTCTTGAATCCTACTAGGCAGAAAATGCTCTCTCTAGATATTAGCTTGTGCAAAATGACTGTAAAGTGAAGAATAAGACAGTCCAGAATTTTTGGTGCTAACTAAACGTGCAAAATGTGTTACTCATATACATTATGCTTCATAAATAGGCATAACTTGCCACTAGACTGTTAACTAGTCACTAGACAGTTTGAGGCTTTAAATTTAACATTTTAAATTGTATGTAATGTTCAACAGGTAATTGAAACTGAATTGAGGTGTTGGTAGTTTTTTGTTCTACCAGGCACATTTTTGTGTGGGAGCATCTGTAGTTCTCACTCAGATATAAAAGTGTTTTAACAGACATGGTTTCATCGTTTCTCTCACATGAGTGGAAGTGACATCACCGTGATTTTTCCCAATGTTTTTCAGGATGAAAGTTCCACTTTGCTCACCTTAGACACCGGAGTCACATGACTCTAAAATCCCTGACCTCGTCTTTGTGCAATGCTTTTCATCTCCCCTTCACAGAAACACATGTATGAAACTGTGTGCGTGTCAGACAGTTTTGCGCTGTGCAAACACACTCTGTACATGTAGATGTGTGTTTTGCCGTAATCCTAGTTTCAGGAAGTGTTTTATCTTATTGTTCCACTGCTCTTTTGACCACTCCTTCTCTAGAAACTTCATCCATGCTGAAACCATTACAATCTTGTGCCCTGTCAAATACTGCCATGTGCGTTCTGTTAATGTTAATCTGAAGTTTTCCTCTCCGGAGCATGGCCGGCCTCTATCCCCTTCTCCTCTGGATGTCTCCATGTGTGTTGTATTTACTCTAATCCAATGCTTTCCTTTGGCAGAGACGGAATGACCACTACACACTCAACTCCACTGTGTCCTTCCAAGTGACAGCCCTGCCTTACCAAATTAAAGCCCAGACACTTCTGCATCAGAGCAAATCGGTGAGAAATCTGTTCGCCAACTGGGAAGGCTGCAGAAAACAAACAGAAACGGAAAAACAATACCGCAGAAGAAGAAACGAGAGATTATGAAAGCAAGAAGATGGCTTAATCCTGTCTGATTGACTTAATTGAGGAAAATATTACTGCCAATATTTATAAAATCAGTAATGTTTGCCATAACTCTTCCAAATGACTTTTCCACTTTATCAATGAAACATAATCTAGATCGCTAGTAAACTATGTAACTAGATAATATATGACAAATGCAGTGAATTCTACAAAAAAATTATTTGTGTTTAATTGTGACATATTGTTAAAATGTGATATTAAATGCAGCAAAGAAAAAATAGGAACTAAGAACAGGAAAACACTTTTTGGTTAAAGTTTAGAACCTTGACGAACTACAATAACATTATTTTTGAGTTTCATTGCATTTCACATAGAGACTTTAAACTCAAAACTCAGTGCCCTCACTCCTGATTATATTTATAGTTTGCACATTTAGTATTTTATTTTATTGTGCAATAAAGACTTAAAAAAGTGTATAATCAAATTGTTCTTCCATTTTGTCCCTTTATTAGAAGTCGTTGTTTAATACAATTATTGTGTTATTATTTGATACCTTCAGTTTTGTACTACCATGTAAGACTGTGTAAGCTACAGCAGCACCTTAATTTAACCTTAAAAAGTCGAATAGCATTAGCAGGTATTATGCTACAACTTAATACCGTGGAGTCCATCAAGTGGTCCAAAGTCCATCAAAAAATGAATTGCCACCGAAACAAACAAGGTTATCTAGATATAGCCATAAGATTTCCAGCATTGAGAGGATGTCAAAGGGATTTAAGCGTGCTAATATGTACAAGAGTGCTACTCTAATATTAATGACCTCGGTTCTTGTGTGTGTTTGTCTTCTTTAGATCGGCACGTTTGTAGTGTGGGCCATTCCTGACGTCTCCTTTGCCATTCCCTTGTGGGTCATAATTCTGGCTATTCTGCTGGGCCTGTTGGTGCTAGCTATGCTTAGCCTAGCAATGTGGAAGGTAAGTCAATTATTTGCAGATGATGCTCTCACTATAGATATA
This sequence comes from Paedocypris micromegethes, assembly GCA_028031935.1. Taxonomy (NCBI): domain Eukaryota; kingdom Metazoa; phylum Chordata; class Actinopteri; order Cypriniformes; genus Paedocypris; species Paedocypris micromegethes. The sequence continues at coordinate 14,062,734 of CM051501.1, read as the reverse complement.
GATATAAAGCAGTTGTGTACACATTTGATAAGGGAAACATACTTAACTTAAAATAGCAAACATTTACTAGCACATTTAGCCATATTAGCTAATGCTAATTTCCTAATGCTGGTTGTCCTGAGGGGAAATCTGATAAGAATCTTAGTATGGATGATTACAGCATTTACTTGCGTGTCACAACTATTTTGCCTTGTTTGCAATTCCATTATTTCATATTACTGTATGTAGAGATACGTAATACAGTTTAGGCTCTGTTGATCTCGAACACCACTGAAACTTTCTGGAGAAAAACCTACGAAGGGAGTTAAAAAAGTAGTGAAGACACCTAAAACAGGACACATGAAGAAGTTAAAAACTGCCAAATCAGATTTAAAGATAAAGTGTAGAGACGGAGAGAGTGGGCATTCTGAGCATTAGTACAGTCGGGCATTAATGAGCCATACAGGATCTTATCAATGTTTTGTCTGCAGGGCTGTTCTCATGCTCATGATTGTGTCCCTGTGGAGGGAAACTACTCTAATTGGCCGACACACATGCACAATAGTCAATTGTAGAGTGATGAGTGTGTTTGGCTGCTCAGATGCTGGTGTGACGCTGTCTTGTTTAGAGCAGCTGTGGCGGGAGGTTTATTTTTAACCCGGTCTGTTACACATTTTATAAACATGGTCACTTGATTATTAACAGTAATGCAAAACTTCTGAGTTCTTTGGTGCAACAGCGCCATCTACTTGTAAGATAAATTTATTTCAAATTATTAAACTCGGTCACTTTAATATGTATCATGTTTATCTTTCTTTCAGAAGAAAATTGTACAAAAATTCAGATTTTTTTACACTGGAAACTTAAGTCTATCTCTCAGCAACTTTGAGCTTGAGGGCCAGACTCAAACTGTGGCCAACCAATCACAGAGCAGCACAAACAGACAAACACATTTGTAATTCTAACCCTAGCCCTGCAAATACTAATAAAATGTAAAAACATTATATGTAGTTGTATTTAATTTTAAGGCTATTTGTTTATTGTTAGATACAAAGAAACCTTTTTCTTATTACTAAATGGTAAAACATAGATAGTAATTACAATTTTAATTCGTTGTAGAACGTTTTACAGTTTTTTTATGTTGTATGAAAATTGTTAAAAAGTATGTATTTTATTGATTATTATTACAACATAATTATTCTATATCATATTATATATCATTTTAAATGGACTAATTTTAATATAATATCATAATATTTTATATGTTTGCCTATATTTTCAAAAAATTCTATAAAATATTTAATTTGTTGTTTGAAAATATTTTTATTTAGGAAACATTTGTTAAGTTGTTGTTGTTGATTAAGTATTAATATTCTAATAATTAATTATATGAATTAATTTAAATCTTGTTAATTTATGTGCCATAACTTTAACTGCTGCTCAGTATAATGGGATTGAACTTCCTATTTCTTCACATAATTACAAGAGGACCTTTCTATAGATGTGCAGCATTATAACAGGTTCAGTTTAGCCATTCGCCATATTAATAGCTCAGAAAACAATTTGGCCTCATGGTTCAGCAGACTAAACATCCAATATAAAAAAACTGTTATTCAAAGGATCATGTTCTCATCCTCTATTCTTTCTTATTTTTTCTTCCATGATCCTCTTGCCCACCTGCTGTCCTTTTACAGTGTGGCTTCTTCGACCGAGCCCGGCCCCCCAAAGACGACGATGACGTGTCGGATCGGGAGCAGCTGACCGCAGAAAAATCTACAGATGCATGAACGGAACACGGACAGAAAAAAGATGTAAAGTGAACAGCGGAGCTACAAGAGAGAGTTTGGTGTCTTTGTAGTCCTCTACAGAGCCAAGCCACTGGAAAAAATACAGTTCCCATGCTGGACTGCGATCTGTGAGCTGGGCCACAGTACCATTCCGAATCATTTATAAAGCTTTATTTAAAACAGCCTAAGAGAAATAACTCTGAAGATTGCACTCTGATAGAGTTGAAGTGTCTGGATCTGACTGATGCCTCCAAAACTACGGATGAAGATTTTACACAATTTTCTTTTGTGTTATCCACTTGGTCTTCAAGTGCAACCTCAAGTCAGGACTCGAACACAAACCTGGAAGGACTGATTAAAATAAGTCTAGCCGACTTTGTCACTCATAAACTTTCAAGATTTAAGAGCCTGTACTTGGTGGGAAATTATAAAAGTCCTGTTTTAATTTGTCAGGCCTCACTGCTTTATTTAGGTGAATTGGCAATATTGGAGGACATTTTACAAATCTAAAGTCGTTTATTGCTCAGAAATAGTAACGCAAACGTGGATGAAGATCAGAAGAAAATTAAATGTGCAATATTGGAACATTTTAGAGTTGTCAACTTGTGTGAACACTGGCTCCAAAATGTTATAACCTGTGCTTCAGGTCATGTTGTGTGTTGAAATAAGTATTTGCGGGTTGATGAACTGACATATAGAACTGACAATATATGCTTTAAATCCATTACTAGAATATGGAAGTCTTGAAGTCTATTTCTGTGGCCATATTTTTTCCATCTGGAATTGTCTGTTCATTTTTTGGTCGAGTGGGTTTCTTCTGGTGTTCAGTTCAGTTTCATCCAGTTGATTTGGATACATTTGGACTTCAGTACAAGGAAAATAATAATAAGAGAACACTTTAAAAATGTGGACCTATAGAAACCATCAAGCTTTCTGGAATGATGCAATATTTTCATTTCCAAAATGTGTCTAATTGTCTTAAATAAAAAATCAAGGTTGGAAGGTTTTGGTTCTGTGCAATCCCACAAAAAACGGAATAATTGTGATTTTTTACAAGTAACTTTTCCTGCAGTTTGCTGAAGTTGAAGAAATTACACATTTGTTTCAACATTTGATAAGAATGTAAAGCCAGTGGCTTTGAATGAAGTTCGAGGTAAGTAAATCCAGAAATAGTCTGTGCTTATGTGGGTTTCTTCTTGTTTTCCAGTTTCCTGTTCAGAAACATGCAAGAGAATTGGAAAAGTGTACATAGAGAGTGTGAGAGTGTGTATGTCCCACACTGTGATTGGTTTGGCCAGTGTGTGCCTCCCACCTTCATGGTGTGAAACTATTTAATTTTGGAAAATGATAAGCAAGTGGAGTATTCCAATGAGATTCTGATGCTGATGATACTTTTTCAGAATGCCAATGGTTTTTGGTGTTTGTCATTTTTAACATGTGTCTGTTACTGTAAAATAAAAGAGAATAATTTATTTGTACTTTTCTATATAGAAATGTAATGCAGTTGAACGAGAGAGCTGGGTTGGAAGGTCGAGTCCCTGCTTTAGAAAGTGCGTGCGCGCGCGTGTGTGTGTGTGTGTGTGTGTACTACACACATTTTACAATATAATATTACTGTACAGTAATTGGGCAGAACAGCAGGTGGCGCACAAACCCTTCTTTCTACTCCAGCACGGGAGCGGTTAACTCCCGCGAAGTTAACTCGCTTTCCCCGTGAGGCTTTGAATCAGGGGTGAAACAGCGGCAACACAGATGCTGACGGGAGGACTTTCTTAATACCCAGCGGCGTTCAACAACACGAGCAGCTTTTTTTTCCCCCAAACTCCAAATCATGGTGCGGATGATCGGACGCTTTCGGGGGTTTAGATGCTGCTGACGCGCAGAAAAGCTGCAGCGTTGAGTGAATCTGGGCACCCGCACGCGACAATAATGCGAGCAGCAAACAGCGGGAACCGCTCCGCCGTGATTGTGCTCTGTCTGCTGGGATGCAATTTATGGAGGGTGGTCGCTAAAACACAAGACAACAGCGATACCAAAGGTAAGACAGCAATCGCTCAATTAATGTTTGTGTCAGTTGTGACGTTAATTGAGAAATCAATAGACTTTGCTTTGTGTTTTAGGGATGGCGTCGCCAGAGCTAACTGTTAGCATTGATAGCATGGAATAGTATGTAAGAACGAAAAACGCGCAAATAAATGCGCAAGACGATGAGCATTTGAGGTGGTGCGTTTGCTCTTGTTTTGTTGTCGCAATTTTGGGGAAATTTCCCGGCGCTTCTGTGAATGTTTACCTGAGAACAAATAGAAATAACACCTGTGTTTTGTAAAAGTGACTTTATCTTCGGCGAATTCAGACATCAATAATTCTACGAGTTTTGCGTGTCTAATTTAGTTCTTAATGCCGTTAGTTTTATTTGTGAACACTGTTTATTATAAGTAGTTTTCTGTTTTTCGTTAAGAAGACGGGATAAGTCAAGTCACGCCCATTTTAACTTAAACGACATGCAACAATTTCATGATTCTTTCAAGATTAAAATGTGATATTCTGACGGAAAAGGTCAGTTGTTTTTGTTTCCACTTAAACAAAAATTGAAAATTCAGACTGAGTGTAATGAGTGTAATAAGAAATATAGAAATAATAAATAAAAATAAAGGAAAAATAGAAACATGTTTTTGTTTTATAACAAAATAAAATCCCTTCATATAAGCGGTTTTAGTGTTTAGTCCAATTTTGTTTTTAAAATCAAATAAAAAATTACGTATCGTATATTGTTTGTTTCTGTGTTCCAAAGATCATTGTTCCAAATGATCCTGAACCAGGAGTTATCTTGTATTGTTTTGGGGGTTCACAACTCAGTCCTGCAGAATATTACTTGTAATCTTTAAAATTCTTACCAATTAAAAAGTAATGCAAATTATATTATTTTGGCTTGTTGTTCATGTTCTGAGTGTTTGTTGGGTCACACGGCCAGTGTGGTGACCCTTAAACATGTGATCAAACTAAACACAGCTTTATTTCAGGAAATATCTATTCAGCTTGCATTGTAAGTCATTGTTTTACTTTCAGTGTCACAATTTATAATGTATGAATAAAGTAATATATTTTATTAATAAAAATGATTTCAATTTTTGTTCATGCAGTAGGGCGATATAATAAAGTACATGTATAATGTTTTTGTCACTTTACAGTCTGCTGACTTCTAAATCCAAAGGTCATCGGAAGGTCTGCACTTGTCCTGGAGGGCTGAACAGTTCAGTTCCAGTCCAGGTCTACGTATTCCGCGGACACTATCATATTATAAATCAGTCATTAGTGGAAGTCACACTGCGGAGACTGTTATGCAATGTGAAATAAATAGACATTGGGTCTATTTGCTCTTTAGCTGTGATGTGCAGCATCATGCCTTGCTTGGTGGGGTCCACCTCTTGACAGGAGATTGATTTTAGTGGCTCATCGACTGTCAGTTTGGTTAAAACCACCATGTCTGAGGCTCTTTAGACCTCCTCCCCCCTCGTCACGGACCCTCATCCTCCCCCTCAGCATCCTGCTGATGAGGACAGATGGGTCCGAGCCGCTGTACGCTGCTTTAAGCCGGGACACTGGCATGGCGAATGCTTTGTGTAGGCGAAACAAGGCTTTCCTGCCTTTTGTGTGGTCCATGTCGCGTCCCCTTCACCGGGAGATGGAGAGGGATTCCTGTGTGGCCTCCACACGATCGAATCTCTTTGTGAACCTCACTGTCATTTACTTTTATACTTGTTTTTTGTACTTGCTTTTAAATAAATTGTTACAGTATATTGCTCCTATTGATATAGACACACATTTTTCATTTGCAAATTTCTATTTCTGCCTCTATATCTCTATCTGTATATTTCTCTCTCACTATATCATCTATATGTCTCAATCACAATCTTAATTTCTCACTCCATTTTCTATACAGTATAATATCTTTATAGTATCTTGTCTATAGCAGTATCAATTAATCTGTCTGCTGCTATCCATCCATATCTATCTATCTGTCTATCTGTCTATCTATCTATCTATCTATCTATCTATCTATCTATCTATCTATCTATCTATCTATCTATCTATCTATATCTATGTATCTATCTATATCTATCTATCTATCTATCTATCTCTATATCTCTATCGCCCTCTCTCTCTATATATATATACACACACTCTATTTCTATCTCTATTTCTTTCTGCTGGCCTACAGTGTTTATTTGTTTGTCTGTCTGATCTCTACATCCATTCATTCTCAAAAAATATCTTGTTATATAAGTAATCTGGATCATCTATCCACAGGTGGAATACAGTTTTTAATCTTTCATACTAATACTTTTTTATTGTGATATAATTTGTTGTTTTGAGCATTTGAAACCATTTTAAAAACGAGCTTGGTTTCCAACAAAAAACAAATGGTCATTTCCACTGGTAAATGTTTTATGTGGACACGTATCTCTGGTTTCTTAACTGAAACGTTTAGGTCAAAACGGTCAAAAAAACTTTGTTCTTAATTTCTATCCCTTCTTTCTCGTTTCTGAAGACAAACACAGGTTGTCTTGTACTTTTGGGACTGTAGCGTCGCTGTGCTTAGTTAAACTGTATATAAAGAGGCTTCGTGGGATTAGCCTTATAAATCTGTAACAAATACAGAGATTATTTTACAGTGTGTGGCCTGGGGTTCTTTCCAGAAGTTTTTGGGCTTGTTTATAAAGATAAAATTGGTTAGAATATGGTAAAGTGACATGCCGTATTACAGATTGGTGAAAAAAGAGTGGTGGATTCTCAATCGTGAAGACATGTAAGAATGAAAGAAATTTCAGATTATAAAAAAAATCTTCTGAATAAATTTCTTCTGGACGATTAAAATAATATTATTTATTCAGAAACTTTTTTATTAGATTTTTTTTTCTTGATGAAGATGATATCACTAACGCAGTACTGCAAATAATGGTAAGTTTTAAGTGTGACATGAATGAGTGAAGGAGAGAGAGAGAGTAATGAGTCGACCGCAGATCTGGATAGAATCTTCTGAAATAGAGAGACAGGCAGATGCACAGAAGATCAGCTGAACAAAAACATCCATTTATTGTTTTTTCATTAAAAGTAACAATTAAGTTGCATGAAAGTTGCAAGTATGAAAATACGTATCTACGGGAAGAAAAAGCGGAATAAATTCCACCTAACAAGGTTCCGATTATTTTATTATGTCTTTAACTATACATTTCTGGACAAAACTATATCAACTATTTTTCAAGAAACTTGGCAAGTCAAATCATTATTATAGCTTGTAATAATGAAAGGACAGACTCTTTCACCTCGCATGACCTTAACTCTGATCCATTTAGAATAGAATCATTTGTTGAAGCTTTCAAGCAAATCATTAATGGTCCTGACTGACTTGTGTTTTCATTCTGGACTCTTAGGGTTAATGATTCCGCCTTTGAATGTCATGTGACGTGTGTTGAACTGGTTTGTCTAGGTGAAATCAAACTGCCCACTGTCACAGGTAAGCATATATGAGGGCAAATGTTCGCATTCTGACCTGACTTGTCGAATTAACAGGGAACTTTTATTTTCAGTGTATTTCACATTTATTTTAAATGTTTGTCACATTTTTACAAAGGCTAAAGCTAAACAATAGTGCATTAAGTCTGACTAACCATGGTTAAAACGGATTAAACTAAATTCCGTATTTTGTCTTTTAGTTTAGCTTTTTGTTTCGTTGTCCGTATATCAACGGGGATTAAACTAGAAAAAGAAAATTACCTTTTTTTTTTTTTTTTTTTTTGAATAAAAATGAATAGGCTAACATATGAGTTTGATTGAATTATCTAACTCTTTCTGATCTCCATCAAGAAGGCTTTTCAGAAGATGCTGGAACATGGCTGCAGGGAGTTCCCTCTTTCATGGTCTGACCTGACTGATGACAGAAGTCGATTGCGGTCGGCAGCGTTTCCACTCATCGCAATAGCAGTACAGATAAGACCTTTGTGCACAGTCAGGTTGCTTTTCAAAAGATAGCAGAGCTGTTGTTTCTGGCCATCACTTGGTGCACAGGGTCTTAAGTACTAAGAAGTTTGTCTTGTTACGTAAGGAGTTAGATCTGTGACCAGTAGGTTGATAGTTTGAGTCACGGAATATCAAAAGAAGAGAGAACTGGAAAGAAGGAATAAGCATACAGTAAATTTAAATTAGATGGGTTTTAATCATTTAAAAAGTACAACATTGAAAACAATAATATTGATATGATTATGAAGTTTAAAACGAGTATTATTTGTATTTAATGTTTTGAATGAGCTCTTTGTCAAAAAGAAAAACCAGCAACCCTCAGCATCGTTATTTTTAAGCACTAAACGCCATTTTATACTGTAAGTCTGACTGATAGAGTAGGAATGGGAAATTCCCACACTGACCAGACTCTTCCTGGTAGGAGGGGGAGTGGAACCAATGTTTCTGGGATTCAAATGACTTGGACCTGGACCCCGTTTCTTTTGAAGACACAATGTAAATCTGCTGTAATTAAATAAAAATTGGATATAAATTTCCAGAGAACTCTGTGCAGAACTCTTAATTCATTTAGTTAAATACGTATTTGTTTCAAGTGACTCCAGAAAAGACACATTATTGATACGGTTTCAACTCGTATTGCTGTTTTGACCTCATCACACTGTGACTTTCCCAAGGTTTTTGTGTATAAATGAAGAAATGAGGAGTGAAGGTTGGAAGTTGTCTGACTGGTTTTATTGTTTTAGTACACATCTTACTTCAGATTTACTGAGAATCATCATTACTTTCTAAGCTTTTTTTCAAGGTAAATATTTGACTTGAGTGTTGTTTGAGTCCTTCAAACCGCCTAAAGATAGTTTAAATGCTGGTTATGTGAAACACACCATCAGCTAGTGTTTTTTCCCCAGAGGAGCTTTTGCTGCTTATTTTTACTTACAGGATTTTCTTTTTTAGTTCATGAACCTAGGGTGAGGTAGTGACATTTTAGTGTGGTCAAGTTTTAGTAATTTAAAATGTTTAATAAAGACTTTGAGTTCTGACCCAAAACGGCAAATTACAATTCTACATTCAAAAGAGACCAAACCAAACAGTATTCACGGTACCAAACCAAACAGGATTTCTTAATCTGATTTATAATATTTTTGAGTTGTCGGAAACATTTATTACAATTCTTGCATTCATCCACCCCCGAGCGTCTCACTCTCTCTTTCTTTCCCTCTTTGAGCTGTTAAAGGTCCAGATGAAAAGGAAGCGTGTTCCTTTAGTGCTCTCCATACAGGGCCAAAGGTTCTGTCAGGAAGGAAAGCAGACCATTGTTCTCCACACTCCGTTCCATTGGCTGTTTATAAAGAATGTTGCCTGTGTGATGCGTGTCCTTTGAGGATTTGTAACTCAAATAACATGACGAATAGATTAGAATGCCTTTATTTTCACTGTGCACATATACAATGTAAATTATACACATGTACCATGAAATTAAGACCATCTTACTAATCGGTGCATGAAATCAAAAAGCGGTTTTCAATCCCAACATTTTAGTAATCATCAAAAAAGTCTTTACGTGAAACCAAATTATAAAGACTTCAATTTCATACAATTGTGAAAAATCGTTAAGTTTAAGTCTGTATTTAACAGCATTTATTAATTCTGATGTATTATTTTCTTGATGTATTAATCCAACTGTATTTTTGGAAATTCTTTAAATTCACATTGAATGAACATAGAAGCTCAACATGTCCATTTAGAAGTAACGGTGGCATTTTGATGATGTGTTTGCATGTGTCTGCTTTTCCTCAGAAGTGGCTCTGAAGGTTCACCTGAGTGACGCCAGCACTCACCAGCCTCTCTCCGGTGTTAGCGTGGAGGTCTTCACCAACCACACACGCGTGGCCTCCGATATCTCTGCTGCCGATGGCAACACTTTCATCAGGTTCCCTTATCGTCTTTGTGATCTTCTTATAGTCACAGCAACGAAACGTGGCTATGTACCAAACTCCATTCCATGGCGACCCAGCAGGCTGCCGGGTAAGGACTTTCACCTACCACCTAATATCCGATTTGTGATTTCAGAATTAACATATTTTTGAGTATTATGGCACAGTACAGTCAATGCCTTTAGGCCTGTTTTACCAGAAAATTGAAATGTGTTTTTGCTCTCAGTCCTTCCAAGCATTTAGTCGAAGTTTGTGTTGTGTTTTCAAGTCTTCTCGTCTCTCAGTCTGGATCTACTTCCTGAAAGAGCTGCCACCCTGATGGTGTATGATGACGTGGTTCAGATCGTCTCAGGGAATCAAGGTAATCATCATGTGTGGATTCAGCTTTATCATGTTGGTGTTTTTATAGTTTTGAATTGAATACAAACATTTGCTTGGAAAAGTATTTATTTCATAGAACCATTTCGGAATCATTTGGTGACTCACAGTGGCCGTACCTCAAAATTCTAACCTCTTTATATTTATTACATATCAAATGGTGTATAAAACCCTGTTACGTTAAAATGGTCCTTAGGGGGACTTGTGTATTGGAAAGCTGAAGTAGTTTTGTATAATTGTGACCATATTTAGAAATATTGCTCTTGTTACACATCATTACATTTAACAACATGTTGGTTCGTCCGTGGCTTGTGGAGCAGAACTGATTTCGATAGATATGATCGACTAATATATTGCGGTGCAAAATATATTATATTCACCCAAATACAATACATAATAACTGTTAACCGCCCCTACGTGTGTTTGTGTGTGTGTGTGTGCGTGTGTGCGCGCGCGCATGAGCATTGTGGGCAGACATGTCTATGTGTCTCAGGGGAGCAGTAATGCGCCACTCTCATTCAGACTGGTGCAACCAACACACTTCCAGAAGCCGCCGAGGATGTACATTAACGCAAACAATGGCTTTATCGACACACAATCCACAGGGCTGCTGTGTAAGTCAGCAGTTGTCTTGCACTCCTGACTTTTATTGTAAGCCACAACGTTTTCTGAAGTGTGTTGAGCTGCTGAACTGTGGGATATGAAGTGTGACACCGGTTGCATGTCATCTACATGACGCTATGGGAACACAATTACATCATCATTCCCGAGAGACCGCCCACAGCAACAGGACCAGACGCAGGCTCCTCCCCCTCATCTTTCTTTGGTGTGTGGCTTGTGTTTTCAGGTTCGAAGCTGCAGCCGTGGGTTCAGTTCCAGAGAAGAGCGCTGAGCCTTTCCTCTAACACATCCTACACCAACCTGACGGCGTTTCTCACCGTGAGCAGCTCCTCCCATGACACCCAGTACTTCCCCTACCTGCAGGGGCTTCACCCCAATCACACAGGTAACACACACTCTCTGTCTGTCTCACACTCCCACTTTATTCTCTCTCTCTTTATCTATCTCTCTCTCTCTCTCTATTTCTGTCCTTGTTTTTTCTCTCTCACATTGTTTCTTTTTCATTTCTTTCATTCCTTCTCTCTGTGTTTTTCTCTTGAATTATCTGTTTCTCACTCCCTTTATTTTTTTCAATCCCTCTTCTGCCTCTCTTTGTTTCTCTCTGTAACACTTTTACTCTTTCTATCCCTTTGTGTTCTCTCTCTCTCTCGCTCTCACTTCATATCTCCATTTGGAATTTGCAAAAAAAGAATGTATTTGAAGTTTAGCGAAAGACAGAGTTAGACAGTAAAGAGTAAACAGACACTGTGAAAGATAGAGAACGAGTGTAATGGAGAAAGTAAAAGTAAAATTGTTGCAGAAAGAGAAACAAATAAATATTACATTGATTGGATTTTAAATAATTGAATAAATGGTCAGAAATTATCTATAAAATATATATTAGGATGAACAGCAGGATTTAGCATTTGTTTTTTTTTCCGATTTTGTGTGTGTGGGGGTGTGTGTGCGTGTGTGTGAATCTTACTCCTATACAGCCAACAAGTAATATGCAATGAAAATATTATCAATATACAAAGAATCTAATATAATTTCCTCTGTTGATTGTCAGATTCCATAAGCAAAGCATTTATTCCTAACAGACATTTGCATGTTCAGCCTGGTCGGATATTTTTACTTTTTACAATTTTTTCACATGGTTGGTTTTCTTGCTACGATGTGATCCAAGACAATTATAGATCCAGAAAGCAGCTGCTTCCGCTTTATTTTTCATGCAGCTAATGCTGTTTTTTTCTCTCTACGGAATTCTCCTCAATTGCTTTTTTTAACTTTAGAATATTTGATTTAATGTCTAGATAACACGAGTTGGTCTCCCTCTCTCTGCAAACGCTTGTTTATATACACACAGAATATGTATAGACATCTTTTTTTTTTTTCATTTACATTAACTTAGATGTTTTCTTTTTCATGCTATTGCTTGTAGTTACTCATGAAAAAAAAGTTGAAATTGTTTGCATAATAAAATTAAATATCAACCCCGTTATGTCTCCATCGCTGCAGGCAGTGAGCAGAAGTTTGAATTAACACCAATAGCTGCCATCAGTGTCCATCTACTTGGCAGTGATGGGGTGGAGCTTCTCGTCAATGAGCCAATCAGTGTGAGCGTGCCTCTCCCAGCTAACAGTGGCCTGCATGAGAATGATCACATCCCGGCCTGGAGGTTCGATCCTAAACTGGGTGAGTAGAAACGTCTGCAAATCGGTTTCATAGGTTACGGGAATGAATCTTTTATTGCATTCCTGGACGTTTCACATGTTACTAGTTTGCAAAAGACTAGATATTTTGAAGTCACGTGTTTAGAGGAGGACAGGTTACAATTTTGAAATGCTTATGATGAATAACTGAAACTAAAAGAGAAAAAATTGTGAAAGAAAAAGTATTCTGGAAAATAACTGACTTTTAAGTTTTCCAGCTTTGTTTTGTATATTTATTTATTTTTATGATGATGTTTAAGTTTTCAAGTTTTAAAGGGCTCATACACAGTACATGGTGCACTCACACCGCTGCGTAAGTCACAGATAAAGCGTTCATAGACTGGCGTCAGACAAGAAGCCGCTCAAATAATCTATCAAATATTGCACAGAATAAACTTGACTGTTTCAAATCAAATCCAAGTCACAAGGAATTTTCATGCGCTGGCTTTCATTTCTAATCCAGGAGCAAGCCGTGGTTCTCATGATTCAACTCTGTGCCAAGGTGCTTGTGCAGAACGTTTGTCCTGATGCAGGGTAAACCACTGGAAAAACGCTAGTGAAAAAAGAATAAAGAACTCTCTCTGTTCAGTGTCTCTCCTGACTCAGAAAAGAAAAGAAATCTTCCATTAGAACCTTGATTCCTCATGTCTACCGTCTTCACAGCAGTAAAACTAGAGTAAAGGCTGAAGAGTGTGTGTAGCCAGCGCGTCTCCTAGCAGCTCGCTCATAAACAGAGCCGCCTGGCACTGGCATGACTGCCTGTCTCAGGGCACGGAGTTGTAAGCAGCTTTAGTGTTTGAAGCTTTGAGCCACAGGAAAAAATCTGAGTGGTTGGTGATGTTTGTACCTGTAGGAGAGCTGTGGGACTCTCAGTGGACCAGATCTATAATGTTGTGTTAATGTCGTCTGATGGAAGCCGATCCTTGAGAATCCATCCTCAGCACAGGAAGTCTAAGCAAATCTCAATCGTGTGTGTGTGCGTGTGTGTGTTATGTTTTTTTCTAAGGCACGTGAAGTATTGATCCATTGTGAATGCCAGCATTGCTGAATCATTCTCTTATTCAGCAGTGTGTGCGTGTGTACAGACATTTAGGTTAAAGTGGGGGGCCTATATTCCCTTGTGGACCTATGGGCACTTGGCAGTTGTGGTCCAGCCGTAGGGCGTTGTGGTCCCAGGCGTTGCAGGTTCGAATACTGGTCTGGCGGGTTTCATAATTAACTGTTCACTACAATGCGCAACGGCTTATGGCTGCCTACTGCCCCGGGTTGGTGTGTTCACTTCACTGTGTGTGTGTGTGTGTGTGTGTGTGTGTGTGTGTGCGTGCGTGTGTGTGCGTGCGCGTGTGCGTGTGTGTAACTTCACTGGATGGTTAAATGCAGAGCTCAATTAGATACTGTCCCTAGTGGCCGTATTGACAAACGCTTTGCTTTACTTGACTTATACTTTACTTTGTGGGGGCCGTTGTTTTGGTGCTTGGGATAAGGGTGGGCAGTTTTATTTTGTCATTGTGGAGTCATGTGTGATCGAACTCGCAGCATTCTGAAATATGAGCCAGTTTTAACTGATAATAAATGATGAAATTCGGACTGTGTCGGCAACCTTTGTCTTTCCTCATTAGCACACAGGGCTCTTTTGTTACTTGATCAACAACTTGTAATAGTTATTTTTTGGCTTAAACTGCCACCCGGTGGTCAATTTGTTTACCACGTCTGCAATTGTGTGTTAGTACATTTTAAAAATTAACTTACGTTTTTTCTACATACATTTAATTTGTGATGTTAATTATTTATGAAGTTCTTAAAATCGGATACAAATATTTTGTTAAATGTATAAGTGGTATTGCAAACCAATGAATAATCCATATAAAGGTTTACATATTATTTACAATCTGTAACTTTGTTTACCTGATTATTTTAATTCATTTTTTATAAGAGAAGAGAGAAAAGTGAAAAGTACCTTTTGCTTTTTATTGTGAAATTGTTCCATGTTTGTGCTTATGCACTGTTCATCGTCTATCTAATGCCGTTTCACATTTATTTAAGAGTGTTAAAAATTATATATATATATATATATATATATATATATATATATATATATATATATATATATTAGTATTTATGATGATCAACAATAAAAATAGCAAAGAGGAAAGAAAAAATGTTTATGTGCAATGTTTGGATTTGAAGGTTTTATTATGTTTACGTGCCATATGTGTGATGTTGTAATTAATTTGTGTGTGTGCAGGTGCCTGGCTGAAGAGCAGTCTGGGATATGTCCAGCGAGAGGGGAAGCAGTTGACCCTCACATATATTGCCCCTCAGCTCGGTTATTGGGTTGCCGCCATGTCACCTATAAACACTGGTACATTGTATTTTTCAAATGCTTATATAGTGTGGTGTATTATACACTATATTGCTTGTTTAAACACTATATTAAAATGATTGAGCTGTATACATTGCGTCTGCAGGTCCAGTGGTGGCGAAGGACATCAGCACTTACCACACGGTCTTCCTCTTGGCTATATTAGGAGGAATGACGCTGATCTTGCTGTTTCTGCTCTGCCTGCTGCTGTACTATTGCAGGTATAAGTTTGAATTTGTACATGAGAAATATTTTCCCCAAGCGAAATGTATTAAATGGAATAATGTGAACAAACAATTTCAGCTTGCCATGCTTATACGTAATGTTTTAGACTGTTAAGCACAAATAATAAAAATTGACTGCACATGTAATCTGAAAAGAATTGTTCTTTTACATGTGGAAAAAAAACACATGTTAAATGTCAGTTGATAGTCTGATTTAAGTCCTGACTCGTCTGTTGTGACAGGAGAAAGTGTGCTCGACTACGACCTGGCCACAGAAAGTTCCTTTTGCCCTCGGCACCGGACGGCTCCAAGCGAGATCAAGCCACCTCCATGTCCCATCTTAACCTGATCGACGAGACCCATCTGGAGCACACAGGGGTCGAGCCAGACCTGCACACACCGATGCTTAAACCTACGTCCTACCACTCGTCCAGCGAGCTTCACAGCCACGACTCCAACCACTATAGACAGTCATCGGAGATGTTCCCGCTCAAATCCGCTCACTCCTGCAATCCTTCGGAGGCCACGCGAGGAGAATACAGGCGCAGCTACACCTCCATCATGACCTCCTCCATCCACCCGCTGCACATGTCCGTGTCCTCCTCGTCCCCCCAGCCTCTCCATCACACCTCCTCGGCAGGACGCCTCTCCTCTCAGAGCAAATCAAGCCTCCGCGGATCCCGATTGTCCCCCACTTCAATTATCTCGACAAGTCCAGCCGGATCTCCAGAGCGGGAGCAAGCCATGGAACGCCGGCCTACTGATTACAAGCTCTCCCGCTCCGTAGACCACCTAGAGCGGCCAGCACCTCTCCCTCAGCCCGGAGCCCTGCTCTGCTGCACTTCTGAACTCCAGGTTAGTCATGGAGAAGAAACCTATCGCAAAGCTCGTCCCACCCTGGTCATCCCTGCCCACTACATGCGGCTACCAGGAACTCATCCTCTGTCTGGCCAGGCGCTCCTGCTGCAGTCCGACGAGCAAAGCGAGTTAGAAAGCATCCAGGCCGAGCTCAGTGCGTGCCATCAGCCTCAAAGCCCCATGCCACACTCGTGGGAGGACGGTTCTCAACAAGGGGAGACTACAGAAGCGGGAGAAGAACGAGTCGGGGGAGCCGAGGAGTGGATGCTGCAGACGGCCGCTCTTCCCGCCAATCTCTCCATTCCCAGCTCCTTCAGTCAGACGGGCCTGGATGTGGTGCAGATGAACGGAGAAGATCAGCTCCTGGCCGAAAAGACGTTGATGGAGCTGAGGGGAGGAAAGCCACTGCCTCACCCAAGAGCCTGGTTTGTGTCACTGGACGGACGCTCTAACGCACACATTCGTCATTCCTACATCGACCTGCAGAGGGCGGGCTGCAGCAATACATGTGTTGGAAGCAACGATGCCAGCTTGGACTCCGGCGTCGACATGAGCGGCGTCACACCAGGACGACGCCTTCGTGATCCAGGGAAACTCAAGGTTAAATCCCTGCCTGCGCCGCCTGTTGTTGAATGTGCTCCTTTAGTGTTTGTAGAAGATTCTAATGCCAGTGTGGTGGCCAGCGCAAGTCCTACTCCTGTGTGCAGCCCTGAGGAGAACTCGGGGTCTTTGAAGCAGGAAACAGAGAATGAGGAAGAAGGACAAGAAGCCGCTGCTCATCCATTACTTCCTTTCCAGCTTCTGTCACCACCTTCTTTACCTAAACCTTTGGAAGTGGAGGTTGAGGAGACAAGTACGGAAGACCAAGTGTTTAGGACTGAGGACATCAGTAGCCGGCCTGACAACTTGGTTGTTCATGATGAAAACGGGGATGAGGAGAATAAAAAAAGTCCTTGGCAGAAACGAGAAGAGCGGCCGCTGATGTCCTTCAACTTAAAGTGACGTCCCCACGGAGTTGCCTTATCTCTGGCCGTGTAAAAGCCTTGAAAGCCATACGAACGAATGCTTGACAGAGAAAGATCTGACATGTTTTATGCAAAAAACACCTGTTTTGATGCAAACTGCTGTGGAATATGAGCCCGTTTAACAAAGGCAAATCTTTTGGCTTTGTGAGCAACTGTGGCCACTAGTGGCGACGTGTGTGTACTGCACGTTCCCTGACGATCATCACCACCTGCTCCCAGCACTTATTTAAGTCTTCCACATCGTTATCGATTTAAAAGCAAAAAAGCTGTTGGGTTTCTTTACTTGCGATCAAAACTACATTTAAGGTTTTCCATTTTTGGGAGGAGCGGGGGGACTGAATATGACTTTGTTTACCCTGATGTACCGTTTGCTGCGGATAATCTGTGCTTTTGACTGTCGGGTTTATGAATGTTACTATCCATCCTGACTGGAGTCATCACAGGTGGGCTTCAAATAAGCAAGACCACCTTGGCAGTGCTTTAAACTGAGAGACTGACAGAAACTCGTGGCTTTCAGAGGTGGTGCTCCATTTTAACCACTATTTTTTTTTTCTTATCAATATTTTGTGGAATGTAATTGATGCTTTAGCTTTGCCCTTGCCGTTAAATAAGGCCTAATGCACACATGCAAAACCAGCTTTTTATATATGTATTTTTGTTTGTGTTGCGTCGTCTAAAGTGCCTTTTTAATATCGTTCTTTTCAGCCTTTTATCTTTTTAGCTTTGTTGTTATTTTTATACCATGTACTCTTTTCATTTATCCATTGAGTTTTTGTTTATTTTATAGATTCACTTTGTATTCCACTGCATCTGTGATTTTTGCCTGTTTGTCGTATTTTATTTTCAATGAGTTTCAATGAGTTTGTTTATCACTGTATGTGTGTATGTGGGTATATTCATTTACTGGGCTGCTCGTGTCTAACCGTTTCTGTGTGTGAGACTGAAAGCAATATATCTATGGAAAAGCAGTTGAAAGCTTGACTTGTTACCATGGAAACCACTCCGGAAGGTTTTTGCGTCATTCTGCTCTTCAGCAATCTACTTGAACGGCTGAAATGGAAGCTTGTGTTGTCATTCAGCCCAATTATCCAAACAAAGACAAAAGCCCAAATTGACACTAGTTGAATATATTTCAACGTAATGAGCCATAGGATGCTATAATAAAAATGATCTGCTTGTGTTTTAGTCTGGGTCTAGATGCTGTATGAAGAAGGCTCAATAAAAGCTTATTGAAAACTGAAGGCAATGCAGGTGTTTTATTACAGTAAAGGTTTAAATAGCAATTGTGCTCCACTGTCATGTGACACATTCAGATCCAATGAGTGAACACTTCGGTTTTCAGAACTTGGTTTGTTCATTTTCATAAAATAATTTTAGTAATCATCGGATTGAAGAAAAAACGATTCTCATCATTTTTTTTGCCACCTTAGTATAGTCCTCAACATCGTAGGAATGCATAATCCAAAAAAATGAGTTTTTATTCAAATGCATCAAGAAAAAAAAACCCAAATTACTGTGGCAGGCCACTGTTGATGCGCCATGATTAGCAGATTTCACAATTATATTAAGTATTTGCCTGGTTGTGGCAGAGCTGAAATATCCTTGTCTTTTCATTACATTGCTACCATATTTGTTCAACATTTTCTTAGGCACCGTTAGTTTCAGTGGAGTAAATGCCAACTTCTTATGACTACAGTATATGTTGTTCCATTCACCTCTACTTTTCATTTTCCATATTTAATGTGCGGAGTACTGACTTTTTATATGACCTTTTATTTATTCTGGAAAATTCTGCAACCATAGCAACATAAAGCAATAACTAGGTTCAGCCCAGGAGCCATTTTGTAGCTTGTGATTGGTTGGCCACTGCTGATGCGCACTGGACAGCTTTCAGCTCTCCCGAAAAGTTGCTTCAGAAAATGCATCGTCAAGTGAATGTAAACGGGGGCATGTAGCATTATTAATCGTATTTCCAAATACTTCTATAATCCCCTTCGCGTGCACGGGTTGCTCTCTCGTCGGTAGTTAGAAGCATCTATCGGTAGTTGGTGCTGTTTTCCGTCGTCTTTATTGAGACGTTTTGTCGTGAGGATTTGCAGCATATTCATCCATGATGGCGGAGGACAGCGAGTCCGCGGCCAGCCAGCAGAGCCTGGAGCTGGACGACCAGGACACCTGCGGGATCGACGGAGACAATGAGGAGGAGAACGAACACATGCAGGGGTGAGCTCGCGATGCCACGCGCTGAACGGATGCTGCGGACCGCGGACGGCGTGCGGCATCCGTCGCCGTGAAACTGCCATAGAGTAAACAAACTGTTAGCTTAAGCAACTAGACAGCCAACAAAAGGTTTACGTTTTTTAATTCACGTTTTAACCAACCAAAACCCTGAACGATTATATGTGCACCACACAAAGCTGCTTTGTAAATTTCATTGTTGTTGGTAATATAGTCCGCATGCTTTTGCTATATAACAGCGTTTGTTTCCAAGTAGTTAGCTTTAGCAAGCTTAATATTAAAGTGCAGGGTTTAAATCAGCTAGGCAGGCAAGTAGCTTTTGTACGCTCACAACGGTTGTATTTTAATAATGACATCACGTAATTGCTTTGGTTAATTCGGGTATTGGCTCCTCGTCACTTTTATTATGGAGACGTTTGATACAGTACAGCATCTTTCTCTAGTCGAGGATAATGGGGATGTTAACGGCTGGAAGAAATGACAGGTCTGTTGTCAGGCAGACCTCGGGCCCTTTAAACGCTCCAGAAAGTTGTAAAAATCAAGTACATGGTTTTTGTAATAAGTCTTTTTAAAGTGTTGAATACGTACACGTTTTGATTTAAAATCTACGTTTCTCCAGGAGTCCTGGGGGAGATCTTGGTGCAAAGAAGAAAAAGAAGAAACAGAAGAGAAAGAAGGAAAAGCCAAGCTCAGGAGGAACCAAGTCTGACTCTGCCTCTGATTCTCAGGAGATAAAGGTTGGTGCTTTCCGCAATGCCCCAAAAAACGAAACAACTGTACATCCTAATCGAATTCTTCTTATTCTTCTTCTTTCTTGCATCATTGGTCCAGAACCCTGCCATTCCCATGCAGAAACTGCAGGACATTCAAAGAGCTATGGAAATGCTGTCCACCTGTCAAGGTCCAGCCAAAAACATAGATGAAGCCACCAAGCACAAGTACCAGTTCTGGGACACTCAACCTGTTCCTAAACTCAGTAAGTCACTGAAGAATAAAATTGTGAGGACCTGTGTGCTTATTTTCTGCATGTAATTTGCACCACATCTTGTAACAAAGGGCGGCAAAGTGAGATAGACATCTGCATTAGCTTTGCAATGCTTTGCAGTTAAATGGCATTTGAGACTGAAAGAACTTGACGTTGAACAAGGTGCAAATAACTTTACTCTTGTCGATATTTCAATCGGAAGACTTAAAAAAAATATTGTATTTTTATGGTAATTTTTAATATTTGTTTGTAGCTCATTTGTTTGACATTGTTGGGAAGTGGTTACTGCCACTAAAAAAAGTGTTGCAACATTCTTTCTTAGAATTGCGAGATATTAAGACAGAAATGCAAGTTGTAAATGCAAGTCAAAATTCTAACTTTATATCTCAGAATTGCGAAATCTGAGATATGTCTTTCTCCCCACAATATGAAACGCTATGCGTGACCAATACGTGAGCTTAGCATGCGTTAGTCCCGCAGAGGAACGATACCAGAAAGGAACAAGAGGCCGTTGACAGCGTATTTACGCTGATCATTTAGTTTGTTTATTTGCATTTATTAAAAGCATCGTGTTGCAAAAGCATATGAAATGCCAGAAGCGTCAAGTGCAAGAACTTGACAAGGCGTGTACATGCCTGCTAAAGTATACAAAAGAAAATCGTCATTGTGTGGTAAAGACAGGCTCCCAACCAGACTGGGAGAATGGATTCTCACGTTCCTAAGAGTCTCGTGTTAACAGCCCACCATCATTTTTTTATCCATAAAATTTCAATTTTCAAAACTAACTTGTGGCTGCTGGTGAATAAAACATTTATTCACGTTAACATTTTAGTTATGCTTCTTGTGACTAACATTTTAATCATGCTTCCTGTGTTTGCCACATTGTCAGTAAAAACTAGTAAGAGTGATTAGTCAAAAAGATTTAGGGTTTAAATGTAATTATGGTTTGCCACAGTTCACTCTTCTTACTCCTCGAGTCGCTTTTGATTTTTGAGCTCTCCGTAAAACATAAAATCACAGTTACACAATCAAAGTTTATATATTATAAGATTATATAAAGCATGTTTTTTTAGTATTTATAGTCTGAAAATGCAGTAACTTTCAGACTATAAAGTGTTTTTTTTTTCTGTAGATGAGATGGTAACAACTCATGGACCAATTGAGCCGGATAAAGAAAATATCAGACAAGAGCCATACTCGCTGCCACAGGGCTTCATGTGGGACACTCTGGACCTGAGCAATGCTGAAGTGGTACGTGACCAGCTGCTGCTTCTCTATTTCCATTTGTAAAACGGCTCCTAAAATGTACATGTCCATTATGTGTTC
Organism: Paedocypris micromegethes; assembly: GCA_028031935.1. NCBI lineage: Eukaryota > Metazoa > Chordata > Actinopteri > Cypriniformes > Paedocypris > Paedocypris micromegethes. The sequence continues at coordinate 14,041,311 of CM051501.1, read as the reverse complement.
CAGCTGAAGGAGTTGTACACATTGTTGAATGAAAACTATGTGGAAGATGATGACAACATGTTTAGATTTGACTATTCTCCCAACTTTCTAAAATGGTAAGATCAAACCTTTTGTGCGGTGGGATTGTTTGTCCATCCAGGATTTTATGATTTTCTTTTTTTTTTTTTTTTTTTTACACGTTCAACTGCTGCCATCTTTACTTTAGTTCCACCTTTGCGTTTGACGGAGATGTTGCTTGTGCTTGAATGAAGGTCAATTCTAGACTTTCTGTTGTGTTCCAGCACTATTACATGAGCTACAAAACAATTCACCCACTTAGTATTTCAGTATTTCTGGGTTTTGCTCTTCGGTTCTTACAGTTCTGATCGATCTTTGCCACTTTCTGTTCACTCTTTGTGATTGACAAATTGTGCCGGAATGGAGAAGAATGACTTGATTTGATGTACTTTGCATTGAATTCAACGATGGCAGAATCATGATAAACTGTAGGGACTGAGTTTGTGGGAGGGACTGTAGGGACTGAGGTGTGATTGGACACATGCTCCACAAACCGCTTTCACTTCCTGTGGCTGGCAGGGCGTTGCGACCACCAGGCTGGCTGCCCCACTGGCACTGCGGCGTCAGAGTCTCGTCCAATAAGAAGCTGGTCGGCTTCATCAGTGCCATTCCTGCAGACATCCACATCTACGACACGTAAGTCAAACTTTCCGGATCACCTAGTAGAAAACATCTCTTATTGATTTTGTTTTTTTTGAAGGTTGAAAAAAATGGTGGAAATCAACTTCCTGTGCGTGCACAAAAAGCTGCGCTCTAAACGTGTCGCTCCTGTGCTAATCCGGGAAATCACTAGACGGGTCAATTTGGAAGGGATTTTCCAGGCCGTTTACACTGCCGGAGTGGTGCTGCCCAAACCGGTGTCCACCTGCAGGTAGCCAACAGTGCTAACGAAACGTTTGGATCCGGGGCTAATTATCCACTCCATTAATATCTCTGCACCTCACATGTGCTTGCAGATATTGGCATCGCTCGCTCAACCCCAGGAAGCTGGTGGAGGTGAAGTTCTCCCACCTCAGCAGGAACATGACGCTCCAGCGGACGATGAAGCTCTACAGATTACCTGATGTGAGGCTTGGATTTGGACAGCCTGGCGGATCTAGCACGGCTGTAATGTTTGCGTTCTCTCCATCAGAGCACTCGCACTCCTGGTTTAAGGCAGATGGTGGGAGACGATGTGAAAAAGGTGACTGCTTTGCTGCAGAAATACTTGAGTAAGTTTCACCTGCAGCCGGTGATGGGGGAAGAAGAAGTGAAGCACTGGTTCCTACCGCAAGAAAACATCATCGACACGTTTGTAGTGGAGGTAATGGATCTCTAGCGATCTTTGATTCCTCACAGTCCCTTTAGAAGTTCACCTTTAACTTGGAGATTCTTACACGTAAAATTTGTCCATGAATTCGCAGAAGCAAAATATTGTATTTTCTGCAGATAAGGACTGTTTTAAATTGTATTCATTTTTAGCGTAAAACTGTCGTCCTGAAGACCAAATCACGTGTGACACGTGCCGTCTAATCATCATTTTAAGATTTAGATTCTCACGGTTACTTCCGGTTCACCTGCTGCCTGTCTTTCCTTCTGTTCTATAAACTATAATAATCTCTAATTATTCTCTAATATCTCTAATCTAATCTCTAATAATCTCTGAAAAAAAAAACGAGAATGTGGGAAAATACAAAAAACTTGGGCGAAAAAGGTGAAAAACTGGTGGGATTGTCATAAAGAAGCACAACACGCTCCAGTCGCCCTTTCAGTCGTCAACTGCCTCTTTTTCCCAAGGCTCCCGGCGGGAAGCTGACGGACTTCATTAGCTTCTACACCCTGCCGTCTACAGTGATGCACCATCCGATGCACAAAAGCCTGAAGGCAGCGTATTCCTTTTACAACGTCCACACGGAGACGCCGCTCATCGACCTGATGAACGACGCTCTCATCCTCGCTAAACTGGTACAAGCTCAATCTACTCAAAGAAATGGATCACTCTAGTTTTCAGACTATAGAAAATAGACATTTATTGGTGGGGCACCATAATACACAATACATGTCCAATATGCCTAATAATTACAGTAAATGTGGATTTTTATAGTCACGGTTGTTACTGATTGTTTCTTCTCTTTTTTTTGTGTGTGGGTGATGGATCACAGAAAGGGTTTGATGTTTTTAATGCACTGGATCTCATGGACAATAAGACTTTCTTGGAAAAGCTGAAGTTCGGAATTGGGGATGGAAACCTGCAGTATTACCTGTACAACTGGAAGTGTCCCGCCATGGAGCCTGACAAAGTAAGAGTCCCGCACATCCATCCTCGACTTCCGTGCCTTTAAAGAAGGAGGAAACTCACCATGTTCTGCTCTCCTCAGGTCGGTCTGGTTTTACAGTAACTTGCTGCTTCTCACTGGTGCGGCCTGACTCAAAGGTCCAACCTGAAATCACTGGACGATAAGGACGAATTCTGTTCAGAGTGAATAGGTTTTGCTGTGCAGCGCTCTTAAGCCTTGTTTCAGGCATCTCCAACCGTTCCTTTGGCTCCAACTGAGAAAGGTCATCAAGGTCACACATTCATCAGCTGTCCAGTATTTTTCCCTCTAAACCGGGAATATTCCTTATTTCCTCGTTTCATTTTTTGAAAGTGTTACGTTTGTGTGGAAAAACCAAGCTGTACATTTCTTGCCAGATATTTATTGTGTTGTGAGGTTTACAGTGAAGCAGGAGATGAGAGTTGAAATCCAAAGTTTGGGTTCTTTTTTTTTTCTCCAGAGCTGCTTCAAGTCACTTCCTGTCGGGTTTCTGAGGAGGAAGTAGTTTGAGAGCAGGGGAATGTATCATGCTATGAAGCACAGCAGCATCATCATCATTTTCATAAAAAAGGGCCAGAAGTTTTTTTAAAAATAGACATTTGAGTTTTGTGTTGATTTATCAGTGTTTCAAATGTGAATTCATTTCCATTAGTTAACGGAGTCAGGGACTTGAAATCGTTCCGACTTTCCATTTCTAAGTGTGTTAAGTTATTTAGCAATTCTGATATTTAGAATTGTATGTCTGTTTTTTTTTTTTTTTTTTTTTTTTTTTTTTTTATTCCATTGAGTTTTTTGTGGGAGAAAGCACTACCTTCGTTCCAGCGGTGCGTTCCTCCAGACTCCACACAGACGTCAGAAGCTCTGCTGTACTCAAGCACAAGACGCTGAGCGATTCTGTGCTTGCTCCTGTGTCCAGGGAAGCTAGTCACGACTTCCAAATGTGAATTTTCCGACGGCCACGTTTTGCTTTAATTCAGCGCATGCAGCGTCACGACGTCGGTCCTGTGGTTTCCACTCACTCTGCGAATGTCTGTGTCTGAATGGAGCATGATCTCGCGCGGTGTGTGGCGAGGACGCCCGGGGTACTTGCCTTATTTTCAAGAGCTTGTTTTTTTTTTTTTTAAATGTTGACTGCAGTTTTAAATGATCAGCTTTTCTCTTTTTGGAAACAGTATTTTTATTGAACTCCATCTTGGGCCGTTAAAAGAGCTGACGGGAACAAGTACCAGCATCATGTCGGACATGACAGTCACCCAAATATATTTGTCAGACACATACATCAAGGTATACCAGCATGGACATTTGACTGAATAAACGCATCAGGCTTAATACAACCACCATGGGCTTTTCTTTCATTTTTAAACCTTAACTGTGTGTGTGCGAGCGTAAGATTTTGAGCCGATAAACCGCTGAAATCACAGCGATTTATTTTTTTGTTTAGGCTTTTGATTTTTTTTTCTTTTGGCTTTTTTGATTTTCTTGGGATTGGGCACGATTCTCCTGACTTTCAGCGGCTGGAGGACCTGAGGTGAGCTCTCCTCCAGCTTCCTCTTCCGTCCGGATGTCAAAGTCTTGTTTTTTGGAGGGACTACTTTGGTTGTGGAACGAATGGAAAGCCAAGGCACTTCAAGCGGAGGAACCAGTGGTGTGATGGCCTTCACCATATCCACAAACTGCTTTGCGTCTCGTCTGACCCCCAAAGCCAGTACACACTTCAGACCCAGGACCTCCGAGAGACTGGCACTCAGTCCGGGTACCCTGCAGGCGGGCACCGACCTTGTCGCACTGAGCGGGATTAGATGCCACGTCATGTGCGATGGCTTGACTGAACCACACACAACAACCAAACTCAGTTCGTCTCGCTCCAGGCTCCTGGTCACCTCGTTGATGCCAATGGTCAGTTGTTTCCTCAGCAATACATTGCTCCAGCACGACTTGGTGACGTTTGGTGGGTTCTTTAAAGGGTTTACACCTTCAAGAACTGGTTTCTGGTCTTCTGCTGGTGGTGGTGGCTTCTGGTCTTCTGCTGGTGATTTCAGGCCTTCACGCGGATTTAAAGTCAGTTTTCTTGATTTTCTTTTGTTTCCCCACTCACGGGACTTTTTGACGCGTTGGAACTTAAGACCAACATTCGTAATTTTGTTTTTAAAAATATCCAATATTTGATTATTGTGTCGCTTTTCAAGCGCTCCCCACCGACAACTGTATGGGCTGTGCAGAGATGTTTTCACTGGTTTGGGTTTCTTCTTTACCTTCTTTGCTGGAGTCGACATCTTTTAAAAAAGCAGTACTAGACGTTACAATTAAATAGATTGATCTAGTAGTATTATATATTTTGCAGCACATATATACGAACCTCGAAGTCACACGTTTAAACGTTTAGTTTCCCGGCGTGGGTCGTGTCTCGGGCGCAGACATGTTTTTTGTATCCGACTCTTCTTTTGTGGTAAATGAATAATGCACCAAAGTTATACACTGGCCTCTAGTGGCGAGGAAGCTCTCTCTCTCTCTCTCTCTCTCTCTCTCTCTCTCTCTCTCTCTGTCATGTTAGTCAGTCATCAGTCATCTTCTACCGCTCACATTTTATTGCACCATTTAGAATTAATGGATTTCTATGTTTGACGAAAGTCGTATGTTAAAAAGTCCACAGAGAAATTGTTTTAATGTTATGCAACATATTATTAAAATTGCACTAAAGGTTTCTCGAGTGAAAGGGAATGGGCTTTCGTTGATTGGAACGCAGCAGTAAGGCGATTCTCTCGGCCAATCAGCATGCAATATCAAAGTTCCAAAGCTCCTCGCACTCACCACAAAGCTGCGTTTCATCAGAGCATCTGCAGCGACGACGCGTCTTTGCTTCCCAAACACTTGTCCGAAAAAATGACTTTAAAGGTATTTATACGTTTGAATTATATAATTTGGGTTCTCATGGTTTATTGTAAGCTATTTTGTTTATAAGTGTCACCCCACGGAGGGATTAGAACTTAACAGCTGTACGATCGATATTATTGCCAACATTATTCTTTATCATAATAAATAAAAACATGCTGTATATATTTCTTTTAAAATGTGCATTTACCCATATAGCGAATTTACTGTTAAGCCACGTATTTTTTCGCCGATATGATCTGTGCTCGTGAACGCATTACGTCATTCAAATAAAGCTGAGTGCGCGCGGTCTGAACATATTCTTTATGATGTTACAGCAGGACGCAGCATTACATGTTTTTAAAGTGATTGACAGTTTACAGTAACATGACATTTTTTTTCCATATGACAGGAAGAATTTGAGCAATATGCAGAGAATGTAAAGAAAATTAAAACCAGACCCACAGATGACGAGCTGCTACACTTGTACGGCCTCTACAAGCAAGCTGTCGTCGGAGATGTTAATACTGGTAAGATAAGTGTGTGTGTGTGTGTGTGTGTGTGTGTGTGTGTGTGTGTGGTGTGTGCGTGCGTGGCGCTGCGTGCGTGCGTGCGTGTGCGTGTGTGTGTGTGTGTGTGTGTGTAGGTGTGTGTGTGTGTGTGTGTTGTGTGTGTGTGTGTGTGTGTGTGTGTGTGTGTGTTGTGCAAAAGTACTTTTGTTGTACCACTTGCACTACATGTCCATAAAGAGAAGGGTCAGAGGCGAAAATGGATTAAAGAATTTATTTCACATAAAGTAATACACTATTGTGGAGTCTAGAGAATGTCATCATCGTCCATGGTGGCATTGCTCAGGGTGGCGATGCATCTGTCCCCAGCCTTCTTGTACCCTCGCCCGGACATGCTTAGTTGACGTGGTCCTCGTGGTTTGCCTCAGGGTGCCCCATCTCCAGTTGTCCTGACTACGTCCTTCTACGAGTTTAGCCGAGCCTCACGATAAGCGGCGTTTTGTGCGCTTTGAGACTTTGAGAATTGTGAAAAAGGGCCTTATAAATGCTGAGCGTTAGTTGCCCAGGCCATCGCCGTTTGGTTATCTGCCTTTTCCTGCACACAAAGTACATTCACTTCCCAAAACTCCACAATCGGCTGACCCACTTTCAACTTTATTTAGGTAGCCAAGGATGTTTATTGAGCAGTTGATACTAGTCCAGACCGGAAATAGATTCAGTTACAGAGATGATTATTTCTTTCTGTAAATTAGGGCCGTTATTTTTCTTCTGTGTGTGTGTGTGTGTGTGTGTGTGTGTGTGTGTGTGTGTGTGTGTGTGTGTGTTTTCATTGTTTGTTTGTTTTTTCATCAGCTAAGCCTGGCATGATGGATATGAAGGGAAAAGCTAAATGGGATGCATGGAATTCAAGAAAAGGTAAAATGATTCTTTAATATTCAATTTGTACAATTAATTAGAATGTATGTAGTACATGTATTAATTTGAATTCAGTACGAAATATTAATATCATATCATTTAGTAGCCAAATGACTCTTGTTTCATTTTCCCAACATAAGGTATGTCAAACGAAGATGCCATGAACGCTTATATTTCCCTGGCGAAAGGAACCATTGAAAAGTATGGACTTTGAATTAATATATATATGTTTTTTATATACAGTGTGTAGCATGATCAATGAATATATATCACAGAAGAAAATGTATTAACCAGTACATTTAAGTGATTTTCACCAATGCTTTTGATTGAAACCATTCAATTTGATTTGTTCTTTTTCCTTGGTTTAAATAAAAACCTTTGAAATGTGTTAGTTTTCTGTTGACTGCTGGATTCTGTGTGCTAGAAAAAGACTTTATTGTGTTTTCATTAGTATTAATGGGAGCACTCGGGCTTGAAACCAGTAATTGTTGTTTTAAGCACAATCAGCCTCTTGTGCTGCAGTGAGCCCACTAAGCCTCTTCCTGATTGGGTGAATGTTGCATGAGCATTATGGGAGTCGAAGTCCAGACCTTGTACGGTTTATAATTACACACAGTATTGCATGAGCAGAAGTGTTTTTCCTCAAATATACATGACCGGTTTTGCATAAAGCCATGAATACGCGTTGAAAAGTATTGCGACCAAAACGTTGCAGGTTCGAGTCCCAGACTGCCAAGTGTTCTTGAACAAGACCCTAAACCCGGTCAGCTGACGTCATGACCAAAGACTGACCACTGCTCCTGTGTGTGTGTGTGTGCGTGTGTGTGTGTGTGTGTGTGTGTGTGTGTGTGTGTGTGTGTGTGTGTGTGTGTGTGATTAATTTTATGTATTATAAAGTTTATAAAAACCTTACATAAATGTATGTATTATAGGAAATGTATTATAAAGAGAAAAATATTTTTGTTTTGTGTGATTCAATGCTACAATAAAGTAAATAAATGATGATAAAAGAGGGAAAGAAGATCAATCAGCAGAATCTTTCCGTTTTCTTAAATCCTTTCATGTTGTTGAATAATGGTGAGTTCTACCCCAACATGACTTTATGAATATGAACAATGCTCGCGATCTTTCTAAATACGAAGATATTACATTTTAATTATGAGCATTATCAAATAATTAATTTATCGACTGAAAAGTTTTGGTGATAGGTTTCAGCTCAAAGATCCAGAAAAAAACATGCAAGCAAATATGAAACCACACTTGGGGTTTTCCTGCGCCTCGACTGGGCTTCTATTTTGAAATCTGTTAAAAGAGGCGGGCGTTGGATTGCCGATTGTTTTGTTTTTGACTTCACACTGTTTATTTCGAGCAAAGGTTAGAGGAATGATTCCGGATTTTGAATGCGCATTTTAACGGTCCAATAAAAAACAGACCGTTTATTTCACACTAGCAGTCATATGTCTGTTTTCACTGAGTGTTCAAATAGACTGCCTCCCTGACACTTCTCCGGTAAAGCGTTTGTTTACTTTTCATCTCAAGTCATTTTGTGACCTACATCCTTATTCGCGAGTTTTTTAAAACAATTTGAAATGTGGCAGTAGCGAGATCAATTGCCATTAAATCGCATTACTGTGCGTGTAATGTGCATATAGTCACTTTATTTGGCTGTAGAAAGTAAACGGATACTTCAACTTTTTATAAATCATAGCGCGGTTATTAATGTCTGCAGGGAGCCGCGCGAAAAACTGTGTCAAACCAATAGTAACTACAAATTAATTCTCTTCAATATTATTTTTCTCAATTATGACAAAATATGTTGATAAGATTCTAATGTTAATAGCACGCACAGCGTAAATACTTTTTTATTGAAGATGATTGTAATACTACAGGCCACACAGGAAATCCCAAAGGGCCGTATGTGGCCCGCGGGACGGAAAGCGATGACCAAAGTGTTTAATCGAAGGCCATATGTTTCTCTTGTGTGATGACCTGGTCTGCGATAAACTGATCTGAGCTTTGTGCCCATTGTGTGTTTTGTATTTTTAGTCTGTTGAGCTCCATTTGTTTTGCAGGTGAAATAATGGATCATCAGGTGTTCGAGTCCAGCGCCGAACGCACTTTTCAGTACCAGAGCAGCCTCCCTCCTCTACCTGTGCCCTTGCTTCAGGACAGCCTCAACAAATACCTGCAGGCGGGTGAGAGTCGCTTTATTATACTGTAATAATCCTAATGAACAGTGTAGCAGTAGCTGGGCTGTTTAGATTTAAAGGTTGTTTTCTCTACTGTGCTTTTTACAAGTCAACACGTAATAGCAGCACATTATTATGGAATGATTATATTGAGTTAATTACAATATTCTAATGAAGAAACACTGCAAGAGAATAATGTCTACAGTACCTGATCATCTTTACACATAATTCCCTCTGCAAATAATGTTAGAATTTTGAACTCAATTTCTCACAGAAAAGTATTACATTAACTTGTTTTGCTATATACATGTTTATTCCATTTGTGTGTATTGGAACAAAACAAAAAAGGAGGGGAAAAAAGCAAATTTAACATAATGGCACACAAAACTCCAAAGGTGCATTGTTGGCACCCTTTGAAAATTGTGGATAAATAACATTGTTTCGAGCATGTGATGCTCCTTTAAACTCTTCTGGGGCAAGTAACAGGTGTGGGCATTATAAAAATCACACCTGAAAGCAGATTAAAAGGAGAGAAATTGACTTGGTCTTTGCATTATGTGTCTGTGTGTGCCTTCCTAAGCATGGACAACAGAAAGAGGAGAACAGAACTGTCAGAGGACTTGAGAACCAAAGTTGTGGAAAAATATCAGCAGTCTGAAGGTTACAAGTCCATCTCCAGAAATCTAGATTTGCCTTTGTCCACAGTGCACAACATTATCAAGAAGTTTGCAACCCATGGCACTGTAGCTAATCTCCCTGGCCGTGGTCGGAAGAGAGAAATTGATAAAAGGTTGCAACGCAGGATAGTCCGGATGGTGGATAAACAGCCCCAAACATCTTCCAAAAACATTCAAGCTGTCGTGCAGGCTCAGGGTGCATCAGTGTCAGCGCCAACTATCTGTCAACTTTAAATGAAATGAAGCGCTACGGCAGGAGACCCAGGAGGACCCCACTTCTGACAAAGAGACATAAGAAAGCACGACTACAGTTTGCCAAAATGCACTTGAGTAAGCCAAAATCCTTCTGGGAAAACGTGGACAGATGAGACCAAGATGGAGCTTTAGTAAAGCACACATTCTACTGTTTACCAAACGGAAAGAAAAGAACACAGTACCTACAGTGAAATATGATGGAGGTTTTAAGATTTTGGGGTTGTTTTGCTGCCTCTGGCAGGGTGTCTTGACTGTGTGCAAGGTATCATGAAATCTGGGGATTACAAAAGATTTTGGGTCGTAATGTAGGCCCAGTGTCAGAAAGCTGGGTGGCTGTTGGGAAAATGCACCCTTCCATAATGAGAGACTTTGGAGCAGTTTGCAAAGAAAGAGTGGCCCAAAATTCCTCGGGAGAGGTGTATGAGGCTTATAGATGCTTATAGGAAGCAACTGATTTCAGTTATTATTTCCAAAGGGTGTGCAACCAAATATTAATTTAAGGGTTCCAACAATTTTGTCCAGGCCATTTTTGGAGTTTTGTGTGCCATTATGTTAAATTAGCTTTTTTTCCCCTGCTTTTTTGTTTTGTTCCAATACACACAAATGGAATAAACATGTAAATAGCAAAACAAGTGTTAATGTAATACTTTTTTGTGAGAAATACTTGATTTTTTGGAAAAATCTCAGGGGTGCCAACAATTTTGTCCACGTCTGTATGTATATGTACATAATTATAATTACATTATATACCATTTTCTCTAGTTAAGCCATTCGCCTCTGAGGAAGAATTTCTGACCACAGCAGGCATTGTGAAATCTTTTGAAGATGGCATCGGACAACAACTTCAGCAGAAGCTTCTCCAAAGGGCCAGAAGCAGACGCAACTGGGTAATACGCTTAATGGATGGATGGATGGATGGAAAGAAAGAAAGAAAGAAAGAAACATAATTTTCCCATACTAGTAAATAACTGCAGTAACTTGTTCTCAGCTTGAGGATTGGTGGTTGGACACGGCGTATTTGGAGTTGCGGATCCCCTCTCAGCTGAATGTAAATTTTGGGGGTCCGACGGCTTATCTGGAGCACTGCTGGCCTCCGTGTGAGGGGACGCAGCTGGAGAGGGCCAGTATGATCCTGTGGCTCACCCTCCAGTACTGGGACCTTATCCGCACGTAAGCGTCACAGATTAAACCAGTGGTGGCCAACCTGCGGCCCAACGGGCAGATCCGGCCCATGAAGGTGTCACATGTGGCTGATCTTTTCGTTTTATATTCACAGACGTATTTAGTGACTTTAGCCTATTTAGAAGAAGGTTATGACTCTACGCTTTATTAAAATAACCTTCAATCTGAGATGACCTTCGATTCTGAGCATCTATATTAATCATAAAAATGATCTTTCAAGCGAGAGGCTGGCCATCCACAAAGCAGGAGAAATGCCCTTCGACATGGATCAGTTCCGCATGCTCTTCTGCACGTGCAAAGTGCCCGGGCTCTCCAAAGACACAATCCTCAACTTCTTCAAAACAGGTACGTCGTTGTCTACACACGTGTTCAGTTGCTCCATTGTCTTCACATCTGGTGTTTTTGTTGTAGAGAGCGAGGGTCCCTGTCCTTCTCACATCATAGTGATGTGCCAGGGAAGGGTCTTCACATTTGATGGCCTGTGTGATGGTCGTATCCTCACTCAACCAGAGTTTTTGAGGTATAAGAGTCAGTCATTAAAGCAACAGGCTCTGTTTCTTTTTTGATTATAAAAAACTCTGGATTAATTCACCAATCAAAGCAGATGTTTTTTCCATATTTATTTGGAAAACAAAAGTAAACTTTTTTTTTTGTTAATTATAAGGTAAACTTTCAAAAACTTCATTATCTCCAACACAAAGCAACACAAATACATTTCACATGTTGTACCACGTATAATTTGTATGTCACAAATAGAATTTTAATTTGAAAGCATTGTTCATTGTAAACATACTGTAATAATACAAATAAAAAAGCAGCTTCATTTCCATGCATTTCATTCCAACTGCATTTCAGTTTGTATTAGTATATAAAATAATAATTATGTTTACTAATTTATTTTTACTTTAAGTGCTCCTTGTAGTCTCTTAAGTAGAATCCATTTCAAGCAAGTTGTGCTATTCCAACAGTATTATAATAGTTATATAGGTATTAAATAGTAATATTATATTGGGCTTATAAGTATAACATTGATGTTTTGGGAAAATAAAATACAAATTAACCCAACCAAAGTAAGCATGTTATTCAATAGCAACTTATTTAGTTTATTTAGGTAAATTTATTGACTTTGTTTTGCAATTTACAGTTCTCTAAACATTGACATTTACAGTAATGCAGCATTGTTTATATTTATTATTCGCTATGAGACAGTTGTAACTGTGAAATGAGCCTTACAAATCCACTGAACTTGAACTTGAACTGTTTTTTCCCCATAGATCTTAATTATGTAAACTTTGAATTTTCATTAGATTTAGAACAAATAGTTGCTCTTTGCTGTAATATAAGTGAATAATATTTTTTGTAATAACTGACCACAGGCAGCTGACGTCCATTAAAGATTGTTGTGATGAGGAACCAGAAGGAGACGGTGTTGCTGCGCTGACCTCGGAGGAAAGAACCCGCTGGGCCAAAGTAAGAATTCCACCAGCTGAGCCTTGAAGATGCAAATGAATGACCGTCATCTCTGTTTGAAGGCCCGAGAGTATCTGATCTCCATTGATCCAGTGAACAAGAACATTCTGGAGACCATTCAGAGCGCTCTGTTTGTGCTCTCGCTGGACGATGCTAAACCTTATTCCACACCTGAAAACTACACACAGGTCAGGCATCTGACCTATCTGAGCACACTAGAGAAAGCCATTTATATTTAAAAAAAAAAAAAAAAAAGAGTGATGCTTTTTCCTAAAGTTTTTTTTTTCATCAGCTGACCCGGCTGGCATTGACTGGGGACCCTACAATCCGCTGGGGCGATAAATCCTACAATCTGATCGCTTTCTCCAATGGAACTTTTGGTTCCAATTGTGATGTAAATTTCTATATTTATACATTTCGGTATAATGTAAAAATTTTTTCAAAGGCTATTTTGTGGGTAATAAAACTGAACCTAAGAAAACCCAAACCTTGTTGATAATCACAAGATAGTTTGACCGTCCCATCGACTAGTAAAATCCTGATCAATTATGAAAATTTAAAATGTGACAAAGCTTATTGAAGCGCTGACACAGTGGAAGCTACAATGGAATGATTTGTTTGCATGTTCAGTGTGTGTTCTGCACATGCAATGACATCATAGTGTCACATGCATTTTTCTAAATCCTTTATTGTAACTGTGGAATTATTACAAGTTCTTGATATCATTTAAATCAGAAACTCAAGATGAACAAATTGTATACATATTTAGTTTTTGTCACAAGGATTGTTTGCTGATATGATTCTATGGACTTTCACTGGTAAAAGACAATGTACATTTATATTTCAGACTGAGAAACGCTTAATAAATTAAACTTGAGCTGAAACTTTCTTAACGCCAAATGTTTTTAAGATAACGGCGTGGTTGTTGTCTTATAGCACGCTCCATATGATGCCATGGTCTTGGTGTCTCATGGTTACTACATCGATCAGAAGTTGAGGGCCTGCCGTGGCATTTGGGAGGTGGGACTGTGAGATCACGTCATTGATACACGCCTCCAGGAAACACGCCCTTATTTGTCCATTTGTCCATCAGGGTTCAAAAGAGGTGCGCAGAGTTCCCATGCCAGAAGAGCTGATCTTCACCCTGGATGAAAGGGTGAAGAGAGACATCACTCTGGCTAAAGAACAATACAGCAAAAGTGTGCGTAACCCTCTCGTAGAACGTACTGTACTTTTAAATGATCAGTCTTTGAAAGTGTGACGATGTGTGAGCTGAGGTTTGGTTGGCAGATTGAAGACCTGCAGCTGGTCTGCTACGCTTTCACGGCCTTCGGAAAAGCGGCCATCAAGAAGAGGAAGCTTCACCCAGATACGTTTGTGCAGCTTGCCCTGCAGTTGGCCTACTACAAGCTCCACGGCAAGTAAGTGTTGGTTGATGATAGGAGAGATCAACAGGAATGAAAACGAATTTCCACAATGTTGATGTTGTTGGTATTATAACGCATTGTCAATTTCTGACAATTTGAGAGTTTGAATCAACTTGACGAAACACTTCCAATATGTCCTTCACTACAGTAGGGTTTTGTAGACTCTTTTGTAGAAAATAACTGTTCTCGCTTTCCCGGTGCAGCTCTTTCATTCTGTTGAGCACAACGACAGATATGTGCAAAACCGCTCAAGTCGTTTCCATCTTTGGCTGCAGCAATAGAGCTACAAGCACATCTTTTGCCCAGAAACAAAAGACAGCAGAAAATCGTCAAACAGCGCTACACACTAATCATTTAGCATTGATGCTGCTTCGTTAATAGCTGAATGTCAATTATGCAAAATATCGTATTACCAATATGTCGTTCAAACTCAAGCAAACGCTTCAGGAAGTGTGTGTTTGGTGTTTAGGCCCGGTAGCTGTTACGAGACGGCCACCACGCGACGCTTCTTCCACGGCCGCACCGAGACCATGAGGCCGTGCACCGTGGAGGCTCAGGACTGGTGCAGAGCAATGCTGGACCCTGGCAGCAGCGTGAGCACCACCGCACCCTTCAGATCACGGTGACCACTGAGCCTCTTCACCTCGGTTTGACTTCCACAGAACGAAGAGAAGAGCAGAGCGCTCGCCGCCGCCTTCCACAAGCACAACAAGCTGATGGCCGAGGCGCAGAACGGGGAAGGTTTGTTCGGTTGTGTCATTGGAAGGAAGTGGCTTTGGAGTGACCGACCGTCTCGTGCTCGTCCCAGGGTTCGACCGGCATCTCTTGGGCTTGTATCTGATGGCTAAAGAGGAAGGTCTTCCTGTTCCTGAGCTGTACATGGATCCGCTCTACTCCAAAAGGTTGGTTCTGTTGTCAATATAATTTATGTGATTTATCCATTAGTCAATATTTGGGTATTATATGTCTGTGTTTGTGTATGTGTATAATTTATATAAATGTTTTAAAATAAATTGTGATAAGTCTGTCATGGCTTTGGATTTGTTCTTTGAAGGTGTCAGATCTTAAAATTTCATTTACTTTTGGAAGGGAGAAACTAACTCTTTGGTTGAAAGAAATAGGACATTTTAGATATTTTTTTAATCAGAATTTTACCATAAATTTAGCTAAAAGTGTTGTGTTTAAATCGGTATGTTTGTTAAAAGCTTAGGGCAAAGCTTTTAATGCAGTTTTTATTATTATTATTATTATTATTATTATGCCAATATATTCACAGAATTATTTTACTATTTTTATGTAAACCTTTTGGCAAAGAATGTTTTTATATTCATACAAAGACACGTTATATATATATCATTTATTCATGGTGGGCAATAATCAATGAAAAAAAACTAGCAGTAGTAACGATACATTTTTGGAAGGAAAATGTTCCAAATCATTATAATAAAGCTGTTGCTTTCTCTACAGCGGTGGAGGAGGAAACTTTGTACTCTCCACCAGTCTGGTGGGCTATACCACGGTTCTGGGGGCAGTGGCGCCTATGGTCCATCACGGATATGGCTTCTTCTACCGCATCAGGGATGACAGGTTGGTATCGCAGTTAATAAACAAATCCTTGTCGTTCACACTTGTATCTTCTTCAGAATCGTGGCTTCTTGCACGGCCTGGAACTCCAGCCCAGAGACGGACGCTGAGACCTTCTTTCAGACCCTCTGCACTTCTTTTCACCACATCATGAGCATCAGCACACACTCGCAACTGTGAAGATTCTGGGGATTTTCTGGAGACGTTTGGACCTCATTTATTCTGAGAGTCTCGATAGCTTCAGTAGATCTTCAGAAGAAAGAAATGTGAAATGCTGGGTCATCTTGATTCTACTAGAAAGCTGGAAACACACCGGTGTCTGACTGTTGTTATTAGTAAATAATATGGTCAATTATTAGTATAATAAATATACTTTTAATGAATAAAGGAATAATGAATGTTGCTTTAAATGAAAGGCATTTATTGAAAAAGTTTTGAGAAGAGAACTTCATAATCGATTGTAGAGTTTAGGAGCCCGAGTAGTTTATGCACAATCAATGCAACCGTGCAGGTAAAATGCAAGTAATTCACGCTTTCATGCATATCCTGCATTGTTTTCAGTGTCGATGAATATTTCATGCACTAGAGTTATTTTGCACAAGTTTCAAAATAAGTTGAATGTCATTTTGAGGGCTTTTAAAAAATATTTTTCCCCAAGAAATTCCTCAATGTTGAGGTTTAGTTTGCGCTTACTCCGCAATTATTACGGAGCAATGTTTATTTTGGATTTTTTAAATATTCTTTTCAGGAGAATACTTCAGGATTGTTCTTTAAAGTACTAGTTCATTTTACCAAATTGTTAAATCTTCTTTGTAGCGAATGTTATTTGCGTTTATTCAAATAATGCTGATTTGTTTGTTGATTGATTTCTTACCACTTAATAAACCACAGGAGAGAAAGTAATGTGTTGTTTGCAGTATTTGTTTTGAAGGAAGTTATTACGATCAATATTCTCAGTCAATAATGTCAGTTATTGAACAGAGAACATTTTCAAAGGCTTTCTATTTAGAAAACCTGTTAATTTGTGGTTCACGGATGAGAAATATTTGCATTTTCAAAAATTCAGAACATTTTTTAGATTGAGGGTCAATCCATTTAATTGTCACAACGATATACAATTCAAGACTTACGTATTTTGAATTTTAAATCAGCATCACGGCAGTTTTTATTGACACGAGAAAGAAATTTGAACGAAAGATGACAATGAAACACCAAAATGTGCTCATTTATTTTCAAACCTTTTTTTTCTTTACAGTGAACATTAAACAAGTGTGTTAAGAAAATAGTGGCATAACAGCATTAAATAGCCTTTGATTTTGGATAAATAAAGCACTCACCAATTAAAGTGAGGCAATCACCAGAGAAACGGTTGGAAGTTCAAGTTGCTCTCGTCCTTTATCAACCGCTTAAACAAAACGGTAGTGCTTGGTTCAACAAGGAATTTTTCAATTACATCACCAGTATATCAACAAGAAAAGCGAGAAGTTACTACTGGAAAAAAAAAAAAACAATACAAGGCACTGAGGATTGCACAAACAACCTCTTCCCTTTGCTCTCTGCGCTTTCTCTTCAGAAGCACCTTTCATGAACACGGCGCATTAAATACAGCTGGACAGCCCAGTGCGGGTGGTCAGTGGCTCATCTGCGAGGTGACGAGGGTGTAGTAGACGCCCTGTTTGCTGAGCAGCTGTTGGTGCGTGCCCTGCTCCACCACCACCCCGTTCTGAAACACCGCGATGCGGTCTGCGTTCTGGATGGTGGACAGTCTGTGGGCGATTACGATACATGTGCGGCCTTCTCGAGCCTTGTCCAGGGCATCTTGTACAATCTGATGATGAGGCAAGAAGGTAGACATGAAAAAGGCGAACGGACTCAATTTAAGGATTTGTTACATTTTGGTGGGAACGGCAAGTATGTGTTTGAATTAGTGATGGAGTTTCTCAATAATTTCACAACTGTTGCGTGTTCAGACAGTATTATTGTGCAGACAGTAGTTGCTGTATAGCAGCCCCACCCACTGATGCTGATTGGCTGGTTCTGTGATCCTGAATCGAATTTGCGTAGCCATTTGAATTCTGTTACAGTTTGCAGAGACAGTGTGCAAACTGAAACTTTGTATCAAATTTTGTTTCATACTTAAAATCTAACTAAAAATCATTACTAATCCAATAAAAACAAACTTCACAGAAAAGTCTAAAGCACTATAAAGACACTATAAAATTCTACTTGAGTAGTGGATAGTAAAGATTATTCTGAGTAGGACATGCGTCATATATTCACTTCTCTGCTGTGAAGCATACCTTCTCGCTCTCTGTGTCCAGGGCGGATGTGGCTTCATCCAGCAGTAAAAGCTTGGGGTTGCGAAGGATGGCGCGGGCTATAGCGATACGCTGCTTCTGTCCTCCGGAAAGCTGAGTACCTTTATCGCCCGCCTGTGTCTGGTATTGCTGCAAGCAACACAGGCGGCAAACAACAATGCATCGACACGTCTTCCAGTGATAAGATGCAATTATTCATTGTAGTACTTATGTTGTCTCCATATATTTAGTCTGCAATTTTATTGTAATATTTTTGTTACCTTCCATATGTGGAATTTGAATTGTATTTCGATTTGTATATAGTTTTAAAACATTATTCAATTAATCATTTTATTTTCAGAAAAATTGATTGCTGTTTATAGGACCTCAAACTTATTAAACCTCGTGTTGTACAGTTAAAATCTTTAAATCAGTGAAATTGGTGGTTCAAGTCAAATAAAACATTTGTCTGTTTGTAGGTATGCAATGACCTACAATGTGCTGATGTCCGTCAACCGTCCCTCTGTGTAGAATATTATATTGTACTTCTTTTTAAATTCAACGTTATAAATTAATGGTAATAAAAATTTGTTTCAGGATTCAAAAAATGATATATAAATCCCACAATCCCCTAGAAATCCCTTATCATACCTCCATTACTAGAGACTAAAAGCAAAAGTTAATTCCAAAACCCCTTCACTTCTGCTTGCATCTATATCGTATATTACAAATGTATGTTGCTTATATAAGCTACTGGTTTTCAAAATGTCTGTGGAATATGCACCATGGAATAAATAAAGTTTATCTTAATGATTATCTTAATGATTTTCATGCATAATTCATGTTTATGAAGTAGTGATGTGAATTCATATTCTGTTTCCCGTTTAAACTCCGTTAGGTAAAACCAAAATGCCCACTGTAAAGCAGATGGGGCTGCACTTTTACCTGAGGCAGCGCCTCTATAAAGGAGTGTATGTTTGCGGCTTTAGCAGCCTGCTCGATCTCGTCCTGTGTGACCTTCCGGCTGTTGTCTCCATAAGCGATGTTCTCCGCCAGGCTGCAGTCGAACAGCACTGGCTCCTGGGAGACGATGCCAATTTGAGAGCGTAACCAGTGGATGTTCAGCGTCTTGGAGTCGTTTTCATCTAGGATCTGTGATCAGCAGGCAAACATTTTAACAACTATTGTATTTCAAGATTCCTTATCACATTCCTAAACTGAATCAGGTGTATTTATGATTTTAAATCAGCTCTCTATTATGCGTCACAAAGGTTAAAGACCTCTGTGTTCAATGGTCTTCTTTATTGCCCTGTTACACCTTATCAGTGACCTTGCAAGTGTAAAAGTATCACGATAATTTTGCTGAGTTTAATTTTTGATTTACAATGTTAAACTGTTGTGTTTCCTTGGTGTGTCTGGGCTAAAGCACCATAGCGGTTCTAAAATGCGGAAGCCATTTTCTTGTACTTTCTCACCACTTTTCCCTGAAGAGGGTCATAAAACCGCTCCAGTAGTTGTATAGTAGTGCTCTTTCCACATCCACTGCTGCCCACCAGAGCGAGAGTTTGCCCCTTCTTCACCCGCAGTCTGAGACCCTGCAGTACTGGCACTTCTGGACGTGATGGGTAGTTAAAACGCACATCCTCAAAACTCACATTTCCTTCAAATTTATCCTACAGAGATCACATAAGAAAGTCAGTTACAAAAAATCAAACAAAAAATAAATAAATAAAATATAATATAATTATTTAATATACGTTTAACTTGAGCTTAATAAAGTAACAATTAATGCATCTAAAATGGATTATAGATGTATGTATAGATGTATAGATGTAAGATTGTATAAAAAAATTTATCATTGAAATTTATTTTCATACTGTTCTCATGAACATTATAAATTGTATTTTGAAATAAATGGAAAAAGTGTAACAAAAATTTGAAAAATAATTTTAGCACATTTTTAATAAACAGAACAAAATGAAAGAAAAATAAAATATCACTCAAACTAATTGCAATTGAACAATTGAACATCTTCGATTCTGTTCTACACACATGCAAAACTCTCTCTTTTCGCCCAATGACTATTTCTGGAAAGACAAAGTCCAGTTCTTTCTGGTTGCTTATATAAGGACAAATGAATGGTGGATCAGGCCATTTCATGGCTCAGGACTGAGGCAGGTTGAGGTTCGAGGAACATGTGCTGATGTACGTGTGGAAGCAATACCGGTTTTTCTCCATCCTCAGACGCGTTGTCAATGGCTGGGACCCGATTGATGAGCATCATAACATGAGATGCAGACATCTTAGCCTTAGCATAGTTAGGAGTAAAGGAATTAGCTTCTCCGACAGCCATTGCCCCGTAAACCACTGCTGATATCACGCTGAAAGGCAGCAACAGATTCATCACAACCAGCAACATTAGTGGGAGTATGACCATATCAAAGGCTCTGCATTCAACTAATCCAAGTATGGGCAGAACCAGTTCAAATCCAAATTCACATTGTAATATGTGACATCATAACTTTACATTGCATCATTTAACATGTAGCGCAGGGCTAATGCTAATTGTCTTTAACTAAAATGTGTTCAACATTTGAGTTGTGCTCAAGAAAACAATAGCCTCAGAATAAGAGTTAACATGTTAATACGTTAACATGTATCAACACTGTCAAAATTCAAATCTAAACTGATTTTTTAAAACGCAACAACTTCACATGCATTATTTGACCTGTCGCGCTGTAATGCTAATACTAAAACCAAATCCATTTGATTGATTTTTTTATTTATTTTGACTAATCGTTTAACAAGTAATGCTACTGTATGTTTAAGAGAAAACAACACTCTCAAATTAAACAAACGCAAAAACCTCAGGTTGCATTATTTGACTCTGTGTTAAATGGTTTATGCTAACGCTAAAGCTAACTCAATTCTATTAAATGTTTTATTTAAGCGTATGATGCTAAAGCTAAAGCTAACTCAATTCAATTAAATGTTTTATTTAAGCGTATGATCAAGTGATATGTTACCAGTCAGCAAGACTCTCGAACTGAGAGATCAAATAGCGGGTCAGCAGTGTATTATCTGCTAATCGAATAAATTGTCCAAGACAATCTTCATTCACTGCACATTCATCTGGTTGGTTGTTTGGTTGATTCAGACATGGATATTTTCCTGTAATCATTAACTGTTACTGCCAAAAGCATGAGACTTTGGACTTCCTGTTGTTGCACTGTATGTGCACACGTGTACCCGTGTTTCTGGAATCCGCTGCGCTCACATGCCAACGACAATCTCGTATGTGACTAATATAGTGCGTTTAATCAAGTTTTTAATTAGTTAAGAATACAGAACTTACAGAAAGACACCCTCGAAGGTCATCAGCTTTTGTTCAATCAGCCAAGAGCCAAACTTAAAACAGCCGGCATAGGCAAAGTAAATCATCGCTTGGGAAAACGAGAACGTCAGACCAAAAACGTGTGCCTTTTTTTTGGCGTTCCTTGAATAATGAGAGACGAAGAAACACATGTTAGTTCAGAAGGAATTTGAATTAAGAATTAAAAGCCCTTTGTACACACACCTGTAAGGCACAACCAAGTTCTCCTCATACAAACTCTCAAACTTGCTTTCCTTTGTCAGTGAAACCACAGTGCGGATGTTCTCGATGGCTTCGGTTGCAATCTTAATAGAAAGCACATTGATTAACAGTGCAGACAAATTCATCTAGCGCCTTTGCGTTTACCTTGCCGGCTTGCTCAAGCTCCTTCTTGTCTTTGAGAGCGTGTCCGGCCAGTAACTTCAGTTGGATTGCTCCAGCCACAGCCATGATAGGAACGATGGAGAGAATAAGGAGTGTTAATTGCCAGCCATACACAAAGGAGATAATGATGGCCGTTCCCAAGTTGGCCACATTCTGTGCCAGTGTTGCCATCCTCACTCCAGTTGCCTGGTGACAAAGAGATGGCCATATAAACGTATATAAATGCCACAAAGACTATTGTTAAAAAGAAAATATACCTACTCCCTGTACTTGAGCCGTGTCCGCTGCCAGTCTAGTGGTCAACGCTCCCACACTGTTCTTGGAATTATCATACCAGCTCAGGTCCTAAAAAAAAGTCAGAGTTGTGTTTTCCTAGCCATTGTGTCCTTTCGACTTGCTCACAGGTTAGAGTGAGGTGAGGTTGTTTTAATAATTATTGAGTTACACTACCGTATTTTTCAGACTATAAAGTGCACTTAAATTTCATAATCTTATTTTGCAGATTCAACACAGACATTTTATTTCTGGATCATAAGGTGCTCAGTGAATGTCTACTTTTTTTCAAATTTTAGGTGCACCTTAAAGTCAGGAAATAGAGTGATGGTATGGCAAATTGAAGAATCAAGCTTCCGACATTCTTAAGTGTTTCTGTGATGTCTCACCTGTCTCATCATAGCTTTAAAGGCTTTGAATCTCAATCTCATAGTCAGAATCTCGCCAGCTTTGCCAAAACAGAAGCCCTACATAAGATGCCACAAGAATCACAAGTAGAAAAAAATTGATTGCAGACATTTTGTTTAAAAGTTTCAGTTCTAAAAATGTATAATTTATTGTTAAATGACATTCTAAAGGAGAGACTACAATTTTAGTCTTCAAAAAAACCTATGTGAGTGTGGAATAGTAATGAGTGTCCATTGTAAAAGCAAGCAAATAATTGACAGATTGGTCTGTTATTCACTCGAGATGAAAGATGTTTCACAAGAGCCATTTTAGATAAGAAACATCTTCAACCTCTGCAACACATTGTGAGATTATTTCACACAGGAATAAATAAAAAATTAAACAATTGCACTTGTATCACATCGGCAGAGGTATGCTTGCTGAATTATACAAGTACAGATGTTAAAAACCCAACAGAATGCTGTAAAAATGTTTATGAAACAAACCTGTAAGAAAAGAGTAAAAAAAGACACAACCCCAATGCCAGCAAACAACAGTGAGTAAAGATCAGTTCTCTGTCGTATGATGTCCGGATTAATCTCTGCAAAGACCTAGACAAGAAACAAACCGTACAAGAACACGATTAATATCACCGTAGAACTGCTGATGTCAGTGTGCAACATACCGCTATGATTTTTGAGAATATGACAGCAAAAGCAGGTTGCATAGCTCCATTTATGGTGGCACAGACAATCCCAACCAGTATATAGAACCATTCTGGTTTATTTAGTTTCAGGACAGTCAGGAAAGACACATTCGGAACCTTTTCCTAAAAGAAAATACCGCTTAATAAAACACAGTCGGTACAATTTTCTAACAAAATCCTGGAACTGATCTGGTTTCTTACCTCCTCTATCCCTTTTTCTTCTTGCTCCTCATCGACGTTTTTCTCCGAAGCACTCACGGATTTCTGTCTGAAGAGTGTACGATCGTTCAGAGAGCTGATGGAGGGGCTCTTCTCATCCAGCTCTTCATAGAAATGCTCCTCTGTGCCATCTGGGTTCTTAAACGACTGAAAGACCACATTGTTGGGAAAGAAACTCATTATAAATGCATTATTTAAATGAGTTTGTTACACATTATTTACAGGAACTTAGGAAATAACAAGTTTTCCTGAATCTAAATTGAATAATCCGCGAAAAGCCCAGCATCTTAGCATCAAGCTTTGATGGAGCCCATCGAATCCAGAAACTACACACCACTTACACACAATTACTGAGCACTTTACAAAACACAGTTTGAGAGTTAGTGCCTTCAAACCTGCATTGTGACAAGAGTGTGGTAGATTCCCTTCCTCTCCATCAGTTCATCATGTGTGCCCAGTTCCACTATTTCTCCTTTTTGGAAACCAGCGATGACGTCAGCATTTCGAATGGTGGAGAGCCTGTGAGCCACTATAATGGTGGTCCTCCCAAGTCTAACCTGTTCAAATACCAAACATGAGTCAAAAGTTTTTTATCACTAAATTATTTTGACAACTGTAAGGCCTATCTGGTTATATGGCACACACAATCCATAAATGACTAATTAACAATTAAATGATTCATAAATGTATATTTAACATATAAGACACACAACCAATTATTACAATTTTAAGGAGATGTTAAGTGCCATAACTTACAGTAAATTGGTTTCAAAGGAAATATAGGTTGAGTACGGCCATATATTCTACGATATTAGCAGAGTTACCTTATCCAGTGCCGCCTGTACAATGGTCTCACTCTCAGCGTCTAGGGCGGATGTGGCTTCATCAAGAAGGAGAATCTTGGGGTTGCGTACAAGGGCTCGTGCGATTGCAATGCGCTGCTTCTGTCCGCCACTCATTTGAGTCCCCCTTTCTCCAACGAGAGTCTCGAATTTCTGAGGATGACCATAAGAACTATAACATCACTTCAAATTAAGAACTTGTCTTGCAACACTACCACAACAACCAAAGGCTCCTGACACTGGTGGAGATCGGGGATATATTTTGTAAACACACCTCATTAAACTTAAGACCAAATTCAAACATAACACCAAGAAATTTGTAAGATCTTGAAAGAAACTGAATCTTGGAATGTCTTGGAAGAAATCATAACAAAGAAGAAACACATGGATGTAAATACACAGTAGCCAAAATGGGAGACAAACAAAAACAAAATGAATTGTGGGAAACTGAGTCTTTTTATGAGGAAAAAATCTCAAATGTGGAGAAAAAAAACACAATTCAAAATTTAGGCATTTTCATTTACCAAAAATAAATCTTCAAATGTCACAAATTGTACAAAAATCAGTGCTGAATTTTTCTTTTAAATTTTGACTTACATTAGGGAGTTTCATGATAAAGTCGTAAGCGTTGGCTTCACGAGCGGCTTGCTCGATTTCTTCCTGAGTGACATTCTGTCGCCCATAGCGGATGTTCTCTGAGATTGTAGTGGCAAACAAGATGGGTTCCTGGCTCACAACACCAATAAGTTCTCTCAGACCACGCACGTTGAGAGAGCGGATGTCATGACCATCAACACTAACCTGGGGAGGTGAAAGAAAATAAATAAATAATCTCAAATTCAGAGAAAGGAAAGGAACATTTTCTTTGCTCTTACGGTTCCTTCCTGTGGATCATAGAAACGCTGTAACAGTTGGATGGTTGTGCTTTTCCCACAGCCACTGCTGCCCACCAGAGCGATAGTCTGTCCACTCATGACCTTGAGATTCAACCCATTCAGGACCTACCCAAGACATCAAAACGTACCGTGAAGTGTTTTAATGCCAATGATTTTATTGCAAATAAAATCTCTTACTTTAACATCCTGACGCGAAGGGTAGCTAAAATGGATGTTCTGAAACTCTATATTTCCCTTCACATTATCAAGCTTATAACCCTCCTCTGAAAAACTGTTAATGCTGGGTTCCTGTCGGCAAAAAAAGAAAAGAAAATCAGACCAAAGCCAGTTACAGTTGAGACCCCAAATCCATCAGACATCAAGAGAGCAGTAAATACACCACATCAGCGGGAAGAAATATTCCATGTGGTCTTCTATTCATCAGAACACAGCAGGGAAGCACCTCAGATCCTGAGACATGATCATGTTTTCGTTCAAAGACAATTTGTGGAAGTGGGGATTATTTGTGTACCTGTGAGGCTGTGGGCTTTATCTCAGTTCAACAGAGCGTATGTTTGTTTAATTTTGCCGTTCTGCTTCTAAATAAAGACAAGGTTATTCCCATTCATTTGTAGTCTCTATTTTTCTTGGACAGTTTAAATCCAACGTTTTTGTCGTCTGCTCACTCTATAAGCTCACTTTCCTCATTCCACTCGAAAATTAACTACATAGATAAAATGTGCATTTAGTAGAGGTTCTTACATAGAATAAACAAAAACTTTATGGAAATGTAAACTAAAAGTTTGAGTGGATGATTAATTGATATATTGATGTTTTGATATTTTTCACAAGGTGAACAATTGCATGCACAAGATTGTGTTGATTGTGTTCACTCACATGATCTATTATTTGGAAAACTTTGTGGGCAGCCCCTCGTGCACTTGAAAAGGACTGGATGTTAGGTGATGTCTGACCAATGCCGAATGCGCCAATAAGAACAGAGAAGAAAACCTGACGGGAAGGAATAGAGGATGAAGAATGAAGATGTTCGACTAATTTTGGTACCACAATTTCCAAGTAAACTACTCAAATCCGTTGTCTTGAATAGTTTTCAATTTCTGTGTATACTGTATATATATATATATATATATATATATATATATATATATATATAAATATAAATATATATATATATATATATATATATATATATATATATATATATATATATATATATATATATATATATATTTAGGCGATTAGCTCACCGTTAAAAGAATGCCAACATCATACTCTTTAGCCATGATGAGACTGCTGCCATACCAAAAGGCCAGAGCATAGGACATATAGATCATGAAGAAGGTGAAGCCCATTGCAATGTTCACAGTGATGGCCTTCCTTATACCGACATTCTTTGCTTCCTCCAAGTTTTTGTGATACCTTATTGAATGGAGAAAAAATGTTAAATGGCCAGGAAATTCTCCACCCTTTTCCCTCGTTTGGTTCCTATTTGTACATTGGACAATTGTGACGGAATCACAAATAGTCCGGAAGCGGAGTATTAGGTAACTGATAATGAAGGGTTATTAAACTAAAAAAATATTTTTGTTACTTTAATAAAAATATTATTTTATTTTATGACAGCATTTTGTTTTAAATATTCATGGATTTTGTTCATGAATATGGAACAAAATATATTCATGAATATAGAAAATGTCCTAAATTGCCAAGTCATCACAAAACACCAAGTTATGGAACTATCAGAATCGAAACACTGAAACAAAAACAGCTAACTCTGATACGATATTGAAAAATGAAATCCCTTTATAGCATTCAAACCTCTCAATCTCTTTCTTCTGTCCTCCAAAAGCAAAGACGGTTCTGATGGCAGACAGAACTTCCTCTGCCACTGCTCCGGCCTTGGCATATGCCGTCTGCTCCCTTGAGGTAAACGTTGTCATAACCTAATAGAGCATTAGGAACAAGAAAATATATTTTTCCTGTTCAAAAATATATTGCTTACATTGAACGAAAATTGCTTTCCACAACTTTTCTGTATCGCTTTCAAATAGTTGCAATACAAATTACAAAATAGCACTGGAATGAAGAAGAACGTATTGGTTATAGTACTTGGTTATACAAGGTTATACGTAACCTTGGTTTCCTGACTAACTTCTAGTGAACTGACCAGAGAAGGAATTGATATTTAGGTAAATTTAGACCCAAATACGGTTTAAAATGTTCCCTGTCACGTTTAACCCTCTGTCTTTTATGTGGGGGAAAATTTTGTTTACTTAGAGTGCACCTTATAGTCTGAAAATTACAGTACAAAATTAAAAGCATTTCAATTTTATGTTCTCCCGCATGCATGTGAATTTTACTTGGGTGTAAAACAATAAACATTTCTGTTTCCACGTGGGTTCCACTTTATCCTACCTTAGCAATAATAGCGGCTGAGACTCCCAGTAAAGGACTGACAGCTAGAATGACGAGGGTCAGCTTCCAGCCTTTGACAAAACCAATGATGATGCCAGTGAAGAAGGTGGTGAGAGACTGGATAAGCATTCCAAGCTTGTCCCCAATGCCTTCATTTATTTTGTAGACATCACTACAAATGATGCATGCATGTCAGGTCATTTTGGGTTAAAAAGAAACCGGATTGTGATTATAAATGTCCTACTCTGTGAGGCGTGTGTTGAGCTGTCCGGTCTCGTTAACATCAAACCAGCCAATTTCTTGTTTCATGATGCAATGGAAGAACCTCTTTCTAAGTTTCTTCACTTGACGTCCGGCTGCAAGAGTCCAAAAAGCTACTTGCATATATGCAGCCACTAAGACTACAAATCCCATGATGCTGTAGTATATAGCGTGACTGAAAAGGAGAAATTAGACAACAAGTAAAAAATCGTTAGTAATGTACATACATGATGTCAGAAGATATTTTCCCATGTCCAGTGATCATACGTTGTCATCTTCTCCCCTAAAGTCTGGTTGCTCGGAGTTGGAAGGGTGAAATCTAGAAATTATAAGATATTGCTTTTAGTTGGGAAATGACACAACACCTTTCATTTAAAACTAAATGAACATCAGAATTGACACTCACTGGGAGGCAATGTGATGTTGCTGTGTATTATGTCAGAAATTGTACTGTCTACAAAGCTGTTTGTCATGTCTCCAAACACAATAACCATCAGAGGAAGAACCGCCCCATTGGCCATTGACATTATCGCGCCAATCAGCATCAGAAAAATGTCTATGCCATCGGCATAGCGAAACTGCAACAAAAAAACACAAGAAAACTTAGAAGTGAGACAAAATATGCTTAATATAATAATAACAAGAACAACGTTATAAACAATCACACATTTTTGAAACATTAAAAAAAAAAAAATGTTTTGATTCTTAACACTGATTTCTAATTAAAGTAATGCTTGGACTTCCTCTTAAACATAGATATATGCAGGAACAAAACTCGTAATGAAATTTAACTCTACATACTAAACTTAATAAAAAAGAGAACACTATAGGACAGATTGATCAGATTTAAAATATCACATGGCAAAATGTGTTTCGCCCCATTGTAGTAATTAGAAGCCCACTTACTATTTCCAAGGGTCCCACCATCTCAATCTTTTCAGCTTCTTTCTTTTCATTTTTCTCACTGTTATTATTAAGCATAAGTCGAGTCATTTTTCAATTCAATAAAAATAATGGAAAATAAGTGATTCAAACCTCATTATTTATTGTTCTTTAAATAATTTACAAATGTACCATATGAACAATATAGACAAACAGATAAAAAAAAAGTTTCACAAATCTATAATCAATACAAAAATTACTACATAAGATCAAGATTTACCTTAAATCTCCACTCTCCTTTTTGCCTTTGGCCTTATTAAGCTTGACTTTCTTGCCCATGGTTAATGATATTTCAGGACAATCTGAGTTTTATGGCAGGGATGATGCAGGTGGCTTTTATGCTGCGTTATATAAGAACAGTTTGTTACATACACAACACAAAATTGTAATAAATGTCGATTTAACCGGTTTAACGCAGACTTCCTATAACACTTCCAGTATCTATCACACCTGAGGCTGAACACCAAAAGGCGTCGTAAACCTATTGTGTGGACAAGCAAAAGTACAAACCGCTAAACCTTTAAACATTCTCCTTTTCCCCATTTAGAGTGAGCACCTTTGAACAAAATGGTGAATCATAAACAGATCCTGTCTCTTTAAATACCGCCGCTCCAACGCAGCATTGCCTAACATGGTTATTAAGTTTATTCACACTTTGTCGGTTTTATCACATTAATTTATTTCACCACTTGTTCAAGGTTTTGATTATTTTACTTTTTTTTTTTAAGTTTTTTTTAATGATAAAACATTAACTCAGTAAATATAGTAAACATTGTTTCGTGCGTAAACTCACGTGAAATACAACACACACAAACACGTAAATGCCTATGAGTAAATCGTTAAAGTGAAAAGAAAACCTACCGTTTGGATCTTATCCCACCCTTTATCCCCTCCACACTGGCGCTCGAGCGCGGATCTTCTGACAGACAGACAGACCTGCTGAGGCGCGAGACACACGCGCACGCGTTACATCATTTACAACCTCCGTGTGTCCTGAACGACGCACCTACTGTTCTTGCGGTACTGTAATTGCGTTCAGTCACTACAGTCATTGATTTTTACTTTAAAAATAATGTAGCTGCCAGCAACAATTGCGTGCAATTTTTATGTTTGATTAACTCGATTCTGAACCTCATTTATTTACCAACCAATGAGATCTCAGGATGCCATAGGGTAGGTGCGTTTCATAAATAGGCTCAATATATAAAACCATACATATTCATACAGATTTTAAATCTGATTAATACTGTATGTGAGTCATTTCACGCGTCATGTTTTTTATTTTACTGAAAACACAACACGCACATGTATATACAGAGTGTGTGTGTGTAAAGATAGATATAGAAGAGATGAGTCAGACAAACTGATAAAGCTAAATAGATACAGGCAAACAGTTACGATCCTCACGGACACGGAGCAGAATGCAGGGAAATACACACATTTAATTACAGTTACTCATGAACAATGGATGATGATTGGTGAGACTTAAATAGTACTAACGAGGAACAGGTGAAACCAATGAACCACGTGACTACATATACAAACACAAAACAGAAACACGGGGACATGGGATCTGTAGTCCGTGACAACATAACACAGACAGACAGATGTTTGCATTTGTTTTTCATCACACTTTCTAGTCACTTTATACATGACTCGTTTAAGCTAAATCGGTTTTATAATATAGTTTTACAGGTCTGAATAATATTCTATAACAAGGTATGTTCTAAGATTTCATCACACCCATATTATCACTATGAACTTGATGCTAAAATATAGTTGTTTAGCTGATCAACATGTGTACAATTGCTGGGATACAGGCTATCAACATGTCATTGACTGCAAAATCTGAACTTTCCAAGTAAAATTTACAAAAGAAAAATTTTATGAAACATTTCCGGACACATTGTGTTTGAAAGAGAAATTGTATATTTTTTATTTTAATGCTGTAACCGTAACACCAGATTAACACACTCAATTGACATGTATACGATATATGTGCTGTAAATATTTTTTCTTAATAATAATTGGAATGACATTTAATAAATGTGACTTTTTTTATCATAGAAAAGGTTTGGTTACAAAAACGTAGTTACATTAAAAGCAATATTTTACAACAATACAAATTATGTCAATACATTTTCTTTTTGGCATATTTTTACTATAACACGGAACTGTTTTTCTTTAATATTAAATTATCAGTATTTTTCATTAAAATACATTTAACTTTTAATTTAGTTTTATTTTAATACAGTTTTATTTTATTTGTCAGTCACTTTACAATCGCAGCTTAAAGAGTAGAAAAAGTTTGAGTTCATATTTCTGAAAAACAAATTGATTTATTTTTGTAAAGGACAGTACATCAACAAGATCTCTGTTAATTATTCTCACAGCTTTGTTACAAAGTTGAAATTCACAACTAGGCAATAAATCCATCACCAGGTATTCAACTGTAAAAATATATCTTATGTTTATTGCTTTAAAAATACAACATTCTTCAAAATACAGTTAAATAACGTTAGATATCTTCTCAGAGCTCTCAGCAAAGTATATTAAGTCCTTTCAGTTAGCCAGCTTTGTTCCAGTAGCAGCATTTTTATTCAAAATCTCACTTTATGTCCACAAATAAAATCCTTAGAACAGCATCTGCAGTTGAGCCCAACTAAATTAAGACAACAACCATGTAGACTTTCTACAACCAAAATTTGTATGTTTTGGTGAAACAAT
Organism: Paedocypris micromegethes; assembly: GCA_028031935.1. Classification (NCBI taxonomy): domain Eukaryota; kingdom Metazoa; phylum Chordata; class Actinopteri; order Cypriniformes; genus Paedocypris; species Paedocypris micromegethes. The sequence continues at coordinate 14,010,162 of CM051501.1, read as the reverse complement.
CACTGAAGAACTGGCAAACTGATCAGGCACCAAAGAGTTTCAGAGGGAAAAGTTTGGTTTACCGGCAAGCAACATGCACACAGGACCACGAAGAAACAAACCCAAGTGTCAGTCTTCAAGGCATCTTCCGGTTCTGAACCTAATTTCATGCATGTGCACTTAAAAAAAATCATGTGTACACTTTAAGATTCCACAAAGATCCAGCAAATCAAGACGTCGGTGATTCCATTCACAAAATTTGCTAGAAGTTCTGATCCATTTGCAGGTTTTACGGTTTCGTCGGTTACAATCAGCACAAATGAATGAGGCTTTTGTTCAGAAGGAAACATTTCACAAACTTTTCATTCCTGAAATATTATTTATCCCACCGAACATTTTTTCACATTAACTAATGCAGTGAATTTATTTAACATCGTAACTTAGCACAAGACCCTGAACGAGTCTTTGAACAAATCTTAGTCCCTTAGATTTTAACCATCCCTTAAAGACATGGTTTTGCTTCTCAACCACTAGGGAGAGACCACCCTCATTTAAACTCTTAACCACCATCTAAATACTCTGTGATGTTAGAATGGCAGAGGAACTTATTTTATTGTTCTCTCTTACTGAGTCTTTCTGCTTTTCTAGCCACTGTCGCCTGTTTGTATTGACAATCTCACTCACTTTACTGTTTGCTTGCTCATTGGCAAAGTCAATGTCAAAATGGTAATTTAAACTCAGCACTATACTCAAAAAACTAAACTTTGTGAGATTTTTGAGCAGAAAAACATGAAAACGGCAGATGTATATTGCTTTTGAGAAATTATTCCATTAAAAATGTTCTAGCTATACTGGATGATGACAATGAGGTTTCCCAGGATGCTGTTGTCTTCGTAAAGGGGGGTGAGAAGGAGGTCTGTGTAAAAAAAATCATTACGGTCAAATTTGGTTTAAATCAAGCAAATTACCATATTTTTCAGACTATAATACGCACTTGAAAATTTGTTATGTTGTATTTTTTTAAAACTGCATCTTGTCTTGGATTGTGTTAATGGCTGATTTTATGCATTACGCAAAGCACCAAAATGTGACAAAATGTTTCAGTTTGTCGTTGGTAGGAACATTACAGTCACTCACGGAGTATTACTAAACATGGAGTAGGAACACAGTATTTTTTCTACAAATCTAGAAAAATAATTCTAGGTGTGTCTTTGTCCGAAAAATACGGTATTCAATGACTAAAATGATTTAGTTACCTTGCAGGAGCAGCAGCGGATGTGGAGCTGCAGGATGAGGAAGATAATGATGCTGCAGATCCTGGAGCACCAGAAACATGCCGCTGATGTGGATGGGATGAAGGATCAACAGGCAACGGTTTCGTGGGAACCGGAGGTTTGGGAGGAACATTGTGAATATTATTCTGAAATAAAATAAAAAAAGAGCCAAATGGGCTTTCTGGAGCTGAATTTTGAAACAACCATGATATTTATATTGCAAATTACTGAATGCAAAGTGAATCAAGTAATAAAAAGGGTTTTCTCTGATGCCGTGAAAAGAAGCGATTAGTGTGAGTAATTAGTGATGGTCATTAGTGATGACATCACGCCTGTCGTGATACCTGTCGTGCAGAGATAACAGGATCAGGGGGGAGGGGCTTGCTCGGTGCAGCAGGTCTGTTTCCGGTGGGCTGGACATAGACCCCACACAGCCATGTGACAGAGAAAGCATGCGCTGGATGAGACTAACATTGTAGTCTAACCTAGATTTCATTCAATTACATGCCCTCATCATCATTTTTCTAACTAAATCACAGAGCTGATTCAACAATTCCATGCAGAAATCTGGAGAGTCAAAGGTGATGACTTTTGTTATTGTTTTTGTTATTCAACACATCTTTTGTTGTTAAATAACTATTATTATGTGTTTGATATACACCAATTGTTTATTTTATTGTTATTTAAATTATAAATTATAAATATAGTTTTTTTTAATAAAAAATGTAAAGCATTTTCATACAATACATGCTCTTTTTCTATATAACACATTACATATACTGTATGTGCTTTTAATCAATAAATATACATTTTATATTAAATAATGAATTAGATACAATTATTTTATAGTTAATATAATTTTTTTTCCACAAATGTAACTACTGTATATACGTATTTTATAATACGAATTATTCATGGCATTATTAGTGTATTTGAATGGTTTATTGATAATAAATAAACCAGTACAACAAATACAACTTAAATGTGTTATGTGTTAAAAATTCAAAGTCAAAACCTCTGGTTCTCTCCGTTTACTCTAAATTCATATTCTACATACATATTCTAGATCAGAGGTGCTCAAATTAAGACCTTGTGCTTCAAAGTTGGTCCACACTGGAACTTGATTTGTCCTGCCAACCCAGCCTCTACATGCAAGCACCACTGATTTAGAGAAACCATCAGAACTATCCACATGCAAAGTATTCTAATGTCTGAGCGTAACAACCATTTCCACATACACGGACAAGCACAATGATAAACACCTGGATGACTAACTGGATGACAGGACGACTAACTACTGTTCCACTACCTTGATTTGAGTCTTGTTGACTGCAGGGTCAGGGGGGAGGGGCTTTGTAGGAGGGGCGGGCCAATGCCCTGCCAACTGTAGAGCCAGAGATGGTAATAAGAACAGCACTGACACGTCTACCAGGATGATCTGACATGACAGGTTGCTTGAGAATTACCTGAGCGGGCTTAGAGACAGGGTCTGGAGGAAGCGGTTTAGTTGGAGGAGCAGGCCTGTGCTGTACCTAACATAAGGTCAAGTTGTGGCGGTGGAAGTGCACATGCGGGTTACAAAAAGAAAATGTTAGTTTGGCGTTAAAAAAACAGCATAGTAGTCAAGCCAAGAAATACACATTAGTATTAACTCTTCATAGTCGCACAGTGTAGACATTTCTGTTACAGATCTCTTCACACACATGGAAAGTGAACACACACACACACACGCGCAGTGGGTTGTTGGCATTCGGGATCCATGATTTGCTCAAGGACACTTCCAGTCCGGGATTTGAACCATCAAACTGTTACCCGCAAGCCCAGCTACCTACCACAAAACTACAAAGGCTTTGAATATGGAACACTTAAAAAAAATTATTTGAAAAAAAAAAACAAAAAACTGTCTATTGTTTAACAATGCATCTTGTGAAGATAATAACAATTCCGTATAAATTGTATTCCATTCCAATTTTTTTTAATAAAAAGTATAAAAACAAGTATATAAAACTTTTTAGTATAAAATTTGACATAGCATGTTTACTGTACAATAAGGATCTATCAATTTTATTATTAATTACAGCCGAAACACAACTCCACAACTGGAGACAGCCTCCTCTACTGTTGTACAGTTGTGATCTAATGGTTAGAGTGTTGGCCCTGCAATCAAAAGGTTGCAGGTTCAAGTCTCAGACTGGTAGGTTCCATCCATCTGGAATATCCTTCAGCAAAAACACCAAACCCGATGTGCCAACCACTGACCACTGTCCAGTCTGGGTCAAATTTAGAGCACTGTCATTTTCTCCAAGGCGGATTATTAAAGGTGTAAAATGTTCCAGCGCTGATCTTCTGCTTGACCTGAAATTGATAAGGCAGACGCCTCGCTGGTGACGTACCTTGTTTATGGCTTGGGTGAGAGGGGCGTCATTCAGGGGCCATTGATACCGAAGCGGTTGCGTTTGATCTCCATTTCGAGCATTTGCAAGCTCAATGGCAGGAGTGCTGGATTAAAGAAAAAATGCACGTTAATCCACAAACTGGCAGAGATTTAGAGTTAAAAGTGTATTCATATCATCTATAAAACACAGCTTTCAGGAATTCTTGAAAAAAGGATGTATCAGCACTGCTGAGAGGAAACTGGAGATGTGTGAGAGGGCGAACACACAGTGATATCACACACTAAACTAACATTGTCTCTCACCAAGTGATGTTCTGTTTAAAACAGACACATGAACGTCTTTTGAAAAGCTTTCTTACACTCCGGGAGTTCTACAAAACTCACAACCAGGCAGAAACTTGTCAATGACGCTTTCATTCACAGGCCCTGCTGGCGACAAGTTCTCCACCACACAACATACTAACACCACTACACAGACTGGAACTTGGCCCTCACTGATACCTCCACAAGTCTTGTCCTGCCGGACAGAATTCGATGTAGGCCACTGAGGCCCCACTGCATGATAGGTAAAAAACAGCATATATTTATTTCTGGTGTGATCAATAAATACACATACTACTCAGTTTTATATTGATCTAGGTTTATAGCACTATTTTGAGCTACAAGTGATTTGATGTATGATTTTTCCAAGATGTGTATGTTATCTTTTGCTTTGTTCCGCAATATGCAAATTAAATGCATATATATTTAGTAAATACAGGACATTTTTCTAATTTATAAAAAAATATCACATTTAGTATACCATGTTTAATTTTTTACAATAGAATTGATGCGAAAGGCCTTTTGATTTACTTCAATGGGGAAAATGAATTTGACATGGAAATTGTGGAGCAAACTGAGATAAGATCTTGATCACAGAACAAATCTCGTAGCTCAATGTACCTAAACTTGATTACTAAAGTGTGTTTAATGAAAGATGGAGTCTCACCGGCTCTGTCGAGTCTTGCTGAAGGGCGTTTGGCCGAGGTACACAAGGCTTCTGCGAATTCGAGGGAAGCGAATAGCCACGAACAGCAAAGACACCGGCAATACAAACAGGAAGATGACCAGGAGAGCCACCCGTGCAGGATCTGATTCTACACATGGAGAGAAAGAAAAGCCATGTTGTGAGACATTTACGGCTAATGCCACAGCTGGATGAAAACCAACTGTACCATAATGCCACAGAAAAACTGTGACTAAACAAAAGTGTACTTTACATAATATTTCTGCATTTAGCAGACAGACTGTTTTATCCAAAAATGACACTTATAACTATTAATACACACGCACATAAACAATAAAGTCACATAACCTCAAATTTATTTGTTGTTTTATAAATGATTATCTTGTCTAGACTTAAAAGGTGAGTTCTGGCCACCTCTGGGCTGCTGTGCAGGACCGCTGTCCACACTTCCTCCAGTACCAGAATATCTGCAATCTGGTGGAGCCCAGCCCTCATCACAATGACAATTCTTATTGCTGTTGCACACCTATATGAGTTAAACATGAAGACCAAAAAAAGAAGAGAAAGAAAAAGTGATTTACTTACTTCAAAACCTCAAGAGGATTTTTTTATGGAGTCCTTACCCCATGGCCGTTGCACTTCTCCTGACACTCCTCCACACCAAAGATAGACACACTCCTGCATCTTTGGTCCAGACATACCTGACAACACAAAAAGTGCAATGAATTTCTTCAAGGGTCTCTGATTTCCTCCCACGGTTCAAAACATGCAGGAAAATTGGAGTCTAGAATATGAGTGAGAGAGACCCAGAAATGGAAGCGATTCAGAAAATGGTTGGATGTTTCTTCAAGCATACTGATGTTCACTTCACTGCACATTTGTACCTTGTTAGGGCCACACGCCGTCCCCTGGGAGACCATGGCTGGGTCAGAAACATCATCCCCCAGGTTGAAAAAAGCCCCACGACAGGTTAAGTCACTCTGGTTCAGTTTGACCTTTGTGGTCAGAATCTCCGCGTTAGATCCCAGAAGAGGACGATCGTTTCCTCCCTGACACTGGATCTTACCACAGCGCACGTCTCTGAAAGAAAACCGTAAAAAAGATTCCTTGTTCAAAAGTATAACAACAGTTTTCTATCAGTTACTGAAAGGTAAGTGGCTGATGAACAGCCATTAATAACACACATCATGACCCTTGCCTCGTTCTCTTTTAGTCACTTTATTCTTAAATTCTGATTATACATATCTGCAAACAAACTCAATATTTTTGAGTTTAGTAAAATGTATTATTTCCAGTAACAAATACAGTACTATGTATGAAAATAGATATACAACGGTAAATTAGAGGGTCAAATATGCACGAAAACGTGCGTATGTGTATTAAATATGTGTGTTATATATATATATATATATATATATATATATATATATATATATATATATATATATATATATATATATATTAGGGTTCATGAATTAACAGAATTTTTACCTAATTACTGTTCACTATATGGCTGATTTTTCAATTTAGAATGATTTTTGGCTTTTACCCAGAAGGCTTTGTAATGTCCTTACCATGACGACCAAGGGATTACTTATGAATTACAAGTTCAATAAGTAATATAGATACTCACCCTTTCAAACACGGTATGTAGGACCCATTGGACCTTTGGCCACAATTTCCATACTTATTGCCTTGCTTATTTACAGAGGAAAAGCAAATAGGTGGAGCATAAGTAGAGTCTAAGATGAAGCAGAAAGAGAGCACAGCGGCCTTCTTAAAATGATGCTCATTGCAATTGACATTCGAATGTTTTTCACCTACTAGGACCCCAGAGCACATGGCACTGCTCATCCAGACTGGCACACACACCGCTGTAGCAGTACGAGGATCCGTGGTTGCACGACTCCCCATTCTGCAGGAACACATTCGGTGGACAGTAGGGGGAGGAGCCAGTGCAGTGCTCTGGCAAATCACACTCGCCCAAAGGCTCTCGACACACCCACCCTGCCACACGTAACTATGGAGAAAAACACAATTAATGAGGAAACATACAGGGTCACTCCTGATCCAGGAGTGAGAGGGTCACTCCTGAAGATCTTCTATGACTCTGTGGTGGCATCAGCAATCCTGTACGGTGTGGTCTGCTGGAGCAGCAGCATCTCAGGCAAAGACAGGAAGAGACTGGACAGGATCATCAAAAAGTCCAGCTCTGTCCTGGGATGCACTCTGGACACAGTGCAGGAGGTGGGTGAGAGAAGAGTCCTGGATAAACTATCATCCATCCTGGACCTGGACTCTCACCCACTGGTGGACTCACTGTCTGCTCTGGAGAGCAGCTTCAGTGGCAGACTGATTCACCCCCGCTGTGTGAAGGAGAGATATCGCAGATCTTTCCTACCTGCTGCGATTAGACTCTACAACTTAAATTTGAACTGGTGACTGGAACTATGCTTATGACGGGCAGGTTCATTTATGGTCTGTGTTTGTTTGATTGTTTATTATGATGTGTGCAGTGCGTTATGGTGATGTTTGTTTGTTTATGTTTGATGTTTGTTTATTTGTTTATTTATTTGTTGTTGCTGTTGTGACGTGAAATTTCCCCGCTGTGGGACTAATAAAGGATTTTTCAATTCAATTCAATTCAATACAGAACACATCTAAACAATCCCACCAGGGTTTCACAATATTTTTTGAAAATTTGAAAACCACAAATGCTTAATGGAGACTTTGCTTCTGATTGAATCCTGGAGTCCATGCTAGACTTTCTATTGATCCACAACTTTATTACACCGCTACAAAACAATTCACCCACTCAGGTCCAATTTTTCTACGTTTGGATGTTCTTACTGTTCTGACCGATGGCGAGTGAGACGGATTTGCCTACAACAGTTTCCTGACCGATCCTAAAACATCACATCACATGCACCACGTCCTTAGCTCATAATACTTATATACATATTTTTTTAAATAAAAACACTGATTGGAAAGAGATCATTTGATTAGAACAATAGAACTTCATGAAATTTCACAGGATGGCAAAAACATCTGGAATTGTATGGAGCGACTGTAAAATCTACCTGCGATACTTCTACCTATGTTTTTAGTGATAAATCTACTACCTGCCTTGTTCCTGATCAGTTTAATTCCTGACCGATGAGATTCATGGTAACTTTAGCGTTTATTAGCTATGAGTGGCTTTGTATTTGAATTCGTCTTCTGTTTTTTATATAAAATTCTGTCCCTGCGTTTGGGTCTGAGTTTCCTGATTTAGGGGGGTTTCGACCCAGGACGTTTGGCCCCCGGGGCTTTGGACCCGGACGATTGATCCTTTGGACTATTGGACACTAGGATGGTTAGACCCGTGACAATTAGACCCGAGTTTCAAAATTTGACAAGCTCATGAGTAAATTTGAAACAGAAAAAATGTGTTAATATATCTCTTGTTGTTTGGACTGTTCTTTAGCATGCTTTGTGTATTTCACCACACGCTTATGGGATAAACAAGTATCGGCAATTTGGAAAGCTGTTTAAGCAAAGCGGCTGGCGCCCTGCATGAACTGAAGCCGCGGGCCGATCAGGACCGATTACGTGCGATCCCGTGGATGAAAATCGTCGCAAAAACGAACTTCGATCCGAATGGGTTTTTACTCACGCCTGTCAAATTTCTAGCTCGCACGGGCATGAAGATATGAATTTTAATAAGCCGCGGCGCCGGTCAATCCACCGTTATAAGTGCTTCTTTGCGGGACAAAGGCGCTCGAATCGGGGCAAAGTTATGCTTCTTCGCTGGAGTAAATGCAAAGGAGCCGCCTCCCAAATGTCTAGCTCACACGGCCGAAGATATGATTCTTAATAAGCCGCGTGACGAAACTCGGGTCTAACCATCCGAGTGTCCAATCGTCCTAAGGATCAATCGTCCTAAGGATCAATCGTCCGGGTCCAAAGCCCCGGGGGCCAAACGTCCTGGGTCGAAAAGCCTGGTCACCGAGTTTCCTACATCCTGAAATGGGACAGCATCTCCACAAACCTTGCAATTCTCACAACAGATGCCATCAGATGAACACTGAGCCCCTGGAACCAGTTTACATGTGCTGGCGTTGCAGCAAGGATCCGTACATTCCTGCAGGCAGAAAGCAAATTACTGCACAAGCTTTGGTTTTGATTCAGCATGGAATAATATTCCGGAAAAAAATGTAATACATTGTGTGTATTGTATTTGTAATTTAATTTAAAATATGGTCGGCATGTGGCGTACAACGAAATTCAAACAATAATTGGTTGCATTAATCTGTACAAACAGAAATGGTTAAAAAAAAAAAAAGGAGGTTTATTTGTGAGCACAGCCAGCCAATCAGCATCCGTGAGAGGGGCTTGTATAGATTTAACTAAATCCTTTCAGAAAAACACAAAATCTTCAGAAAGTAAAATTAATCATTATCAACTTGTTGATTGAGCATTAAAAGTACCTCCACAATACCTACGAAAGCCCCCCTCTGGGACAAAGTTTATGTGATTTGATTTGTCCGGTAAATTGCACAGAATGAGAAATAATAGAAAAAGATAATGGTAAATGCAAGCATAATCAGGGTCTTGAAACAATCACATCAAATCACAGAGGGTCTTCAAAGGCACATTATAGTGGATTTATTTTTTTACTATTATTATTCTGGTGACACCTTGACACACAATAGAGCAGAGGAAGGAAGTCTTTCTTACATCAAGCAACCCACAGTCACACTCCTCTCCTTTCTCCACATATAGATTGCCACAGCGCGGCCCTCCCAGAAGCCTCTCTGGCTGAGGCACATTGAACAGACACATTCCGCCTCCGTGAAGCAAACTGAGCGAGAGATCCTGCTCACTGCAGCTGCTGAAAAGCTGCCCGGGCATAAACCTGCACAGCGCATCACACTGATCCATCACAAGCATCACCCAAACACGAAAGGCGCACGTACCCTGTGGATGGCTCCATTATGCAGCCCCCCAGTCGCGGCTCGTTTTGGCACTGGCACCGTCGGTCAGCAGTGTCGTGACTCATTCCCAGGTTATGACCGAGCTCATGCGCTACTGTAGAAGCCACTCCTAGCACGCTGACCAAGTGATCCTGTGGCAAATTGTTTTTTTTAGGGTTTTGGGGAGACATTTCATCATACAAAAATATGAATTTCATCTGACTATAATATATGTAGAATTTTATGAATACAAGTTATGATAACAATATGTTGGTATGAGCAAAAAAAAAATAAATCTAAAAAGTTCCTCACCACATTGACTCCTCCAGAACGATCCTTGGAGCACATTGAGGATTGAGATGCCATACCAACTGTGGTCCCATCAAATGACTCCCCCCTAACACATTTAACACGTGTGTTTGAACACATTTTTAATTCTGCCCATGTCATTATTCCCATTTGGGAATGATTTTATTAACATTATTCACACTCTATTGGCACCTACATAATCAGCTGTGCATTATCATGTCGTAGTCGTGGCAGCAGTTCCCTTGTCCGCCAATCCAGGAAGCGATTTAGAGTCTCAGTGGGACTTTTATCCACTACTATCTTGTCCTGGTCACTCCAGATCTCCAAACCCAGTAGAGCCACGCGGACATTTAAAGGCCGATAGAACTAAGGATAACCCAAGATTATGGGATAGAGACCCAGATTATATTGAAACAATATAAAAAAGTTGTTTAAATGCACAACTTACCCAGTCTACTTGGTTTGCCACATCCAACATGCGGTAAATGATGGTTTTATTATTCCTTTGATAATTTATATACTGTGAAAAAATTTTAAATAGTTTAGATTGACTAACTGTAGTGCAAAAAAGCACCAATAGGGGGCAGAGTCATATCACTGCTACTTGTGTGTGCTTCTTACCTCTTTATGATCTGCCACCAGCACCAGCTCAACATATTTGGTCTCTTCCAGAATGTCTCTTTTCCTCTATAACACAGTAGCAAAATAAAGTACGTACGTGTATATTTAATATAGTAGTGTTTTTAAGCAGAGCAGCTCATGCTTACTCTATGTACTCTATGTAAGGGAGGAATGAAGGAATGTGACACTCCACATCCACCAGACACAGATATTTGGTCCGAATGGGTCAAGTACATCCAATGTGTCCATCCTTCCTTTTTTGCCCCACTCCCTTCCTCATTTTTCTTCTCTTCTTCCTCTTCAGGATACAGCTCAAAGCTCAGGGTGGCATTAATGACAATTACGCCGCTGAGGAGATACAAAAATTAACTTGTAAAATAAGAAAATGTAACTACAAAATGTCTAAAGAATCTGTGTCGTTTTTTTTCTTTGTTTAAAAGCAATACTGAATATACTGAAATACTTTTAAAGCAATTACCATTTTTAGGGGTGCTCATAATTTTGTCCTTGTCAGTATATGTTAGCATAATTCATCTATATTCTATATTACCGTAACCCAGAGCAGGAGCTCAGAGCAACACGGGACTGAGGGAAGCCCTCTACTGAGCCGTGATAGTAACAGGGGGTCTGAAAGACACAAGGCAATGCAAGGGTTTTGTGAGATTTAAAAAAGAACACAAAGGCGCTGTAGGGCTCCACTGACCACTGGATTCCCCTGCATGGCTACTCCTGTTCCATTCGTCTGGTAGTAGAACACATTCGGCGGTTTTGGCAAAAGACCACTTCAGGAAGACACAAAGGGTTCAGTTGAACAAAACATATATCTTGTTTTGTTTACAAGAAGTATTTTTTTTTACCCTAGAATAACTTACTGGTTTTTCTCCAAGTTCAGTATATATAGGCGGGTTCCAACTTGTAAACCACATTGCAGTCTGTTAGGATGACCTTTCTGGATAGAAAGAGAGCAAGGCAAATTTATCCATCTCAAAACCAAGCTGAATTTGTATTCACTGTAACATATATATATATATATATATATATAGCAAATATATAATATATATAATATATAATATAAATAGCAAAAAAAAGTATGCAGTACCATTGTGTGACCCAAAACTAAATGTATAATGTAATATCTTACATTATATAGAGAAAAAAGTACATAAAAGTCCAAAATATATACACATAAAGAGATAAATACAAGCTTGTGGCAGCAATTTAAACACCCGTCCTATTATTACTATGCTTTTACGAAATAGATCTTTTAAAAAAGTTATAGCCAGTTGAATAAACAATACAATTTCCATTGGCACTTAAAGTCAGTGATTTTTTTTTTCATGCATTTTTTTTTATATGTTTGATAATGGCACTTGTGGATTCATATGAAACTATTCAGATTTTGAAAAGTCAAAAAGCCACTGACTACAGTAGTCCTATTTCATACAAAGTTTCAGTTTAACAGTTTTTGCTTTTAAACTATTTAGTTTAGGATGACTGTACAAATAACGATAATATGTTCGAGATTTCTCATTATGTTATGAGAACCCTATCACCTAATAAGCAGCATTCTTTTAAAAAGATTCAAGCTATTTTAAAGATTCAAGACTTCTCTCTATTTAATACTTCCAAATGATTTCCCTCATCTCACGTCCAACCCTTAGCACCTTTTCCTGCCATTCTATCGCATCCCTTTGCTTCTCTAACCCAGATGAAAAAGTGAAACCCTACTCAGCTTCCTGTCGTGCAGCTGCTGCTGTTTCCTGCTTTTCTCCGACATGCCAAAAAATAACTGTTAATTGCAGTTTCCTTGTTTCACTCTCCGTAAAATTTTAACATTGGACCTGTTGAGTATTAAAACTTCTATAACTGGTCCAAATGAGGAAAAAAAAAACAATCCTTATTATGTTTCACACACAGACCGCTTGTCAGTTTCACCAATTCACGTGATTTACGCTTTTATCACAGTAAAGCTTTAGAAACAAAAGACAAAAAACATGACAGTGGTTGTTTATATGTTTTTACCAGCATCCAATTCTGTTAACCAAATGCTTATTTGAGTATGTCTTGAAAACTGTGATCTCATATTAAATTGAATTGTAAGAGGTCAATCTGCATTGCTTTTCACACCACTCTTCTTTTTCCTTTTATGACCGCCTCAGCTGATCTCACCTCCTGGTTTCTTGCTCTGATCCTGATCTGACACTTTTTTTCTTCTCTTGTGCATGATGAACTCACTCTCGTTCTAACACTCTTTCCATTTATCTCACGCTCACTCATTTCCTCTCATACATTCTGTCTCTCTCTCTCTCTCAGCTCATGCCGAATGCGGTGCAATGACCTCAGCAGCAGATGAATGCAGGGTGGGGTACTCTTACAGGCCAAGCTGAGGTTGAACAAAGGAAAAAGCGAGAGTATGAAGAAATAGTGAAAGCTGGAGGCTGAAGAATTGGGTCTGTCAGATATATTAGAACATTAGAAGTGTGAGACCAAAAAAAAAAAAAATCATTCATCACTCTTAGTGGAGGAAGAAATGTCACGGCATTACCCATCCTGGTAAACATCTTAAACTTGACTACATACAGTATGTGCAAATAAATGTAAGTATTTTTTTTCTATACTTTTTGATTAGTGTTGATGAATCTCTGTGGCTCTGGCACACTGGTTTTGATCAACAGATTTGTGGGCGCACACGCCCATGTCATCACACGCCTTTCCTCTCAATGAGGCCTTTCCTCAAAACAGAGTTAAAAACAGATCCAAATTCTCTCAGTTCAGCCAAAATGACGAAATTGTATCTCCTGAGTCTAATAAACACGAGCAAATAAAAAATAAAGGGGCAATTATTCATATCAAGTGGTAAAAAAATTATTCTGTAAATTATCATTAAGGGTATGCTGACCATATCGGATGTGTCATGGAGGGAGGGGTAGAGCGTTGACATGTTTGACTGCAAACTTCCTGACACAAATTATGATCAGTGAGGTGAGGAACTAAAGGCAACATTAATGGGATGGACACTTCCTGGCAGCTGGGGGCCGGTCATGTCCTGAAGAATTCCCCATTCTTTAGGCCAAACACACACACACACACACACACGCGCACACACACACACACACGCACGCACACACACACACACACACACACACACACACACACACATATTTTTAATGGAGGCTTTCAATAGAAATAAAATATCTTTAAAGGACAAAACTAAAGTATGCTATCTTCATTAATATGATAAATTGGTGGACTTTGATAATGAAAGTTGCTGAAAAAAAATTAAATACATGAATAAACCCACAGACTTTGGGGCCGCAATATTTAAAAGTAAAGTTCAGGAAACCAGAATTGCCTGTTTTTTACCACAAAAAGAAGGGTTTCCTATTTTGAGGAATAGAGTAATGCTAAAACAAATCAATAGAATGTGCAATAGTACCACAACATACAGTAGTAGTATATTAACACATGGCAGGTAGCAATAAACAAACATACTCTGGTTCTAAAACATGTAATCAAGCAGGGACAAAATTATGAATTGTATTATTTTATAGAATACTATGCTAGCACTAATATGCTTGACACACATTCCATTCACTGATAAATGGTTCAAAAAAACTCACCTGTAAAACGTCGCTCAGGCTTCTCCTAACCCCATCGATAATAAAAAATGGCCATGTTTTCACATGAGGCTTCATCTCTCGTCTAGGATTCGTAGCTACAGAAAGAGAAAAGCATGAAATGTTATTGTCAAGGCAATGAGCATTTCTTTTTTTCTAACAACTGCTTTTTAACGGGCGGCACGGTGGCGCAGTGGTTATCGCTGCTGCCTCACAGCAAGATGGTTCCGTTTGACACTTGAGGTGTGAGTTCAAGGCCGGCCGGGGCCCGTTCTGTGTGGAGTTTGCATGTATTCCCCGTGCTTGCGTGGGTTTCCTCCGGGTTCTCCGGTTTCCTCCCACAGTCCAAAAACATGCGCTTCAGGCTAATTGGAATTGGAAAATTGACCACATAGGTATGAGTGAGTGAGTGTGTGAATGTGTTTGTCTGTGTGTCCCGCTCTGCGAATGGTTGGCCACCAATCCAGAGTGTGTATCCCGCCTCCGGCCCTAAGACGCTGAGATAGGCGCCAGCTCCCCGCGACCCTGTAAAGGATGAAGCGGTAGAAGATGACTGACTGCTTTTTAACTATCAGACACATCTTGTCCTTCAAACTATCTTGTTACACACGTTTACTGTTCTTCTTTTCCTGAGAGCAGCAACAGAAAAAGCTGATTAACTACAACATTTGACACTGTTCAGGCTGTCCAGAATCCTTAGGGAATCATACGTACAATACAAATCAACAACTACAAACAACATCTCTTCTTAAAAAAAAAAAACAAGAACCTTTTTAGAAGACTTTAAACATATAGATTTCTTGTATCCGAACCCACCTCTAGAAGAGTGTGTCACCCATGCATCGTCCTGCGGCACAAAGCTGCTCTCAAAGTCAAGGTTTAAAGCGATGGACCCTCGGAACATTAGCGGAGTTCCATAAAAGAGCAAAACCGTCACCAGGCTTCGCCAAAAGCATCTAAATAACAGATGATGCTGCTTCATAGTGCAGTGACGCACGCAAGAGGACTTGACGCTTGATTGAAGAGATGGATCGGAATTAAACAGGCCGACGATCACAGGTAAACAGAAGAATGCGCATCCACCTGCTTGAGACCGAGACGCGGTTGCCTCTTCGAGCGGGTTTCGGCCCACTGTGGGTGCTGTCGGTCAGGGACAGCAGACATCCTGAAGATAACCTAACATCTGGACCCGCAATGATAATGGCTCTTTGGTTTCCGCCTCCTTTGTTTTTGTAATAGTCTAATAAATTTATCTGTTTGGGGAAACGTTGCTTCGAGGGCTGAGTCGCATGGTAAGCAGTTCGTCTGCTCGCTGGTGTTGAACCGAAGCAGTGTAATCGTATTTGCCAATGTGACCAACCGAATAGGATTTCCTCCTTGGTGTTAACTCCTTGCTGTCCGGGAATGTGCAAACATCGCTACTGAACACTGGCTTGTTCTTTTTTTTAACAATTGAAAGCACGGATACTTGAAAAATACAACGTTACAACAGTTACACAGACAATGGAACGCAATACTATCAAATGTTGCCCTCTTCATTGTGGCTGCTTTGGTTTCCTCCAGGTCTGCGGTCTCCTCCCACAGCCCAAAAACCTGCTCAAGCCAATTTCTGCTCCCCATGACGCAGAAATGGAATACAAGGCTTTGAAAATGGCCATCTGTATGTTATGGCCATTCCATATCAGAAAATACAGTTTTTATCTCATTAAAATTTGAAGCGATAATACAAAATGATGATATATTTTAATATTTGGATAAAACCTAAATGGCTGTTACTCAACTCAACTCAACTTCATTTACATAGCCCTTTTAAACACTTTTGGCTGACCAAATGGCTGTGGATGGATCAAAGAAAACAAGCAAATTAAAACAATAATTGCTCAATGCAATTTCACAATACTACAACAACAATAAAGCACAATAATAAAAAACAGCAGTAATTAAAGAAGAGTAAAACAGTGGAACGATAGCAAGGCCAGAGTCTTATGCACGTCATTGCAAACTATTGCTGGTTGGCATAGTAACAGAATATTAATGAAGTTCACCACCGGCTGTAATAAACGTCAGAATCAGAGTCATGTGGGTTGTGCAGCTCTTGTGGTAAGCAAGCATAGCAGACCCGGTCCATATCAGTCCAGCACTGCTGACAATAGATTACAGGGCAGGTCTCAGTACTGCACTCCACCGCCTGGTCCAGCCTTACAAAAGCGTCACACACCCAGCACCAGCGCAGGCCGCAGCCAACACGCTTCAGAGCAGCAAACAACACCGACTGCACCTAGTGAAGCAAAAGAAGAATCATTGTACTTTCATTTTGATTTGATTATTTCACTTGGCCTGCATCCTTTAAAAATGTACATTGTGCATTTACCATTATTTTTCGTAATGAATTGATTGTTTGTGTTTCCTCGCGAGACATATAAGCTCCCACTAAATATTTGTCTGAATAAGATGGAATGTACTTAAAAGTTAAACAAAGCTGTCGGAGTGATCTCGCCCCAGAAAATGGGAGTCAAACCAGATGCAGACCGTTAACAAAGATTGTA
This sequence comes from Paedocypris micromegethes, assembly GCA_028031935.1. NCBI lineage: Eukaryota > Metazoa > Chordata > Actinopteri > Cypriniformes > Paedocypris > Paedocypris micromegethes. The sequence continues at coordinate 13,993,460 of CM051501.1, read as the reverse complement.
CTTACCTCCCCCCACACACACACAAATTAGTAATTGTTTTAAAAGTATTTCAAAAGTGTTCCACTAGGGACCGTATAGAAACTGCTCTGCATTTAAACATCTAGTGAAGTTACACACAGTGAAGTGAACACACACAAACCCGGAGCAGTGGGCAGCCTTAAGCTGTAGTATTGGCTCAAGTACAAGTTGTGAAACCCACTGTACCAGGATTAAAATCTGTAACCCTTGGGTGGCAAGTCCAACTCCCTACCAGTGTAGTCCCTTTCAATTCAATCAACGGTTAAAAAAATTGCTGGCATCTTGAAGACTTTAGTGATTGCAGCTCAAAATCTGATTGGTTGAAAAAGCGAGTTACTGTAATTTATTCTATAGTCAGAGAACCTAAAAACCACAAACAGAAGGCAAATGAAGGCTAACCCTCTCCCTTTCTCTCAAATTGTATAAAATAAAAAAAAAATATATATATATTTTTTTAACAATATATTTGTATTCATCTTACTGTCGTAAACGTTGTGCTTTGATTGATTCTCAGCATTTTGCGTTGTCTGTTAATGAAGTAGATTCGCCTTTGGATCTGTAGGTTGTAGAGGAAAATAACTCGTTTCTTTTCTCTCTGGAAAAAGACAAATAAATCAATTTTATTATTAGTTTCAGTCGTTTCAAGTGTACACTAATTGTACCTTTCACAATTACTCTGCCTAAACTATTTGTAGCAAACAATCTACAGTGCACAGAGTGTAAAAGTGTTAAAGTATTACTGAATGAGGTAATGCTCGTGACATCAGAGCATCTGATTCAAACCCTACAGGAACCGTAATCTTCCACGTGCTGGCACAGGCCGTAAATCTAATGCTATTACAGTAAAGCCATATTATCTTATTAGTGCTTCACCACACACACACACACCCACACACACACACACACACCACACTAGCACATAACACAAATTCCACTTTGTGGGTGTAAAAAAAAGCATCTGGATGTCCTTCTGCAACCTGTCTTGCATACTTGACTTAGCTGAAAGAAGATCCATTACAAATATGCCAATTACAAAAATGTATTTATAAAATGCACAACACTGCGCGTTCTCACAACCTTAAATGTATTGGCTGTTTTATACCCAAACGTGCTTTAACTTTGTCTGAGCTTTTAAAAACATTTAAAGGTGTTGATTTTATTAATGCATAATAGTACAAGGCTAATGTGCCAACCAAAACATGGCTTCACAACTAGGCTCATCCAGATATTTTAATATTTGGACTACATTTGAATAGGTAAACAACTTAGAACTTTGACCTTGAACTTTGTCACACGTTTTGCAAGATTAAGGGTCAAGTCCCCAGAACACTGAAATAAAACCTTGTGTGTAATATGAAATGAAAAAACTTTAGATTAAAACTGTCAGACAAATTACGGAAACCTTTTTGCAATGTTTATTTTTTTGGAAACCTTTTGATAAACTAAAACCCTTTTTGAGAAAGTAATTTTGTCTGTCACTGTGTATTTGTTTATTTCACTTCACTGGTTAGAGTGAATAGCAATAATTGCACAGTAATGAAAAATACCAGCCACATGGATTTAAATAAAAACACCTAAATACACAAAACTGTAAACAACTTCTGCTGTAAAGAAGATATTCCTCATGACCCCATGGCTGCAGGTTTAGTCATTTGTCCTGCTGTAGAATAATTCTGGCCAGTATATACTGCTTGATGAACAAATATCTGCCTGTATTTCTCCGATATACATAATTCCAATTATAAACATTTATCCTGAGGAAATCCATGTTCATCAGGCTTCACTGCTTCACCTGCAGACCCTCATTTTTGTACCACTCTCCATCCCTTTGGCGAACACATTATCTTCAGCTATATAAAGTTTATCCAAACTATATTCAGTCCAGTACATAGTCCATACACCCCTTGTTTTCATGCACACTTGCTTCAACCTCGGGGGCTTGGCATTTTATCTACAAATCAGACCCAAAACACACTTATTCTCACTTGCTTTTGATCTGTAATCTTAAAGCTATTATTTTTTGTACTGCTACTATTTTATGTACTTGCTATGCATTTGCTTTTTATTATGCGTTTTTACTATTCTTCCTAATGTTTTCTTAATTTTTTTACTTGCCTCAATAGTGTGTAAATTATCAACCGTATATAAATTCCTTTAATTTTTGACATCAACTCTTGATTTCATCTGCTAGACAAAGATTTCTCTAACATTTGCAGTTTTTAGATTTGATTTTGAAAGCCCAGTGCTTTTGTTTTGTTGCTATACTAAAGCTTCCCATGACATGAAAGTGTCGTTCACAACCTCACCGTGGCATTTTCCCCCAAATGCATTAAAAACTTCCACACAAACGGAAATGTTTAATGCATTTGTGGAAAAAATGCCACGTTGTTAAACTATATATTTAATATTAAGAACATTTATATTACGTGTGTGTGATATAAATGTGCTTAATATTAAATATAGTTATAACTTTTGAATTTATTAAAATTACAACTTTAACAATTTATTTATATTTTTGTGTCTGACAGATCAATGTCCATTCATTCAATGGCCATTCATTAATACTCTAATTCATAGAGCTGTGCGGTTTTGTAATAAGAAACGTGATGTAGCAAGCAACGGCACATGGCGATATGATTCATTTAAGCTTCTTAGCCAAAGAAAGCATAAGATGCTTTAGATGTTCATGACTGATTACAATTATGAATGATAAACACACAGGATTGATCTTTCTCTAAGAACTCATTCAATCCAAACTCCATTTAACATTGTTTTTCAGAGTGTGCTTGGGTCACTGAATACTGTATATTTTACTGAATATGTTCAGCAAGAGTGTGTAGTTGGGTAATGGATGGGCAATGAATGTGTTTAATGAGAATATGGACAGGTAGTGTTACCTTTGGGAAGTAAAAGGTGGAAATGACCCGACGCAGGCGATTGGCGTGTACTTGGAGAAAGCAGATGAGAAACATAAAAAAAAGAGGAATGAAAATCCAGAGGTAGTTTGATGTGCTCATAGTGTGTGGCTTTGGCAAACAATCTGAAATTTTGACAAGAAAAATACATTAATTAAATGTGCTTTTTACATACAAAGTATAAAAACTTTTTGATAGGTCAGCCAGCAACAATTAGAAGAACCAAAGCTCATGGGTTTGAATCCAAGGGAAAGCAAGTTCTTTCAATCTATTTTGTTAATTATCTCCTATTCTAAGACATGAAACAAACTATCACAATCACTGCTGACAAACTGACAAAAATAGGACATTGCTATTTATAAATAATATGATAAATTATTTATAATTATTTATAAATTACGTAATTGGAAAAAAATACAATGAAAAAAAAAATAAAACAATGTTTACGTATGTTTACATTTTGTTACAAAGGTTAAGTTTTTAATTTTAACGATGCAAATCTTTTTTTTTTTTTAGATTTAATTTAATTTATGCAAATTAATCCTTTTCAAATTTCATGCAAATTTTAACAACATCAAATGCAAATTTTCACAGACAATAATTTATTGTTAAACAGTGGTGAAAAGGGGTGAATAATTTTATTAGTCTGGATCACAAGAAGAATCTATAATTTCACAAGCTCTCAGTTGCCAATCCACCATGTGACCAGATTATTAAGAGACAGACACAAAGAGATTTCTTCTCTGATCAGATTAAACACACTGTAACACAGAGACATCACTTGGCGTCAGAAGAGACAGACTGGAACATTGTGCCAACAAGCACTCATGGAAGCCAATGAGACTTTGGCTGGTTCTCACAAACCAGATTGACGGTCTTTTAATACTCTTAACATTTAAAATACAATTGTTTCTAAAATATTTAAACCCATTTATATATTTATATTCATGAGAATTAATACATTACTATACAAATATTGATTAAATAAAAATATTAAAATACTTTTAAGCACCCACCTAAATTGCTGTACTGGAGATCAATGTTAATTGATACATTTAAGGCGCCAATGGTTTTCCGAAGTAGTCTGGCTAACATTGAACTTCCACCAATATCAATATCTGTATCTTGAGCACCTTTGCAAAGATATCAAAAAAGAACTGAGGGACTAATAAAGGTTGAATTATTATTATTATTATTATTATTATAAAATACAATAAATCACAGAGAAAGATAAAACTGAAAAATAATGAAATTACAAACTGTCATTTCTATCTATCTATCAATGTATGTATGTTTCTATCTATCCATCCATCCATCCATATGGACTGAATATTGACTGAACCTAAAAGACAATATATTCTAGCTGTTTGAGTGTAACTGCTGTAATAAATATATAACTGTACATGTGTGCATGCAACTTACTGGTAATGGAGTAATTAGTGAAAGAGTGCCTTCGGATGAGATCAAACATACTGTACATGATTCCATCCACAGCAAACAAAACACACACAAACAAAACCAGGGACAGGAACTGTAAGAAGCCCACAAGCTGAAAAAGTGGGGTTTTATAAGTTAATTTGATCTTTAAGATGTTAAAAAAAAGTGTGTGTGTGTGTGTGTGTCAATTGTGTTAATGCATATTATGCTATTTAAATCACAATACCACAGCCATTAGCTCGCTGGAGTGGACAGAAAAGCTCCATGGATTGACCAAACTCTTCTGCTCTGCTTTCTTCAAGGGAAGCAAATATCTTTTGCCCTACAGAAAGATGGTCTGCTCAGTGTTTTTGTGATTTATGAAGTGTAAATGCGAACTTACAGCACTCTTTCTACGGCTGTCAATCTGTGTAAAGTAGGTTGTAATGTAGACATTGTCAAAGCAAATGTCTCTGCAAAATTGATGAATATATCCAAATGCTCTGTTGAGGGGATAAAAAAAAGGATTCTAAACATGTGGAATTAACATATAATACCTATCAAAACAGAGAGGCTGAAAAGAGTGAGGACCCACGAGATGAAGACCGTGATGAAAGTGAAGGAGAGCAGGTATCTCATCACTTCAGATATCCGATCAGCTGTGTCCTTACTCTCTGCAAACTTACGAGTTAAGTCCTCCGTAATATTATGAAGCATATGCACTCCAAGTTCCGACTGGCTCAGGTTCTGAAACGCAAAAAGGTAATTAACAAACTTGATTATTTGGATTACCACATGTATTACCACACATCTTTAATATTAAAGTGAAAAAGGTGTTCGAATACGGCATACAAATATGTGAGTATAGTATTTAGTTCAGATCAAATGAAAATATATTTTTGGTCACACACAATCATATACAGTATGCATAATGTGCATCAATTATGAATAAAAAAACACATCAACTCAAAGGGGGGGATATCTGATAGCATTCATGGTCTTCTCGACTTTTCCTCTAGTTAAACTTTGTGAATTAATGTTTTGTATATTATGTGTAGTATTTTCAGCCTTCTGCTGAAGACCACGAATGTTGTTCTCCACCTTAAGCAGAACACGTGTTCTGAACTGCTCCGCCAGGCTGTTGATGGTGTCATTTAGCTTGTCAAAGGTCTGTCCAAAGTTTCCTTCAACTGGGATTTTCTCCTCGCACCAGGGGGTTGTAACTCGGAGGAAAGGAAAAGCAAATGTTTAAACACAAATCATTTCCCGTCTATGCCAAAACAGTACTTACCTTTCAAAATATTGCATATAAAATTGAACTTCATAGGTGTGCATAATAAGAAGTTGACCAAATCCACTTTGATTTCTTCCATACATTCGATCCATTTCTCGTGGAACCATTGATGACATGCATCGATTCCCTTTATCACTACAGCTGTTTTAGAAACACTCAAAAAAATGTAAAACAGCAAACTAAAGAAAATTAAAGTAGGGCTGTTTACTCACTGTTGCAGAGCTCCTTCGTCTTCTGGACAAATTCTTCTTGAGTGTCATTGGCTGTGCTCGAATCCTTGCCGAAGGACTCATACCCGTACTGACTCATCAGCTCATCGCGGACCTTCTTGAACTCTGTTCTCACACTCTCTGCTTCTGTATGGAATTCACCACTGTCACGCTGACCAACGAAAAGAATTGGTCAATTATGTCAGGTTTACATTCTTGATAACCCCTCGCATACACGCACACAAATTATAATAAATACATATATGATGTTTTATTATTTTATACGACATGATCATGTATCGATATGGTATTAGCATGTATACATTGTAAAGTATATAACATTTAAAACAGGAAATATAACTAAATGTTTTTCTATCTGAGCATCCATCATCGACCACACATAAAACCTTGATTGTTTTCATACATGTAATGTATATAATACATAAAATGTATGTAGTATCATACTCACCACTATTTCTTGCACCACTTGCACATAGGGCTCGGTCAGTGATTTCCACAACAGCTTGCTGTTTGCAATCTGCAAGTCTATGTTACAGCCCATGGAGAAGGCCACATTCTGGACATTACGTTGGATGTTTACAATGGGCCCTTTTTGGATGAGAAATCACAGATGTTCATGAGCACCACTGATAGTGTCAAATCAACAAATACTATTATAGTATAATCATAATGTTGGAGTGTAATAATACATAATCCAGGGAATTACCTTGATAAAGTCCATTAAGCACTAAAACCATCAGGAACGTGCGACCTTGAGATCCGAGCATGCTTGGAAATATCAGCAGAAGGGAGCAGCGAAACAGCAGCGAAAACATGCCTCCAAAGATACACAAAGCTGCAAATTAAAATAATATTGATGCAATAGACAACACAATTTATAGTACTCTACTTTCAGTGCATTTTACTCACTCGCAAACACACAGCCAACAGTTATTTGATGAACTGGTGGCATTGTAATATTATACATCAGGCCGAAGAACAATGCTTTAATGAAGAGGATAAAGATGTATAAACAATTCAACTGGAACTGTTATCAGTATTTAAAACAAACGGTTATCATCTGGATATCAAGCACCACTGACCAACACCAGTCACAGCCCCAAACGCAGCGCCTGTGATACGTCTCCAAACGGGAAAGTCCGAAACTGGGCCGAACATAAATCTATAAACTCCAGGTGGAAGAATCCGTTTGGAGGCGAGCTGTAATCCTGAGAATGAGCGTCTTGATTATTGGCAAAACAGCTCATTCTGACGTGAATCAGTTTACTTAGGGAAATAAGAGTATTTTACAAAAACAAGAAACCTGAATGTGGCTGCTTCCCTTCCATGTTTTCAATGCTTGACGAAGAACCACTGTAAAGTAACAAATGATGGCGGGTCAGCTAACTACAACGGTGTTAGGGACGTCAGCGAGCTCGCGACCCTAATCGCAAGTCACAATCGTACAAATGTTTGTAGCTATATTTGTATATAACCTATTTCAATCGAATTATCTGCGAAAAGATGCCGTGATGCCGAAACAAAGCAAAAACAAACGACTCAGTGACGTCAGCGAGCTCGCGAGCCTTAGCGACTATTACGCAACTGAACCCCTAGTTCACAATCGAGTGTTTGTTTGTATTCTGTATATAGAACAGTTTGCCTATATTTATCTCGCTGCCATATAACACAAATACAACTAAGAGCTAAAGTAAGTCGGGTCAGCGCAACTGTGACGTTGGCAAACTCGCGACCCTTAACAACGTTACGTAACTCCGAACCTACGTCATGATCTAGCATGTTTATGGGTTAATTGTATATAATACGGTAGTTAGTCTATGTCTGTCTGTTTTTTCCATCAACCATACACGTTTTTCTGTATGGCATCTTTATTGCAGACAAGGACAGACACACATTTGTTGGTTTCAATTTTACCAGTCCGAGTTTTTGATACGTATATATTTTAGAATGCCTCCGGTAAACAAGTATTTGAACGCTCTTAAGAAAAAGTTGTCTCGTCTGCGCGGAAGACGCGCGATCCGTCAGGTTAAGCGCAGCTTGCTTGGCTTTATTCTCGGCTTGTTCTTCGCATCAGTTTACGGACTCACCGCACTGTTTATTCAAAGTCACGACCTCTGGTTCTGCCTCATCACGACCGGGTTCATAGCAACGTTCGCAGGGTTTGGAGTGGGTCTATCCGAACGTGTGCGCACTAACGTCGTGCTGATGCTCCCAATGCTGTGCTCAAGTAAATCTAAAATTCATGTAACAGTTTTTAGTGATGATGAAACTGAAGGTTATAGTAGACATATCTATATCTCTATGTATATTTATTTACGTTTTCTGAGTTTTTTCTGCTAGCTTGCATTTATATTGCTTGCTGATATTTTTGTCTGGCCTGTGGACCACAATCTTTTTGGTCTTCCAACAATCTGTGCTTTTCACATAATGGGAGAAGCTTAGTACGTATTTCAAAGAATGATTTCAATCATTGGTGATCATTGGTACACAACTTTAACCACATGTGTCAAACTCAAGGCCTGGGGGCCACATTGATCGCGTTGTACAGTTGCCCTGCCAGCAAGAGCATTTAATCAAGATCATTTCATTGTAAGAAGCTCTAATAACACGCACTAAATATCTCACTGCACTGTCTTGTATATACTACAATTGTTTCATTTGTAACAATTACTTAATTGAAAAAAAAAGTAATTTGTATCAATTCTAGATTTGACAGCATGTTTGTATAAAGCATGTTGTATGTTTCATGAAGCTCCTGCAGACACTATTTGCCCTGCTCTGTTTGCTCACTTTAACTATTTTCTCTCTCTGTTTTCTTAAGAGAGTGGAAAAAACTTTGTCCTCTTTCTCATGTGTACCTTGGTTATCCAAGGCCCAGTGAGCAACACCATGAAGAACATTGAACGTGCTGCAGACAGTGTCATCTGTGGAGCAGAACTGGTCAAGAACCAGACGCAACAACTTTTACAGCGTGCTGCAAATCCGCTGCAACGTAAGTCCAGTCTACATGCAAGAAACTCCTCAAACCTCACATAAAAATGTATGTTTGAATGAAAAATGTACATTTAAAAAGCACAAGTGTTTCTTCCTTAAGAACTAATTTACATTTCTACATTTTCTTAATTTTGATTATGAATGTATTATAATATTTATAAATTGTGAACATTACACAATAATAGCTTGTTGACGTTATAATAATAACAGTGGAATATAGGTACACTACCGTTCAAAAGTCTGAATGTATTTATTTTTGAATGAAAAGCACTGTTTTTCTAGCTGTAAATGTCTGGTTTTTGGTGCAATACATAATGCATCTACACAAGTGTATAGAGGCCCATTTCCCGCAGCTGTGTTTGCTAATTGTGTCTGAAGGATAATTAATGATTGGAAAACCCTTGTTTTATCATGTTAGCACTGCTGGAAACAGTTTAGCTAGTTAAAGAAGCTCTAAAACTGACTTTCCCTTGAGCAGGTAGAGAATTTGTAGGGTCAATCATACGCTCAAAATGGCCAGAAAGAGAAAATAGTCTATCCCTGTTCTAAGAAAATAAAGTGTGACTTTTCATGGAGCACACAACATTGTCTAGGACTAGGTGACCCCAAACCTTTGAACGGTTGTGTATAAAGGTTATTGTTTTTATTGTTCATGTTTTAGTATTCAAATCTCAAATAATGGCTTGATTATCTCTCAAACAAATCAAGTGAATTGAAGTCATGATAAAACATGATCGAAATCTTGTGATTTATGTTTTACTTTAATTGTCCCAATGTTGATTTCTGTATAGCGGCCTTAAATAAGATTCAGCAGATGTCGAGAAATGCTTACTCAGTTGCAGGCCGAGCACAAAACCTAATAAAAACCTTGACGCAATCTGTGCAGCAAATAGGTGAGTCAAGCATCCAACATATACTGAAAACGCAAGTGTTAAAAACAATTTCCTCTTTTCTCAGCTGGTACACTTAAAAATGTGTTGTATTTCTTGGAAACAATTGGACAAGTCTGCAACGAGAAGCTCGGTGAGCCATATCAAAAGTGCATGGGGCTGTTTTCCGATGCCGAGAGGAGTTGCCAGGAACAGCTTTCTGTGGCTTCTTTCTTATGTGACATCGTTAAAGGATTCCAGACGTTGTGTGGTATTAGTCGTGGTAGGCATTGTTCAATGAAACCCTTGTTTTACTCTTTACAGCAGAGCTGGGCATGTCATGTCTACATGACGAGCAAAAAAAAAAACATAGCTTTAGAAGTAACACACAGCAAAAATACTTGTTAATTTCTGTTTATGACTTCCAATATCTGGCCCATGGGATGGACAGCAATGTCTAAAGGACCATATGTGGTCCACAGGCCGGAGAGGGATGAACAAAAGTATATGTGGTCTACTGTCCATGGTCAATGTGCTCAGGTCCTGTGATGAAGACGAAGGTCCTTAAGCGAAGGCCTTACGTCGAGACATGTTAACTGTATATCATTCCATGTCATAGCTACTCAAACATTTTTGTACAAGAAGCTTATGTGGGAGTAATTGCTTGGGTTAAAGTTCTTCAAATAGTAAACAATGTGTGAAACATGTACTAGGTCCTATCTGTAACATTCCTTGAAATATAATTGCAGCAAATCCATTTGGAATTGGTTTTATAAAATATTCCATACGTTCACAAGTCTAGCTCTTCTGTTCAATGCAAGGCACTTTGAATTACTGCTTTAACTTTGAACATTTAAATGATGTAACCTTGAAATATCAACTTAATGTATTTTGTTTGATCTTTTCGTCCTGTAGTTGCAGAGCTTTTTTGCAACTTACCATCATATATTGCTACGCAAATTGAATTTGATTTTGCTTTTCGTAAGTACATTTCATTTAAATTGATTTGGCTATAAACTGAAATCAGTGGTGTCCAACTGTCACGTCTCCATGGATCCTTTTGCTTTATGAGTTTCATCAGTGTTCCCATTTGTTCTTCTATTTATGTCGTCACCTTTTATATAGATTATCTGCCAATCGTTTCGCTCCGTTATGTAGCGTGGGCCGTGGTGTCCGTTTGTAAGTGTTTTTTTTTCTTTTATTCGTCGTTTAATGTTTGTCTCTAGTCGCAATGATTGTGGATCCAATGTCGGACGTTTTGGTTCTGCATCCTGAATTCTCACTTGGCTCATGTTTCCGCCAAGGAGAGTGGGATGAAGTCCAACCCCTTATGTTGGGCATCACTGAACTAAATGATTAAGTTTTTAAATAAGGCTAACATTAATTACAGTCATAATTTCTCTTATTTTCTTGCCACCAGCTACAATAACAGCATTTGACAAAATCAAGGAGGAGTTTGAATTCAACATTTCTTCCTCCATAAACTTTGACATGCTTTTCAACACCAGTCGGTCCATGGAAGAAGCGGTTCAGGAACTCATGGACGAGGTGGCAGAGGAGCTGGTTCTGCTTCGGGAGCTCAAAGTCTTCCTGGCATACATGGGTTTCTTACTGCTTGTCTTCATGTACATCAAGTGTGTACTTCCTAGTCACCGTTAGACATTTTTGTCTCTGCTGCATTTGTTTAACACTTATGTTTGAACACGTATACGAACAGGGCCATTCTCTACAAAAACCAGTACCTTCATAATGACACATTTGAGAACATCTATATAACAGAGCAATTCATCAACCTGGACAGGAAGCTCTCCAGACAGGGCAAACCAGCTGCACTTCCTCTCAGCCGCATCGAGTCGCTCACCTACATCAGTCCTTGTGAGTAACTCTTATAGTTTCACTTACTGTTGTCGACCAGCGCAAGGAGAAAGACTGAAGGAATGCTCAGAAAACATAAATATGTTAAAAAAAACTGTGAATGTTGAAAAATGCGTAGGACGCTCTCCAGAACATTGAGATTATAGCAAGACAGATAAATGTCAGCCAGGACATAACAAAGATGTTGCGATTAATTCAACAAATCAAACTAGTGAAGGTGCCGTGGGCAGCGCTGTCGCCTCACAGCGAGCAGGACCCAATATTGATTGTCTCAAGGTCCAATTAGCTTTTTGTGTAGAAAATGTTCTCCCCATGCTTGCGTGGTTCAAGCTAAATACGTATCTGTCAAACTACAATACAATTAACTGCAATTGATTATTGTATATACTGTTTTGTAGACTCTCTGTACCTAACTGGGAAAGAGAGAAAGGCTGTGGCTGGTCAAGTCCTGCTTTTGCTTAGGTACATGGCCATGACTGGCATTCTCATCGCTGTGGACTTGTTGGTGTTCTGGGTGTTTGAGCTGGTTTACCACAAAGCTCAGGGTGAGATTTTTACCCAAGGTAAGCACACACAAGACATGCATTTACAGGTGTTTGATGCATTTGTTATTTTCTAAACATGATTTAATGTCTGTTCACCTTTCAGCTCCGTTGGTGGTTGCTGTACAAATTGATGGATCCGGATTTGCCTCCGATATCTTTAAAGATATTGCAGCCGCGTTTGACATATTACAGAAAGGAAACATAACTGTGATTAGCAAGAAATGCCTCATGATACCCGTGGAGCCAGACTACGTTCGATATTTAGTCATAGGTACAGTACAGTGCTATTGTTTTGCACTGCCGCCTTGTGGTAGAATTAAATAATAGATTATTTTTACTTTTTTTTTTTTCAAACTACAAAAAAGTTAATTTTACAGATCAAGAGATGTCATACTGTTTAATCCTAGCAATTATAAGGTAGTTGTGGCATAGTGATTAATAGGGAGTAGAAGGTTCAAATATCAGACCAGCAGGAGCCAAAAATAAATTGCTTTTGAGCAAGACATTAAACTCAATCTGCTGTATATACGCTTCACAGTTTAAATGTGTTGACTTCAGAGCACTGATCGATTGTTTCTCCACCATGTGTCTATGTGTTAAATGCTTAAGTTGATTCACACGTTTACCCAGTGGTATATGTCTGACATTTGTCTTTCATTTGAAGGCTTTCTTTCCGGCTTGACTCTGTTTCTTTCGGTTGCCGGTGGCTACGTCAAACGTATACAGCGGTTTGTGTGTGCCTGGTACCATCCTAAAAGGGAGAAAGTAAGAATACTTCAAACCAACCAGATCTATATAGCTATAACAAAAGCTATATATTTGTGTCTGTTGTGATGGCAGGATAGGATCCGCTACCTCCACCGTCATATTCTCTCCCAGCGTAGGTTTTTAGGAAAAGCTCTAATGAGGGCTGTGGACCGAAACAAGGTGGACCAGCAAATCAAAGGGATGCTAGACTTTCTAGCCAAACGGTGGGTCACGCCCACACCCTCGGTAGCATTTTGGAATCGTATTTGGAATTTTTGCCAGTCAAACAATAGTTCAGATTTGTGAACTTGATTTGCTGATTGATTTGTAAAAATGAAATGATATTTTGGCATTTAATACTTGCATATACCCACTGGCATATTTCTTAGTATCTGAAATGGTAAAGAAAACTATGAGAAGAAGCATTGCAATGAAAAAAAATTAACGCTCCTATACCATTGTTATTTTATAATGTTTTTCAGTAGTGGTGCAAATCAATGATTAGACCTACACTGTAACATGTCATTATATAAGCTAAAACAGTAATTGTGAACACGTTTTGTACAGTGTGCCAATTTTAGTCAAAATTCTTGGAATTGGCAAGGAGTCTTGCATGGCCTGTGGGAAAGTGCTGCGTGATGATGAAAAGCAAATCTGCACTACTCCCGATTGCACAGGTCAGTTTGTTTTCATTAATTTTTATTCTATTTTTGTTACTTGATAAACATAAGGCCCTAAGCAAGTCCAAGACCAGTTTTGACACTAGTACAAACTTTACTCACAGGTTCTTACTGCCCGCCATGCTTTCACCTGATGGAGAATATTTGTCCTCTCTGCAATGGCCACCAGACCTACCAGAACTCAGACGAAGAGCGGTGAATCCACATCTACATTTGGAAAATATGCAAATTTTAACACATTAAATACATGGTGTTTAACACCAAAAAGTACTGATGTGTTAAAAAGAGATTCAAACCTTTTGTTCCAGTGACTCCAGTGATGAGGAACAGCTTGGCTTATTGAGCAGAACGGACATATTGGAACAGTATGAGACCAATTTAAATTTGTCACTTTTTTATTTGTATTTACTTATTTTTTTATTATTATCTTTCAGAAATCCCAGTTTGAACGGTTCCGGACGTCACAATACCAGCTTACTTTTTTACTTCCGTTTGAGACGATGTTAAAATGCTCAAGATGTCTATAATTTCCTCCATGTTTAAACTATAGCGTTTACAAAGCAATAAAACTACGTTGCATCACGTCAGTTCGTCTTATCACATCAATGGGAATGTTGTTTGTCTGGTTGCATTGCTTGTTTTAAGAATGATTGGAATTCGTTTTACTCAAAATACAACACGACCATATACGACCTATAGCGCTTTTTAATCCTAAAGTAAGTAGATGTCCATCTCTCTTGATGTGTGTAATACACGAATGATCGTATTAAGAAAGCTTTCATAAAAAGCGTCATCATCTGTGCACGAGAAACGTGGGCGTGTCTGAGGCGCGAGACGAGTCAGGTGACGAAATGCCGCCTCTTCACTACTCACCTGCGAGGTGGTTTCCGTTCAGTCGCTACTGAAACATGGAGCCCACACAGGTAGGAGTGGTTTTGCTAATGGTTTCATTTCGTATGTATTATATCTGATACATTTTTCAACTAGATAATGCTCATGCAAAACGTATATAAACTTAGTGTGAACTACTATATTTACAATTTGCCGTTGATAACGTCACGTGTGTGCGTGTGTGTGTGCGTGCGTGCGTGCGTGTGTGTGTGTGTGTGTGTGTGTGTGTGCGTGTGTGAAACTATTCCGTTCTCTAACAAAATGTCAACCATCTCTTTTTGTAGTTTACAGATCTGGAACAGGCTCTTAATACCCTAGTTGCCAATTTCCACTCAGCGTCAGCGACTCAAGCTGATGTCCTCACAGTCCAGGAATTCCAGAACATGCTTTCTAAAGAGCTGCCTAACATGGTGAAGGTAAGACGAGATCTACAATTCTGTCACACTAAAGTAAACAGTGGAGTACGACTCCTTAGATCTAAGGAGTAATACTCCTTTTAGATCATTAGTTCAGAACACAGTGAATACATGTCTAATTAATAATACAATCAAACTTTAAATAGGATTAAGAAAAATCTCTATTTGTATTTACTTTCTGTACTTACTTTTTCAAGATGCAAATGCCTACTTTTTCAAGAAGATTGGCAGCACACAACACGTGCCCAGCCATTAAAAAAAATTGACTGCATGTAATTTGTATGTGACAAATACAATCTGAATCTATACTCCATCCACAATACTCAAATCCACACAGACACAGGGAAAACATACAAACCCTCAACGTCTCAAACATGAGTCTACTCACTGTAACTCCATTTCGCCAATGAATATATTAAATTAATTAAGCATAAATACATTTAATAATTTACAATTGTGATGCAGAATTAGATCAAATAAATTTAGTGTTTAGTGTTTAGTGTTTAAAACATCACCCCTTCTGTTCTCTTTCAGGGAGCCGGAGACAAGGAAGGACTGAACAAACTCCTGAAAGACATGGACGTGCTGGAGGGGAAAACAGTCACATTCAACAATTTTTGGGTGTTGGTTGATTCTCTGGCTAAAAATCAGTTTGGATTGCAGGAAACAGAAAAGCACGTGAAGTGTGTTAAGTGTATGCTGATGTGAGTCACAGCCCTGTGTAAATAAGAGCCGTAGATGTGAGCCTGTAAACTCAGACAGAACAAGACGCTTCAGGCTTCAGAGCTGTTGACCTCATGATTGCCGGTAACTGGTCTTGAGAAGTATTTTCTTTTTTTTTAAAAGTCCACAAATTCATTCAACCAGCTGCGAGTCATCTCTACATCACTGAGCCCTCCTATTTGCTGGAAATAAGAGCCAGCAAATTAATCTACATTAATCTGGTTAAACCAATCATAATCTGAAATGTTCCTGAATCTAAACTAACCGATTCTAAATTTAAGTGCAAATATTATGAAATAATCCTGAATCTGAAATGTTACTGGAAAAAAAATGAATAAAAAAAAACTCCTTCTGAATAAAGACCAGTTTATTTTATAGTTTATATTATCATCTTTAAAAAGCAGAAGAGTTTCCTTGCGACGTTAGCCAACACAACGTAAAAGTAGACGTGTTTGACTTATGGGGCTGGAAAAGGACGGTTCGGATCATTGGTTTTGTCAAACAATAGATCACCGCAGTTCATTACGTAACGCATCTGCGCAAAAAGTGCGCATGCGTCTGCTTCAGAACCCGACCCAATCAGATTTTCTGAGCCCGATCTTTTGTTGAGTCGTTCAATTGCAAAACAGTATGACGGGGATTCCTTTTCAGACAAGAAAATTAAGACTGATTAATCTGTTTATCGAGTGTAAAAACGTATATTTATTATGCGCATGCGCAGTCAAACGAAACGAATCACGGGATTAAAAGAATCATTCAGTTTGGTGAGTCGTAACGCTCGAATCATTTTTAAGATTCGTTCTCGAGCGTCACCCTAATAGCGTTGCTAACATGTCGCATTTTGCTCTGATCACAATTCATTTTGAATCGAAATAATTTCAATAAAAACACCGCAACACCCGTCTTGTCAAATGATGGTAAATTGGTCGAATTATCTCAGTTTATTTAGTTTTGAGTTGTTAAAACAACTAAAGAAGAAGAAAGGTTTGATTTGTTTCGTTAACGTTTAGCTGGATACTTTGTAGCACACAATGACTTCCGAGCAAACCAGAGCAGCTACGTCCCTCCGTTCGGATGACCTGAGACGGTGCGAAGTTTGTGTTTATTGCAAAGGTGGTTTGGACTCTACGTTTCGGCCCCAACTGTTACCGTGCCTACACGCATCTTGCACCGGATGTATTGCGAAAACGTTGGGAAATCGAGACTCGCAAGGTGAGAACTCATCGGCGACGTTCAGTCTTTGTTGTTTTGAGTAGCTTGTAACTTGCTTGAACTTTCACAAAACAGAAAACAATGCAATCTACAGAAAGAAAGAAAAAGTGTACTTGGTAAAATAACACAATTTATATAATATAAAAGTTAAGGAAGTAACGGTATGTTCAAGTACTAAATGTAAAGTACGTGAAAGGAACTATATTCAAGTGTAAATAGACAAAAAAGGTCAAGTTTTTGTGGTTAACGTCTTACATGCAATATTCTTTTCACAAATTTTGTATATTAGATTAGATACGACTTTGTTAATCCCACAATAGGAAAATGTTTGCAGCATGAAGGACAAAAAGTAAAAACACATCTAGTAAACAATGTAAACAGCAAACAATGACACTGTACTAGCAAAACACCGTAAAGAAAAACAAAAGAAATTGTGCAAAAAAAAAAAAAACCCAACAAACGTGCAAAACCCCAACCTTCTAACAACTTAATAACATTTATAATATTTATTTTTCTTGCAGAATGTCCAGTGTGTGCACAGCCTTTCAGTTTGCCAGAAGTTACTGATTTACTTTTTAGGAAAGATTCTTCGATTAGCAAGGTCCTCAAGGTAAGACTTTATGTACAGTATCAGATATTTCATATCTGGATTTTGGTCCATTTGACATGTTTGATATGATTTAATAAGAAAGAGCCAAGTTCCTAGGATATCCACCTGAAAAAGACATTTTATTCTCCACAGTGTGCCGAGTGTGACGAAAGTGAAGTTAGTGGCTGGTGTGTCCAGTGTGAAGATGCCTTGTGTAATGACTGCACGTCTGCTCACCGAAGAGTGAAGGTGACCCGTGAACATGAGGTCATAGCCAAAAACCCACCTGCAGGTCAGTATTTTCACATTTTGTTCCAGAACTCAAGTTTGTCAACTGCCTTTATCTCAGAACTAATACTATTGTTTAGGCTGGTTTCCAAGATCACGTTGCCGTCTTCACCAAATGGAGAACTTGAAATTGTACTGTCTTGTCTGTGATAAGCTTACTTGTAAAGACTGTCAGATCATCACACATAGAGGCCACAGGTAAATCTTTTCAATAAACTGCAATGCATCCAAATTCATATTGTGTTTAACTTTGTCGTTTTCTGTGACAGATTTTTACATTTGGACTTAGCCATGGAATCTCAGAGGCAGAACCTTCAGAATTTTATACAATCCATCAAATTTCAGGAACAGACTGTCAGAAACACACTGCTTCTTCTAGAAACAAGGTAACTGAGTTTAAGGTGTTTTTGAGTTTCTGGTGCTTTCTGAGGTTTTGAGCTGTTATGCCAAGTATTTCCCAATTTTTAGTATTTAATTGTCCTGTTAAGTGTTTGTCATGCCCCTCATGGCTGTTCGCGTTTAGTATGTAATTATTTCCCAGAGTCCTTACCCTGCAGTTTAGTGTTTATCCTTTATGCATCTTTTCTGTTTTGGTTTTAATGTGAAAAACGTTTCCGGTCAAATAAAAACACTGAAGTGGTTTTTTATTTAGATGAAATTGACTTTTTACCACATGTCCGTGTTGGGACACGGAGGACTACTTGAAGAAAGAACTCTTGACATTTTATTCTGAGATCCAAATAACAGACCATAACTTACCATCATTTCCCCCTGTAAATCTGTTAGGATAAAGGAGATTGAGCAGTTAAAAGTTTCTGCAAAGAAGAAGATTATACAAGTTGTTGACTCCTTTATTCTGTATTTGGTTCAGAGAAGAAATCAGGTCCTTGAGGAGGTCGAGGTCAGAAAAGTTCCTTTCTTATTCTTTGATTTGTAGTATAAATGCTTTAATTATTGTAATTCTTTTGTAGTATTGTATATGTTTAGTTTGTTGCTTTGTTTCCAACAATTCCCATTCAAGTTTTTTTGTATAATTAGTATTGTTTTATTTTTAAGGCTCTGTATTCAGAGGAAATGAAAGCTTTATTGGTGAAGAAGATGACTCTGAGCAGGTTGATGGAACAACAGGATTACGTTGCTGCGTTTATTGCCTGGATCCAGAATTCAGAAGGTCCATCTGTCCTGCTCCACAAGAAAAAAGTACATTCAGATTCTTTATTCCCTTGAGCTTTTGTTTTTTTTTAATACTTGGGTTTTGTATTTTTATGACTATAAATCAGATTCAGAAGCGGGTGCAAACGCTTCTGTCTGGAAATACAAGCCCTCCTGAGGTCATGATTAACCTGCTCCTTCGTTCTCAACAAAATCTCCTTTTGGACAACTTGAAATGTAGTAGACGTTTTCTATCATGCACAATTATTATTATAATTTTTTTTAATAAACGTTTTACAGACGAAAAAGTAAAACAATTTTAACGCCTCGTTATTTTGATTTTGCTGCAGGTCTTGTAAACGTTGAAAAGCAAACAGTTTCGTTTAGCTGTTCTACCAAACCTGCCACGGTCGGAAACGCTAATCCACCCTGTGCAGTAAATTCCAGCACACCGGCACTGGACAAAACATCTACCAATCCGTCTGCTTACAGTGTTAATGTCCATCAAAGTCAGTTTAGTCTTTCTCTGCCCATCCAGCCAAAATCTCATCCTAATCTCAACCAACCAACCGTCACCAACTCCGTTTCGCACCAACTTACATCTAGATCTGCTTTCAGTAGTTGTGTAACTAAGTCGAATCAGTCAGCAGTTTCTTCAGGCTCTACTTTTGCTCCACAAGGGTCTTCTCTAGCAAATCCAAGCCAATCCAAACATCTTCAGCCAAGTCGTTTGGATTCACAATCCTTAAATCTCAGGCTTCATGAGGCTAGTAAACGCCCTGCTGTTCACCAGCCTACCAATCATCTTTCATCACAGACTGTCTTGATGACTGCCCATCAGAAGTCTCAAACTATAAATCCTGCCTCCACCAGTAGGCAATCAGCCGTAGCGAACAAGCCAACAGCTTTACTCGCCTCACAGAGCAAACGTGTGGATTGTGAAGGTCTACCGGTTCCTCCCCAACAGCCAACATCAAAACAAGCCTCTGTGCTCGCTCATCCACAGACACAATTTCTTGTACTCGCAAATTCAATACCAGCAAATAACCAAACAGCTGTTCTAACATCTGTACCCACACAGATGTCAGTGCCAGTACTAAGCCAAAAAGTACTAAGCCATCCAATAATTACCAACCTGCTGGGACAACTTGTGCACAATCTTGCTTTAAAGCCCATTACTACTCCCAGTCCTCCATCCACATTTCAAGTGTCCTCCACAATCAACCGTTCCAATATTTCAAATGTCACGTCTGCAGGACTCATGTCGTCTTCCTCTTTGAATCAGCATACTGCTGTATTCATCACTGACAAAAACATAGGACAGGCTTTCCTGCTTCCTCTAAACTTTGTAAGCAACAACTCGTCTTCTTCTCCAAGTGCAACTGGTGCTCAGAAAGACAGTAGAACAAACTCTGCTTCATCAGTCAAGGCTTCAGCTGATTCTGCCTGCGATCAAGAGAATGGTGTGAGCAGCACAAACGACGCTGATGCTGATCGTTTGTCGGGCACACATTCTACGTCAGAGACATCTGAAGTTCACCTTCCATCTGCTTCTTCACAAGTTTCTAGTAAAACTGTTGACTCCTCTGATGCTTGTGAGAGTCCGGTAACCACCACTAGGTGGCAAGCTTCTGCCATTTCAGCATCTTCACTGAAACCTCAAGATGGTCATTTGTCAACCAATAGCTGCTCTGAACGTCCAGAGGGAACAACCACTTCAGGTCCAGACGCTGCAACTCCTGTGGAATCAACAGCTAGTAGCAAATCTGAGTGTGTACGTCATGAAAGCAGAGGCAGTGTTTTCTTAATGGTTCATAATAAAAAAATGTTTTTTCATCTTTTTTTCAGGTTATTGTACAAGACACTGTTTTCCAAAGTGATTTGGATAAAAACAGTGTAAACAACCAAAAAGGTAAAGTGGTTACTTTTAGTTAATATTTTTACAGCTACCGTTAAAATGGTTGCATTTTGATTAAAATGTTCTCCCCCTCTCTCTTATTCTCTATCTCTCCTTTTCTTTCTTTTTTTTTCATTGTCTCTCACTCTTTCTTTCTATCTATTTCTTTTAATCTCTGTCTTTCTCTTTCCCTCCCTCAATCCCCCAATCCCCTTTTCTCTCGCAATCTCTCTATCTTTCTATCTCTTGCCCTCTTTCTGTCTCTCAAGCGTCCTCTCTTCTGTCATGCCCTCACAACACGCACAGAAACGCCATGTATAATCACTTCATGATTTGTTTGTTGCTTTTTTTTTTTTTACAGTAAAGCAGGATGACCTGAAAAATCGCAAAAGGTGTGTGCAACCTATCTTTTCATACAAGATACTAAACCTTTAACTTACTATAATATACTATAGAAAAATAGTACGGTAAGTTACAAAATATAGAACTTTCTAATTAACCATTTTTCTACCCTCAACAGATCTTTATGTGTAACTGTGCCCTTTTCTCTGCCTCCGGCTGAAGAGTTGTCACCAACTGTCACCAAAATGACTGATGCCTGTGGAGAATATCTCCAGACTCAGAATTCAGAAGAAGAGGTAAGTGTTCCAGGTGAACGAGAGAAGAATGGAGTAGATCCACGTCTGATTTTGTTCTCATGCTTGTGTCGTGCTGTTCGTCAGGCTGACCAGGCGTGTAGAAGGCCGACGGCTTCTGAACCACCTTTACTTCGTGATCACACCTGCCCAATGACGTTTGAAGAGCAGCTTTGTGTAATGTGTCGATCCGCAGGCGTTTCACATATCTGTTCTCTATGTGGAAGTTCTTATCACTCGCAATGTCACATTCCACCCATCCTTCACGAACGGTGAGATCCTCATCGTTCTTCATCAGCCTATTGAAGCAGCTTGCTGATCTATCAGTTTGAATGTGTCAAAATTCTGGAAGAGGTCATGTTGCCTTCTGCTCTTACAGTGAGGATTGGATTTGTCTACTGTGTGAAGATGTGGATGAGGCGAGTGTACAGAGATCTGTGAGGCTGAGAAAAGGCCTACTGAGTCTGCAAGATCAGAAGGTAAGCTGACGAAACTTCCAGTGTGTAGGAGGTTTAAAAAAATGTTCAGAAGGGATGTGAAGACATGGATGTTAGTCCTCTCGTTTCATATTTATAAATGAAACTTCAACGTTTAAACATGTGTTGTGTGTTGTTTAGAAGTGTGAGAAACTTCTCCGTGGCCTTCTGTGCAATGACATCAGCAGCCTGATTAATAATGTCACCCAGGTACAAAAAAGTGTTGGAATCTGACTGGATTTCTACTGTTCTACATAATGTGTGCATAATGTCTTTTTGCTAGCATGAATCAAGAACCTCAGAATTTGACGTAATCCTCGGGCGATTGCTTGGAAAAACAAAGCCGTGCTACCGTACCGTGGCTGAGTTTGTGTCAGACATCTGGGTGACTTTTGACTTCTTGATGTCGGCTGAAAGCAATGCTGAGGTGAGCAGCTTTTTAAATGTGGATTTGAACCAAAAATGGCTCTTAGTAACTTTCTCTTTCGACAGGAGAAGAGCTGTGTGGTCCACCTTGAGAAGTCTTTTCAGACCCAGCTGAATCAGTTCTTTGGTACCAGTCTCCATTCCAGTCTCCTGCAACGTGTCCGATCTCAGGATTCAGGAGGAAACGTCAACACTAAAAAGAAGCCTAAGGACACTTTAAAACGAATGAGATCATTTTTTTCAGAAAACAATAATTTGTTTGTAAAGAAACAGTGCAACGAAGAGGAAACCAATGCTGGGAGTTCTCCAACCAAAGATGATTGAATATGAAAACCTGCTGCTAATAGCACTAGAGAATGTTTTCTTTTTTTGTCTAATGTAAATGTCTTTTTTATATTTAACTATAAATATAACCACAGACCTGGTTATTATGTTTTTTGTATAATATTTCTTTATACTTTCATATTTGTTTAAGAAATATGTTGAATCAAAATGTTTAACACATCGTTAAATCAAAACCTATTTTTGAGTTATCCAAGTGTGTTACTTGAGGTTGCACTCCACATGAATTGCTTTTATTTGTTTAGGGAAAAAAATGTATGTTTTCCCCTGAAGCATGTAAAAAAAATTTTTTTTTATGTGTAAATGAATTTGTCTTGATTGGCCTATGCACTACACAACTTGTCAACATCGACCATTATGAGCCAACACCTTCCTGGACACCCCTTTACGCAGAAACTGGATATAAAAGGCACGTAACAGTACATAAAACTTTACAATATACAGTACTTATTTAATGACCAAGATTTTAACAACAATTTAAGTCAAACTGAAGATAACAATACAGATACTTGTTTTTTTTGTTAATACATTTTTACTAGTAATAATACATTTGCCATTTACACAAAAACGTTTTTGAGGTCCCTTGATTTTACAATCATCTGTTTTAAGACGTAATGTCACTAGAGGGCGTCATTATCTGGACCAGAATTACTGCTTGCTAATTTACCACATTATAAACCAATATAATAATAACCCCCTAACCCTAATAATTTTTTTTTCTCAAGTTTTTGCTAAATGTATAGTGTTAGTACCATATATTATAATAACTTTTTGAGGGAACCTTTTCTAACAATAATAATATAATATGATATGAGTATTTGTAGGGCGCTTTTCACAGTTTTAACTGTCTCAAAGTGCACAAAATAAGAAAGGATATCTTAAAGTAAAAACATAAAACACTCCTATGCTAAAAACAAACAATATTGAAAAATACATCTAAAAGTAAAAAAAAAAAGAATTATCTTAATATTTAACATGTTTTTAGTTTTGAAACTGTAAGTGCAACAAAAGTGAAATATTATTAATTAAATACACCCCACACACACACACACACACACACACACACACACACACACACACACACACACACACAATATGGCTGATTTGACTTTGCTCACCATTCTGATTGGTTCGAGGCTACAGTACGTCTCTAGGCCCCGCCCACCACCTTTATATGCTTTTGCAGGGCACCGCATTTGATTTATAGTTCTTGCGAGATTCCTGTGGTGTGTTGGTGAAATGGTTGTACAAGTAAAACCAAGTCCTCAACCTTTAAACAAAGCGATGGAAGGAAATCAGCATAAAGTAGAGGCGAATGTGCTGTTACTAGGAGCCGAAAACGTAGGGAAATCAGGTGAGCAGTATTGCATTTTTGGCTGTTGGTATAATATTGTGTACCATATTTAATACACTATATACATATTTTATAATACTATATTTGTTTTTCAGCTCTTACTGTCCGTTTTATTACAAGAAGATTCATTGGAGAGTATGGAGACATTGGTAAGTCAAAGAGTATTAACATTGTAATTTTATATCGAAGCAATGTCTTATTATATTTTATTTATTAATATTACCATGATTTGTTTTAGAATCAATTTACAGTCACATTGACAAAGTTGATGGACGAGAAATATCCCTAAACATCTGGGATTCCCTGTATCCACAGGTAAGATTGATATTTACATTTTAAGTTTGCATATAAATGTATAATATACATTAAAATATAAGTAAGCAATGTTTTTCACACAACATCAGACATACACATTTTTTGTAATTGAATGTATTAAAAATAAAATAAATAAAAATGTTTCAAATCAAATGATTTGAATTTTAATGTTGCTCTTTGATAAAGTGAATGTGACATCTTCTACATGGTCATCCACAGAGCTGTGAAACAACTGAGTCTATCAGTGACAAACAGCTCCAGTGGGCCGACGGTGTGATTCTGGTCTACAGCATCTGTGACCGCTCCAGTTTTGAGGTGGTCCAGAAACAAGTGCAGCTGATCCGCCAGACCAGAAAACTGTCAGCATCAGCACCGATCATCATCGTTGGAAACAAGCGGGACCTGTTGCATCAGAGAGTGGTGTCAAGTGAAGAAGGCCGTCTGTTCGCCCTCTCGGCCGACTGTGGTTTCTTCGAGATCTCAGCAGCTGAAACATACCACGGCGTGCTGTTGGTTTTCCACGAAATACTAGACTTAATCAAGGAGTCCAAAGCTCTGAGAAAAGGCATGGTGGGAATTAAGGGTATCGTCAGGAGCGTGTCTGCAGTTTTTGGAAAGAAGCGAGAGTAAATTGTAGGAATGACTTCAGGTTAGCGCAATGAAGGCAAAGATCTCTGGTCCGTTCACCAAGAGTGGAGAACTCAGAACTATGGGTTTTGGGACTGACTGTGAAATTAAGGAATGTTTATAGTAAGTAAAAATTTCAGATCTTGTTTAATGGTCAAAGTCTTGGTTTGGCTTGGAGATGGAGAAAGTGGTGAAGACAATCGATCCACACCGCTGAAATAAGTTTGCCTGTCATGACAATCCTCAAAATCTTAAATAGGCAAATACAAGGACAGGCATTCTTCTCAAATAAGTCATTGTCATTTACAACAACTAAATCAGAAGTGGGCTTTGATTTTTTTTTGTGAGGCTACATAAGAAAAATGAAAACATTGTGGATGGCTGAACCAAACGACAGAACTCAATCATGCAGAATATTCCCTTCTTTACAAAAAGCAATAAATAGCAATTGTCCATTAATAGACTTTTTTTATTTATTTATTTTGTAAATGAATAAAAAAAAAAGACTTTTATACTAAACCAATGCCGTTTAGTCTATGCAAATGGTACATTATGTTCTTATATGGCCTGTTCACTCAACAAGTGGGCCGCATGTGGCCCCAGGGCCCGACAATGTCAAGGTTTGGATGAAATGCAGAGTAAATAAGACTGGTGTGCAAAAAGTCTTTGTTTTTTTTTTGCCTGTGTTGTATACCGGTATATTGAATTTTTTTCTCTCATATTTTCCTCATGTGTTTTTCTGGGGTTCGAGGCAAAATAGATTGATAAGCCAATCGAAGAGAAGTCTGTGTTAATGCTCTGTGTGCTGTACCTCATTTTAACACTGCTGGTTTATTAATGTACTTAATGTAAATAAAGTTTATATTTGTAACACAACTTTGCTGTTAATTGTTCTTTGCATCAGAAAGCAAAAACACATCTACTGCACACAATATTTTATTATTATGCATCTAGTTAAGCATTACAGCTTTTACACAAAGCAAAGCAAATGGACAAGTGTTAGCGATTGTGTGAAAGTATATTGAAACACATTAAACATGCACAGAATTTGTCGATGTAAATGTGCAGGTGTGATAAAGTGACACACTCTAGCACAACAATCTGTAGCTGTTACATTTACCCAAAGTAAAAAGTTCATTCTAAGAATCTATTAATAACAATATTGATTTTACGTTTTAAAGCTTCTGAGCAAACTCTATCCTAGCAAATACTTTAGTTAAACTAGCATGTGATGTGATGTCTCTAAATCTATTAGACATTGTGACTGACGATGGTTTGTCAACAGTTTGTAATCTGCAGTAATCTAGAATATGATCAGATTTAAGTGCCTAGTTGTGTTGGCCTATGGTTCTGTGGTTTCTTCCATGGGCACGTCTTGGTCTTCAGATGTAGGCCCTGAGCTGAAAAACTCAAATGCACGCTGGCTCTGCGATACAATTTGCATAATGGGAGCAAGCAGAACCTCCGTGGTTGATGAACGGCGGCGGTTCATGTCAGAATTGGAAACAGCCAATGAGTCTGGAGAGACAGGAGAGTCCAGCTTCAGGCTGCCCTTACGGCCATTCGCTGGCACGGTGGCTGGAGACGGCGAGACGGTGGGGCTTGCTGGGGTCGCACTGGCAGACCCCCGGCGAGAGCGGGTGTAGAGGCTGCTGCGACGGCGAGGACGAGCATCCATGGCCTTGAGGAAGAGGTTGTTAGACTCGTCCATGCGATTGGGAGGACTTTCAAGAAGCTCATCTGGGATTTTGATTGCAGCATCAGAATCAGAGACTTCTTTCATCTGAGTGACAAAAGAAAGGTCACACACACACATACACGGAATGTGCGCGCATACAATCCAATCGATCCTTTACATTTTCATTTTAACTTTACATTTTTAGTCATGCTACTTTTAACCAATGATTGGTGTGCAGGAGACCAAAAGTCAATTTTCTATTAGGATCTAGCGTAATTCCTGTTTAACTCAGTGCTTGAAACTAAAAAGCCTTATTTTTAAAGCACATCAGCTTTCGTCCGTTGAAAAATGTGATTAAAATGTAAAAAAGCTCTAAAAGCATTATGATGTCATAACTGAGGCAGAACAAAAACAGAGAAAAGCAATTTCCTCTCGTTCCTCACCGTAACACAGAAACGGGCGAAATACAATCTAGGTCACTTGATTAAGGCAAAATAGGCATTTAAAAAACAGGACAACCTTCATTTATTTTTTTATTTATCTGAACAGAGCAACAAATTGCTTCTGCTCATCCTGTGAACTAAACAATAATGAGACTGAATACATAGTGTGGCTTTGCTGCTGGTAATGGGAAACTGTCTTTTGGCCAAAAGTGCTAATCGCTAATGCCGAAAAACAAAAAGAACAGGTTTTTTTTGTCATGTTATGTTTGTCATATATGTATGTCGTATATGTATTTAGATCTCTGATGTATATATTATTTCAAATGTATATAATGTGCGAAAAAACATTTGCAATATCATACTACTTTTGTACCGTTCATAGTATACGTAAATTTTGTGCTGTAAATGTCTCTTGCATGTTGCACTGAATAGAAGACGTTCTTAGTTTCACGGTAGATATGTATAATCCACATTGTAAAGGTGCACAGTGACAATAAAGGCTTTCTATATACTGAATTTCTCTGCCTACTCTGACTCACTTAAAACGACTCTGTGGCTTAATATCTGCTGCAAATTATAAAATATAACTCTAAAATTTTACTCTAAATATAACTCTAAAATCTGCTAAAACGTTTCTGTTCGACTGGTGCTACATACGTTTTATGGATTGTTGAGGCATTATGGCAACTTGCAGAGTAATACTTAACACAGAGAAGAAGAGCAAGCTATGGCAAGCCACATTAACATTTAAATGTCAGAGACTAATGCGTTTTGAAGTCACTATTACTAATTTGAAGCACTAGAAAAAGTAGCAACAAAGAAGCAATGAAGCTAAAATAGATAATAAAAATAGATTTTAAAAGATAAAAAACATTGCGATTGTGTCCTCACCAGGTCGTAGAGAGGGGTGGTGTTGATCAGCAGCTGAATAAGAATCTCTCCTAACTCCAATAACTCCATCCTGAAAGCTTGGACCTGAGCGGGCACTGCCAGTATCTGCTGTACAGGGGTCACAATCATGAGAGCTTGTACGCCTGAGGTGAGCCGAGCAATGATCAGAGTGCGAAGACCCTCGACACGAAGCACTTGAGATGTGTAAAACGTCAAAAGGAGCTGCAGCAGAGAAGACACCACTTCCATCAACTGATGGATGCCCACCTGAAGAAGACAAATGACACAACATGATTCCACGGGGGTCCGTGTGGTGGCTCTAACAGCACAAGCTTAATGCTCCAAGATTACCCTCTAAGAATTCACACACTTCTACAAGAGGACAAGATCTTCTGCACATTTAACACAAAATGGAATCTTCTGTCTAGTACGATTTGATATTGAGTCACAATCAGATTAAGTCTAAATCTTTGGCTCATAACATTGTTGGAGGGAATTAGCCCATCCCAATTTTCATTTAAATCAATTCTTAGCTATATTTGCTTGCGGCTTGCGACTGTGAAATGTGCTTTTTTTCAATAAACTAAACAAAATGTCTAATTCCATGAGCCTTGCATAAACGTACTTTACTGTTTCTCAATTAAACTTTCAGGGCAAAAAAATTCAATAGCTCAACTATATCCTAATACTATGCAAAAGTGTCTGCAGAGAATGTATGCTTTATATGAATTATTTTTGTTTAAATGCGAAACATTTTATCAGACAAATCACAATCTCAGAGTCACGTTTTTGCTGTTAGAACTGGGAAAGGGGGCTTATGGGATCGCTCAACGGGAAGTAATGGCTCTATTCACATGCTGACAGACTGGCTGTTTCCCTCTGCTTCCAAGATTTTTAGGCTCCAACTCTGTGCAGATAAATCAACAAACTGCAGAAATTGCAAGAGCTGTGAAAAATAAGTTTGTTCCTCACAGTTGGGCCCAATTAAACATAACTGAAGAAACAAAAGACAGAATGTTTTAAACCTGGAATCTGCATCAAATGCATCTTTTAGAGACTTTTTGAGTGTGTATTTGTTCTGCTGCTTATTATTTTTGTTTTTAGACAGAATAAGTTCTCCTGGCTCACAGACTAGTCAATTAACTATTTAATTTATTTTTTTAGCCAAATGGACTTTTCAGCATTCAGAATGTTGTACTACTTTCTTGTCAGATCTTTTACATTTTGTCTCGATAATCTTTTGAAAAAAAAAAACAAAAAACAAAGTCAATCACAAATAAGCGAATATAAATACTGCAGAAATGATTTAACTGATCAAAATGTACAAATCTCAGTTACCATTGTGTGTCTGGTGTTTTGAGTTGGTGTTGAAAACAGAGTCCATTCAAATGGATATAATAAAGCTTTTGAACAAATCTTAATGAAGTCTGCTATTAAATTTGCAAAGGCCGAAAGGACTCACGTGGACCTTCTACTGCCACAACAGGCACAACGATTGTGAGTTCACAGAACTCACAAAAACAGGCCAATCTGGCAGACACAGCCCCAAACCGTCTGGTTTTTGCCAGCGTGACCTGCCCCATCACCCAGGGTTCATTTAGGTAAAAGGGAAATGGGTCAACCAAACTTTAACAGCCAATTTGTGTTCATTACCAATTTTTCTGGGCTGCCACCTCACTGTCAGGTCACTGCGCAGCACGTGAAGACCACGTGAATTACTGTAGGGCGTTTTGCCGAGTCTCACTGCTGTGTTTGTCAAGGACAGCTACGCAATTATACAGCATCTCTCACGGAATGGGGTCTGTCTCTTAGAAAAGTGGTCACATTTCTGGAGTCTAAGCTTCAGGCGGGTTTTAATGATGATGGCTCTGGACACATTGTACTGGGGCACTCCATCCCAATTACTTTTCTCCCTACCATCTTCATCTTCACAATATCTTATTGATTTTGAGCACACATGCTTTTCTGATTATAAAAGGTATTGGTCAGGTGTCTCCCAATCCAGTAGAGGTTGGTCGATTGACATCACTGAACAACCTGAGTACATAAATTTTTTAATTGCCAAACAATCAGAAAAATGTTGAGAAAAAAAAGTCTTGCAAATAAACACAATGGAAGCAATAGTGGTCCTATAATCTATTATTTTGTAAAATGACCATGCAAAGCTATTTTACTTTTGCGTTTGAGTTTACCGTAGTCTGTTTTCTGCACGGCACCGTGATTGCGATGCAAATGCGGTTTGACGATTCTTTTAAATTTTATCTGGATAATTGTTCCTTATCAAAAGTTAAGCCCAAACTTAAAAAATGGAATAAAAAAAATGGAGGGTGGTGAGTTAACTTCTGAAAAAATTATGCAAAGAGTCATAGTTGAAATTGAAAGGCTAAAAACATTTTTTAATAATTGAATGCAGTTTTTAAAAAACGAGTATGTGCTGTAAATCTAGGTCAGTGCTTCTCAGAGAAAATGTTCAGGCCTTCAGAGTGGATCTCGCTGGTCCTGATTGCCCACCACAGCTTCTGGGTTGGCCTGGTGAATGGGTGGGCTAGTTTCTGTTCTGTGAGCTCCAAATGGCACGTAGCATTAGATTCCTCTGGGCTTTGAGCTCAATTTTGTCCATCCACAGTATCTAAACAAGCACTTCCGTCCCAAACATACCACAGACTGACTTCTTGATTCTAGTCTTGATTTCTCAGAAGCAAAACAAACTCCCTTTATTCTAAATGCTGGATACACATGTTGGACTGAACAGTCACAGTGGAAGGGGGTTGGGGCCATGAACTTTGGGGGTCCCCACTAACCCGCTTTATTACTGATACCATTATTAGCAGGACCACAATTGATATTTTTCATGAGCTTCAAAACTTCTAGCGGTGTGCTTCCTGTAGCCTACTTTACTATAAACAAATTACGACAAACACAATTTAAACATCTTAAATGTATAATACATTTATAATAAAAAAGTAGTTGTATTGTATTTATATTGGTTTGTCTTTTTATTCATTAGAATTTATTCATAAACATTTTTATTTCTCTTCTTCTTTTCTTTCTATATGTACATGAGTTGGTCGGTTTATCCTACATTTCATAGTAACAAATATATAGTAAATATATGTCTTTGATATATTTACCTCTTTAGTAGGTATTTTTCCATTTAATTTTTAAATTTGATTTTAAGTCAAGTTTCCCAAAATAAAAAAAGTCAAAATCCTGTTTTCTTTAGCGAAATCCATCTCAAGAGTCACAGTGTGGAACAAGTAATTGCAGTCATTTAATCTGTGGGTGAGTCTGCGCCTACACAGGAAGCCCCCGGGGTGGCAAGACAGCGCAGATGACTACAGCATGGCACAAATCACGTAGTGAGTCTATTTTAACTTTCTGAGCAAAGAAGGATTTGTGGACACTGATGAAACACTCCCTGTTGATAACACTCTGTAGCTTTTTTTTTTTAAGTGATGCCTCTTATCCATGCACGTCTGCATCTGGAGTTATTTTCATTTTGACTGGTGGCCTGTGTCGTCATTTCTTTCCTGTCATGCCCCCTTTACATTTTCTTTGTCATTTATGTTTTTTTTTTTATATATATATTCTACACTTTCTTTTTCAATACATATGTATTATTTCCATTTATGTATATTTGTGTAAATATTTTATACGTAAATGTTTATATCTGTCTTTTGAACCTTTTCTGGACTGCATGCAATGTATAAAACACTGTGAAATTTGGCACCTTATGTATATACCAGAATTTATATAGTGTATATCCGTACGTACATTTAAGTCAGTGAGATTGTCCATATGGTCCTAGAAACCATATCGAAGTGTGTGCTCTGCTTTTAATCAAGTGACATGCACATACACACAGTGAAGTGAACACAGCCTAAGCCGTGGCACCCGGGGGGCAAGTGTCTTGCCCAAGACCCAAGGACACAAGTTGCCCAAAAACACTTAGAGTATATACCATTACATTGTATATAAGGGTATATCTGTAAATCGCCTTACATTTACAGATATACACTATATATATATATATATATATATATATATATATATATATATATATATATAGCTTACTTAGCTTATATATATAAGCTAAGTAAGCATCAACATTAATAGTGTTTTAATATTATGTATGTTTTAATATTATGTGATTTAATGAGGGAATTAAATCACTTACATCAATTAAAAGGGTATTTTGTGAAAATGTGAATTTCATAGAAACTCTAATCAAAGCAACATAAGTCTAACCATGTCTCTTACCCAACAGGAATTACAATGACGATATCTTGTTTTGTTTAGATTCAATGTGATTGCGAGATAAAATTTGCGAGAGTTGTTTGTGTACAAGGTCCTACCGTTTCAGCAGCAGTTCCAAGCACCTGCAGAACACTGTCTGCCTTTTCCCTCAGCTTCTTCAGTCTATGAAACAGCTGCAGGTAGAGACACAACAACAAGCTACGAATGCGTGTCCACATCCGAGGCTCTGCATCATCATCATCATCTTCATCTTCGTATTCATCCTCATCTTCATAGCTCTGCAGCATTGTCTCCCACTCATAGCCTATAAAATAAAAATAAAAAAACAGTTTATGAAAAACGAATGTTGGAAGGAAACAATATTAGTCTGAATAAAAAAACGTGAAGTCTGAAAATTAGATGCTGAAAACAAAAGCGGAGAAATGTCGTCCCCTATAGGTTATACATGGTTCTGTCAAGATTCCAACCGCCCAATTATTCTCTCTCTCACACGCTCTCCTTCATTCTCTCTCTTTCTATCAGTCATTTTCTTTCTTCTTACGCAATGAAGGTGATAGAGGTAAATATTGAGCAACTGCCACTTCGGACTGAGTGATGATTTCATCCAGGCCAGCGGTGATCACTCGCCCAGGTGCCGATTCTTGAGCTTCCGTTAGAAGGCGCCAGCTGAGCTGTACCAACTGGTTTCTCCTGTCCGCCGCTCGGTCCAGCTCTTCATTCACTCTTGACTGCGCAACATCCAGCGACGAGAAAAGTGTGTCCTTAAGTTGCGCAACAACCTAAAACACACGTTGAAATCACAGACGGATCGATAACATGTTTGTGTTTAGGAATCAGCTATTAGAAATTATCTAATGTGTGATGTTAACGATAAACATAATTGTATAAAATAATGTAAAAAATAGTAATAGAAATACAATTTACGCATACTATTTAAAAGTTTTAAAAAGTAAAAACGAGTTTATCTTTGGCTCAATGTGTGGTACAAATCCGCTAAATTACCACGCGTTTAACGAACTGGTCAATTCAACATGGCGGATTGTTTTTATTTAAAAAAGCTCGAAGATTCACTTACTTCCTCTGAGGGCTGGTGAAGAACCGGAAACAGTTTCTCTAATTGTTCCAAACCCACCAGAGCCAAGCTGTTCATAGCTTCAACTGTTTCAAACAGATTAAAAACATCACCATTTGTTTAAAAATGCAGCCATGTATAAGGAATCTGAGATCAAATTTGATTTGATCATTTTACAGTCATTCTTTGTAGCTTTATAAAGCAGCAAAGTAAGATATGTTCCCATGGTTGTTGTGGCAATACTACTAAAAGATTTGGCCTTGCTACCAATAGGTTGCAGGTTCAAATCCTGGACCGCCAGATACCACAACTGAGAAAGACACTGAACTTCACTGTTTGGATGGATTAAATGCACAGCACAGAAGAGTTCTCTATTGTGAAACTATCATGATGATATACTCACTTTCTGGTTCTAGGTTCTGCAGCAACAGTGCAGCTTGTTGAAAGGCTACCGTGGAAACATTATTGATTCCCAGCTCTGCTAAACCTCCCACAAGCTTCAACAGAGGATACCGGCTCTTCACGTCAAGGTAGAAGACCGAGGCTTGCTGCAAAAATGAGCTGACGAGTGGAAGCTGTGCCACACGCTTCAGGACGTTTTCCTGTGGAATCAGGTGCGTTTTTTTATACCAAATTTAGATTCATAATATTTCTGTGAAATTAAGCGATCAACGCCCAACGGGCATACCTCAATGTTTTTTATTTCAGTCATTTCAGGTTGGTGCTACAGATGCAGAAAAGAGAACACAAGTCATACATAAACTGGACCTACATGTGTGTACATGTTCAAGTGATTAATAATGCACAAATAAATGAAATGCCAGTGGCAAAACTGAAAGGTTTAGATCATTAGATATGGCCCACTCTTCAGTCAGCTGATGACACATGACAATACAAAAGTTGATGACAGCGTGCAAATGTCATTAAGTGTTTAAACCACACAGGTCAAAAGTTTCCTAACATTTACAGAGTGGAACGTAGAACTCAGATCAGATCGTTCTGCCATGTTTCATGACATTTACTGTCAAAAACTGATCAATCTTTGAAAAAGGTTTTTTTAGGCAATCGTATTGCTTGTAAAAGTGACATTGTACTGAAAGTCAACACTCACCAAAGTCAATATTAATTGAATCCAATCTTAGTAAAAACACCCAGGAATTCTGTCTAAAAACCATCTAAATGTAATAAATCTTTGTAAGAACAATAAATGGTAGAATAACGTGCTGACCAAATCTGTAGTACAAAAATGACAAAAAAGCCACAATTAACTTTTTAATAGTATAGACCAGTGTCACATTCACCTCCCAATAAACTTTGCTAGAACATCATCATATATTCTAATAGATTTATAATATATTTATTCAGAAATAAATAATCAGACTGCATAGAAGCAACAGCTTGTGTTCTTACCTCTGAAGTCTAAAGACGAGTCGTTCAAACAGTCAAGAACTTGCCCGTGTCCACCAAGATTTGCTACGTTCTCTCAGGTTTCACTCCTGATAAACAGTTGAACTGAGGGTTTTGAAGGACGGTTGGGCCATTTTTCATGGTAGGTGCATGTGATGTGGATCATTTAGGGTGTGGCTGATCAACTTTTCTTTGTAGGCCTTTTTTCTGGATCGTTATTTGATCTATTTTGAACAAATCTGTATTTTAAATTGTACAGGTCTTGTTAATGTTTTACTTATATATACACATTAGATACAAGACATATACATTAAGTGTACTTTAAGACCATTCTTCTCTACATTCATTCTGATCCCATACTCTCATAAGTGAGAGAGAGAAAGAAAGAAAGATTGAATAAATGCAAGTAAGAGAGAGTAATAAAGAGAGTGAAAAAGATAAAAAAAAAGAGGGAAAGTGAGAATGAGGAAGAGAGAGAGAGTGAGAGAGAGAGAGAGAGAGAGAGAGTGTGTGTGTGTGTGTGTGTGTGTGTGTGTGTGTGTGTGTGTGTGTGTGTGTGTGTGTGAGTGAGTGAGTGAAAGATTTGACCAAGGGACCAAAAAAACAGTATGTTTAAGTTCCTGAACTTAAATGCAGCCTTATCTTGTGATATATGAACACATCTGCTGATCGTCTGGTCTCGTCATTTTGTTTTGATTTCAATGTCACAGTTCCAGAAATGTAGTAGTTGCTCTTCCCTCTTGACATCATCTTTCCTTAAAGTGAACAAAAAAGCGTGAACTACCAGAAGTGAGGCCTTTATTCTCAGAAAATCCAATTAGATAAGCTCATTTGAATTTGTTCAGTCCAAATTCAAACCATTCAAAACGACTGTTTTACCAGTCACTCTTGGCTAAAACAGTTCTGTGTCCGTTTTAGCCTGGGAAATTTTTCTGGAACTTCCATGTTCTGTATCAATTGAGCATTATTTGGGATTATAAAGAGGATGCTTTTGTATGATTTTTCAGAACCAACTGAAATATTCCCAGGCACTTATACATCGTGTGTGTGTGTGTGTGTGTGTGTGTGTGTGTGTGTGTGTGTGTGTGTGTCTAAATACTGGATCTACGTACAGCGCATCTATATAATCCAGTACATAGAGTGGATGTATGTGTTGATATATATTTCAGTGCTGTCAAACGATTAATTAATGAGGGAATTAAATCACTTAAATCAATTAAAAGGGGAATTTGTGAAAATGATTGTGAAAATGTGAATTTTATAGAAACTCTAGTCAAAGCAACATAAGTCTAGATAATCGCACTTCCCTGACCAAATTAATTGCAATTAAATGACTTAAGCTTGTAATATTGGATATTGAAGTGTAATAATATGTAAATAAATATGTAAGCTCAACACAAAATAAACACTTGTTTAAATACTGTAAAATAATTTTTGTTTAATTTGCAATGTATTGTCTTTGTTTTTAACCCTCCAAGGTCGAGTCGCACTTTTTTCAAGATAAAACATTAAGTGTTATCCTTCAATTGAAAGTTTGAAGTACATATTTTTTTAGGTTACACGGGTTATAAAAACTGATGTTGTGTGTTTTGTAATAATAATAATAATAATAATAATTGAAAGATTTTAATCTTTCTTGGAGGCTTCATAATAATTATAAATCAGTCAGGCATTCCATCATGGCCGAGATTGCAGGTCTCTGTCGAAGGGAGTTGTCCGGATGCTGGATCCAGGGAGCAATGATTGAGCCGACACCGCGTTAGAGGTTTAACACGTGTTTATTGTGCCGTTCAATGCATTACTCAATCACAGTCAGGAAATGTGGATCCTTTATACCCTAAATGAAGTCAGATATCTCGCGTGACTATCAGCAGGAAACGAGATTTGTCAGAGGACTGACTTACACACGTGGTCTCTATTCAATAACAAAAGATAGGGGTTGCTATGGTGATACGTAATCAGGTCTCCATTCGACCTTCAGCTGTCTCAACACGAGGAGAGTAAGAATAGCAGTCTTAAACACTAATTCTATGTTTTATAGCCTAAGTATTATCTTAAAATATATAATAAAATATTATCTATGGTCAATCATAAATTAATATAAGTTCTGAGGTGGAGTTCTGAGTTATTTTAAGAAGCTTCTCACAGTTTTAACTGTCTCAAAGCACACTATGTAAATCTTTAAATTAGTTATCACTTTTATTCATTTGATTGTCTGGTTATTGGTGTTAATTAAATTACTTTGATAATAACAAGAAAGTATTAATATAAATATTACAAATAGTCAAGTAAATGTGAGGATTTCTTAGTTTAAACGTTTCTTAACCTTTGACAAAGATTTTAGCTCGGAGAGGCTCCAGTGTCCTTGCTTTTGATAAGACTTAGACAGAGACTGGAGACGTAGCAGTTTACCGGAATTGGGATTTACGTCAACATCAAATTATCTTGCATTATAATATTCCCCCACAGATCCATAGGGAACAATAAGTCAAAACATCTTTTAGATTATTATTATTATCTAGATTTTAGTTACTAATCTATATCTCTTGGAGACACAAGTATAAAACAATTCAACAGCCTTCAGCCTTGGCCTGGCTGCGTTGATGCAGGCTAGAATATAATAAGATCTTAATATTAATATTGGAAATAAGATTTAAGTTATTTATTATTAAA
Organism: Paedocypris micromegethes; assembly: GCA_028031935.1. Taxonomy (NCBI): domain Eukaryota; kingdom Metazoa; phylum Chordata; class Actinopteri; order Cypriniformes; genus Paedocypris; species Paedocypris micromegethes. Next base: position 13,956,113 of record CM051501.1, on the reverse strand, counting down.
AATATTCTAACAATAATAAAGCTAAAAAAGAAATGTAACTTAATAAATACTTTTCATAGCATAAATCATATGTCTACATAAAGCTTAGAATGTCTGTTTTTTTTTAAATAAGTGTAGGTAAATACAGTGTTGACAGAGCAAGTTATTTGCAGTTGAAAAGGAACTGTGTCTCTGTTGCTTGCTGAGAGGGGAAAAGTAGGTCAGTGTCACTTAAACACTTTGCGTCTAAGTGAGAACACCTGAACTCAATGACTGTGAGCTGCTGATCTTAATGAGCCTCTCCTGCTCTCTTGGTTCTATTCATTGCACTTTGTCAAACCGAAGTAAAAAAAATGCAACTGTGATTAATGGCGTTAAATGTAATTGACCCGATTAAGCACTTAAAATTTATCACGTGCGTTAACTTTGAGGGCACTAATATATTTTTATATACATCCATATTTATATATACATATATATCTATACACAGTTTAATATAAAGGCATTCTATTCTATTCTAGAATGGGTAATGAGTGGGGGAAAGAGGTGTGAGTAAGAGAGTTTGGAGTAATAAAAATATGTTGTTTTATGGAAGAGAGTGAGACAGAGAGAGAGAGAGATAATGAATATTTTTATTCTCAAAAATGAGTTTTTCTGTGACAAATGATTTTCACTTTGAATAATGAATCTCGTGTCTTGCACGGTAAACACGTTTGCTGTGAATTCATTCATTTTTCTTTAGCTCATGTTGTGAGATACTAACAAATCCACAAGTGTCAAACACAACATACCGTTTTCCTCGAAATTGTTGAATAATTTAACCCCTATGCATACATTGATATATTTACATGCAAAAACATGGGGGAAAAAACCCTTTCAAAACATCGGACTGAGAATTAGCTGGTCTGTAACCTTTATTTTGCAGATCCAGATCTTTATTATGAGTTTTCAATACAATAGGGTACATTAGTGAAATATTAGAAGAGATTTCACAGTCATTTGCATTTTCTTTTCCAATTTTCACTACTAATGTTTTGTTTGAAACTTTGAAAGGTTATTTTCCTTTGCACAATTGCAAGTGTGTTTTAATGATCAAAAGTTGGATCGAAACGGCAATAAAAGGAACAAACGGATGAATGTATATGTATAATAATGTATTGATGTAATAAATGTATAAAAATGGATGTACAGTATTTGAAATGACAAGTATATGATTTTTAGCTAATATGATTTGGATTCTCACAGATTGAATTGTTTATTATTTATTATATAGTTTAGAAATTGCAATTTGAACTTTTTAAACGGATTTATTTCAAAATGTATTTGACCAATTGAAACATGTGCAGTTCACATCTATCTGTCAACTGTTTTATTTTTTATGTTTCGTTTATTATATTGGCCTTAAAATAAATAAACCATAAATAAAAATACTTTTTAAAAGTATCAACTTTTGCAAACAGTTTAAAAAAAGCTAAATATTAAGAATTTTCTTCATTGAAACCATGTGGTGTTTTGAGAAAAGCCTTGTGAAAGACAATTCTGAGAATGTTTCAAGTCCCTGCGGCTTCTCATTGATCCTAAGCACAATCTGACTTTATATGCCTAGAGATTGTGTTACAACAATTTGAATGAATCTGTGAGAAGTCATGTAATAAATCAGAAAAGCTTGACATTTATATCACTGGACTGAAGACTGAGTTGGATTGGAAGTAGGATCCTTACATAATGGGATTTAGTGTACCTACTGTACAGTATTTCTTTTGGATTTTAAATTATGTATAGAAAAAACTGTCATTCCTTAGTATTACAGGATCAATATGAAAACACTTTCTCAGAGGACTACAAAAGCCTTTCTGCACAGGATATAAAATTACAGCAGATCGAATCCACCTCAGGATAAGCGTCTGATGACACAGAACTGTGAAATCTTCAAAACAGTAAACCATGTTTTTACAATGAAGTGATACTCAGATGAACCAAAAATACCCAGACGGTGACATTTAAAGAATTTTTCGCAAAGCAGTGCTGATTCATTTCTTATTGAGCCAAATTTACCATGATGAAATTGTTGCACAAGCAATAAATTAGACCCTCACTGAAATATCAGAGCCGGATCTAATCTCTTTTTTATAAGAAAAAAGCCACTTCAATGTTATCAAGGTAGTTCATATCTCAGTCAGAACACTTAAAAAAATCCTCCTAGCAATAATGCTGTGTGCTGGCATCACACAGTGACAAAACTCTGTGTAGAGGTGAATTCTTCAGAAATCATTCATGTTGTTGAAACAGTCTTGCGGTGAATTATTCAGTACTGACATGCATCACACGTTTATGTACGAGTGTTTCTAATCATCCAGAGCCATGTTTCTCAAATGCTAGCAGTTAGCATCTAACTAGCGTCTGAGGTGTTTGTGTGTATAAGTGAGTGGCTTGGTGAATAACAAGGTGTGCTATTTGTCAGAAAAAGATTGATTTTCGATGCCCATCACCACAACAGGTTGTAAAGGTGGTTTCCAAGTCTTGAAGATCAGCCGCTCACCATCTTAAGGTGGCAACAAAGGCATATTTCTTAGAACAGTCACTCGTCTTATTAAACGTGTTTGAGTGTGCTGAGAACATGGTGACGCTCAATTATTCTCGTAGAATATGCCACTTTGAAATTTGTCGTCGTGGGTTCTGGCAAACCTCTTGCCAATGGGTCGAGCCAAGTGGACTGGGACTGTTAAATCCAAGCACCAGGCGTCCCAAAGTCTGGTTTTTAGTGGTACGATCAAAGTCCATGACAAGGAACTCAATGGAGATGTCTGGAAGCAGCTCAGCTGGAACATCATAGATGAATGATTCGTTGAAGACCGGGTTGAGTGTACATTTCTTTACGTGTGTTTTCTTCTTGGCGATGCGCTTGTGGCCGTAAAACACGTTTAGCTTCACATACGGATCTGGAAACAAGACAAGACTATTCAGGGAAAGAAAAGCGCAAACACTGCCCTCTAGATGTTGTTCATAGCTAATCGAGACGTATCTAAAAAACAGTAGTCTCGTCATCCATAACAATTACGTTGTTTAAACTCTTAAAGTGCAAACCTTCATAAAAAAAGCTCACTATCAAAAATAAAAACCAAACGATCAACAATCAGTTTTCAGGCCCAAACAACAAAGTAAAAAATACATTTTTAAAAATAATTTTTTAAAAATTCTAAAGAAAGTAACAATGGATTTCTGAGAACTAACACTTTTTGTTTAGTAACAATCAAACTACTACGTTGGACAAATTATTGTGAGTGAATTTTTATAAAGGTGCGGGAGAACATCGCTGTCGTTAATCTTTTATTTTAGCTTTGTGTGTATAATGTTAGTATTCCATGACTTATGTATATCTGGCAAGCTGGGCGCATTCTGTACTGCACACACACAAATATATTTAATAAATTTGATCTGCAGATGTGTTTTGTGTCGCTATGTTCTCTACTCACTTGCAGACAGCCCAGTGATGTCCAGTTTGGGAAGGTGTTTGGCTTTTAATACAACCACGCTGAGTCTGTGAGAGACAGGCTGATACGACAGAGACACCAGCAGCTCTCCGTGGCTCGCACACTGTACACACATGAGAGAGTTCAGAAGACGTTAAACAAACAGTCATTCCAGGTTTTCACTTTTGTGTGATTTTTGGTGGGGAAAACGAGTGATGCTAATTTCCAGATGTTTGCATGGAAATCACACACACACACACACACACACACACACACACACACACACACACACACACAAACACAATATCTCTAGAAGGCAGAAAACATAAACCATTTATTTTAGAATTTTTACTTATTTTAAATTAACTTTGGGATTTAAAAACGAACTGGCATTATGCTAACAAAAATGTCTGAAAGCGAATTACAAATAGGAACAGCGGATGACTGATTTGGAAATCTTCCTGTTCATCCTCACAGCTCAGCCATCTGGCTGTGTAAGTGCAATCGTTTGTCTGAAAACACTTTTGTCCGAGCGGCAACCCACTCAATGAAGAAGAGGAAACTGAGAAGATAGAATGATTCAGCGCTGAGCTCATGCATGAGTGCATCAGTGCATCTACTGAATAATAATAAAAGTGACCTGGATTGAGTCAGCAGTTGGGTGATTAGTTAATCAATAAGTGGCATGGTTGATAGTTTAGTTGGTTGTATTTTTACTTAGTTGGTTATTTATGTGATTTTAAAAATGTAAAAATCAGATTTAAGTTGAACTTGATAAAAAAAGTTGTCTAATCTCATGACCACTGAGTCGCAACCACCGTCAGATCATGAGTTAAGTTGAAATATTATCCTACCACATCACAAAAAGTACAAAATAAAAGTCTCTATTTTATTTTAATACCATTGAGTTCATTTACAGGAACTTTTGTTTGAGATGCTTGTCCTTACCTGCATGATCCGCTTTGTGATCTGCTGAGTGATCTGTACTCTCCCTGTGCTGGGGTCCACGCCCATCAATGGAACCACGGCCTCGCCAATCACATCGTCTCGTGAGAAGCGATCAAAGCTCAGCACCAGGAAGTGCAATGTGAGATCCGATAGCGAGCTGTACGGAACGCCATAAAACGTAAAGGTCTCATCAAAAACCGGCTCCAGGGTCTTCCTCAGGACACGAGTCTTCACACGATGCTTCTTCTCTGGCAGAATGGTCATTTTCACATAGGGGTCGGTGCTTCCTTCATGTCCTTCTACTGCAGACAGATTCTCAGCGTTCAGGATAGTGACGACTAAAGCTTTTTTAGGGAAGTTGTAGTCAATAGCAACGGTGAGGTTGCCACGCTGGATCTCTTCGGCAGGAGTAAAGGGATTCTGAGTGCTGGAAACAGAGGAGCTGGGTGTTTGACTGCAGCTTGCGGAGCTGCTATCTAGACAACAGTAATCTGCTCGTACAGGAAGTTCCTTTTCCAACCTGGAAAACTCTTGAAAGCTGTCTCTGAGCCTTGTTGGGTTGGGTTTCTCTCCCAACAGGCCGACCTTGGCTGCAGAGTCCATGTTTACCAGCACCACAGATTGCCTCTTGCTGACTTGGGCTTTATCAAGAGTCGGCTGGCGTGCCACCCGTATGATCTTCTTGTTGTTGGTCAGTGCGTCAGGGTAGATGCTCATTCCTTTCAGCATGTGGATGAACTTGTACGGAGGGTCTGTCAGAGGGTCATCGTGTTCAGACTGGATGCCATGAAGCTTGTAGTTTGTCCCGTTGTAGTGTTTGTGACAGCAAATCCATAGAAATATCAACCCAACTACTATAACCACCAACACTCCTGCACCAATAAACCCTGCGAGCACTGGGGACATTTCTGGGTGGAGAGAGAGAGAGAGAGAGAGAGAGAGAGAGAGAGAGAGAGAGAGAGAGAGAGAGAGAGAGACAGAGAGAGACAGAGAGAGAGTTGGGAGAGTTCTCAAAAGTATCTTGAAAGTGTATGGGATAAATTCAAATACAATATGTCGCAAACACAATTCTACACTGTACAACATGTAGTGAAATGCTTCTAGCAACTGTTCTATTAGATGATGAAAAAAGAAAAAGAATAGAAAAAAATGAGGATAATGACACAATCCCATATGAAGAAAGGACATGGATGAACAATATAAATATAAACAAAAATATAAAAATACAAGTTATCCAATAGGAAATGTAGAAGTCCTATTTAAAAAATATAACAGAGGGGGGATTAAAAAAAACAATGTGACATTCGGGTTAGGGAGGGGGTCCTAAATGGGATGGGGAGAGGGTCCTAAATGCACAAATGCAAAACACTTAGACTTCCTGTCCAATGACTTAATGTGCACTTTACACCTTCACTGGAGGAAGCTGGAGCACAACTATCATTCACAGAGCTGAAACACTCCATTACAGCAAACAAGCTTATCCGGTCACACTTACCCTTTATAAAATGAACAACAAAAAGAAATTTTACCGTTCTCCACAGCGTGTTTTATTCCTCTATTACCTGAGACCCTATTATTACACAAGAATCCGGGTGAAAATACAGCTGTGATTGTTACTGTACCTGGACATCTTTCAAGAGGAACAATACTCCAGGCTAACAAAGAAAAGTGCTTTTTTTAACAATATGACTGTTATCACCATTCAAATAATTCACCGTTTCATTTTGCCAATTAAATCAGACAGTGGATTAATTAGATAACAGACTGTGGAGGTTAGATCCCCTGTGATGCTTAATGGAAAAGGTAATTAAAACCGTATTTTTTATAATTAAATGTAGAATAGCGGTAACTACTAAAGGGATCACTACTGAGCAAATTCAAAGTTGCAAGATCTAAATCCTGAAGACATTATCCTTAAAAAAAACATCCAGGTTGGAATCTTTGCTCTATTTTAGCTGAAAAACTGCTCAAATAAATGTAAACAAGTTGCAGCAACTGTTTTAAACCTTTATGCCATTATATCTGTCTGAGTTTGATGTCATGTCTGTTTTAATGTTATTAAAGGACACAACCCTGTTGTACATCTATTTCTTCTCCACACAGCCTATTCATATCAAGCACACAGTCAAGGTGTGTGTCAACAGAGCATCCCAGAGTCCCTGTAGGATAGGGATGCCAGATGGAGGTGTCCAGGACCAGCCGGCGATGGCATCAAATACGAAAGTCATTTATCTTTTCTTCTCACAACAGTTGTGTTAAACGAAACATTAAAACGCTTAATCCTCTGGCTATGTGTGTGTGCGCGCGCACTCATATTTGTTATTTTTAAAATACAATCAACAAAATTATTTTGTGTGTTTATTCTGTGCATATTATATATACTGCAATGACTGTGTATGTTATATATTAATGTTTAGTCTATCGTTTTAATTTAATTATTATTAGAGTTTGTGACGGTATACCAGTATATCAGACACACAATGGTGCATTTGAGCCAGTAGTTTGAAAAGCTTGGTTTATCTCAGTAGTGCGCGTGTGCGTTAATAACAAACAAAGAGCGCTGGTCCAGGCCGGAATAGACATCACGTCATTCCTGCTTCCATGTCACTGAGCATCACTTCGTTAACTAGACTTCAGCAGTATACGAATTACAAATGTGTGATGCACAAAATAAGTCGTTTTTTTTAACTAATTACACAGTTTTGTACGTTTTTGTTTTATTCGTTTTACGTCATTTTTCGTTTGGAATTATTTCGTTTTACATAATTTTTCGTTTTAAAATTCAACACGACAACACCTATCAAACAAAACAAAACAAATCACACTAAATTAGATTTAGGAGTAAGGTTTATCCGTGTTTGGATGGCCCAGCCAGGTACTCACCATACGCCGCGTGTAAATCAATGATCTCAGCCATTTTCAGGGTAGGGCGCGCCGCGGTCGGGATCACAGCAATTAAGCGGAAAATAATGTCGAAAGTGTTCTTTAAGCAGACTGAATCAAGATTGAATCATATCTAAAAATCTACAGTACCAAATGTACCCATGTCTGCTAGGAACCAGGCGGGATGCTGAGCGCTGGAGGATGCTGGTGAGTCGGAGCACTGCGTCAGATTCTGACTTTTAGTACCGCCCACTCGCCGCGCGCGCATCTCGTGGGCAGCGTCCGGAAACACCGCTGGTTCTGCTGCTTTCGGGGATTTTTCCAGGTTTCACTCGTTTATTCTCAAAAACGTGCAAATAAGTTTTTCATCGATTCAAATGAATGAAAATGTTTATGCTGTATTTTATTACCATGAAATTGATTTTGGTTTGGACATTGGCTTAAGTCATTTGATTGGCCTGGCCTGTTATGTTGGCCATGATGGCTTTGCAAACTTATGTTTATTTAGTTTTGGGGTTTATAAAAAGTTGTCAAACAACATGCACAATTTAGTCTTAACAATTTATTACATTGAACATGTTAAAGTATGCACATATAAGTCTTAACTCTGAAGATTGTCTGTAATGAATATAAACATTCAATTCGAAATAAAAAAAAAATAATTAAATATTGAAAATGTTTTAAAAAGGCTCAATAAACAAACATTCATCTCAGATTATTGCTTACATAGTTTGATATTTATATATGATACAAATTTATACCTTAGAGTACTTTACACTACAGTATTTCACTTTAATCAGCACATAAAATAAATGAAAAAATAATTTGGAATATACATAAAAATATACATGATATACATATAAAAAAATTAATTGGAAAATTTCGTTTTTCCTAGACTCTGCATAGCGGCATTGAGTTGGTCTTGGACTGACAAAAGCACTATACAAATAAACTTGAACTTAATGCATAAATATTTGAGTCCAATTTCTAAATATTTACACATTTCACTTTTACTAATATTATCATGTCTCTTACACAATGGCCAACCTTTAAGATATTGTCTTTAAAAGGCTGGAACAATCATAATTGTTCAGTTCAAAATGTATAAATATTATGTACTTGTGTAAGGCAAAAATAAAAGTTCAGCTATTATAATTTGTTTTAATGTTAATTTAAATTGTTTTAATTGTTTTAATGTTTATAATTTGGTTTAATTTGTTATAATCTGTTTGACTCTGTCATGTCTGTAATGTCACACCATGATGGCCATTGAAATATAATTTTGTTTTTTATTCTCATTTTCTACTTGAATTGTTTGGTTCTTTCTTGTTTATCTAAATGTATATATTTGCCCCTTTTTTACAGTATTAAAATTCTCTTTTTATTCTGTGCCACCATAACAACACATCCAAGACGAGTGAACTACACGCTGGTCGGTCCAGTGGAACTTTTCCGTCCATGGAAACTGGTGTGAAGGTATTACTGTGAGTCAATGTTTGCCTGCGCAGATGTGTGTTGCAGGAGACATGTGGTTTCATGCCTTTCTTTCCTATTTTCCTGACAGCACTTATTTTTAGTAGCCTGCGGGTCAGTTGGATGTTCCAGGGTCAGCTAGAGGCATGGTGTGCAGAACCTCGTCCAGCAGCTGCAAGGCCCGATGGAGATGAACCTCTACCCAACAGGGCGTCTGCTTGATGGTCTGTCTGGGGTAGTCAGGTCCCCAGCCCTTCACGAAACTCAGACGCAGAATACACAGGCGACGCAGGTCATCCACACCTATACCAGCAGCAGCCGAAAGACCTGCAAAACATTTGATAACTTGAATCTTACAAAAAGGCCAGGTCTGGTCAAAAGCATATAGGAAATCTGCAGAAACAGTGATTTACAACAAACCAAACTACATAAAAAAGCCTTACCTTCATTAGACAATAGATCTCTCTTAGATGAGATTTTATGGTTTCACATAAAACAATATCCGCACATACTTCCTTTTAAAAGCCAATCACATTGAATAATTACATGGAAAGTTGCATGATGTCATAAGGTACTGTATATGAGCAATATAAGCAATTTTGTACAATTATTGTATTAGTAAACACTAGTTTAAAATTAGTTTAAAATTAAACTCAAGAATTAAATACTGGACGTACTAATGGCTGGAGCGATTCCTCCGACACTTCCAGGCCCGGGGATGTTCCCAGCCACTGCTGCTGCTTGTGCAGCCGCAGCTGCCTGCGCAGTCGCTGCCTGCTGCTGCATCTGCCTGTGACACTGACGCAGATCAAATACCTGCACCACAAAAACTGATGTAAAGAAAATCACCAATAATCGGTCCACAATGTTGATTATTTTCTGGTATATCCTGGAAATATTCTGGCTGATATTTGGATGATGAAAATGTAGGACATTTACATATTTGTATTTTATTTTTTGAATATTGACACTGCAGATTTGATTGCACACCTTAATTAAGGCACCAGGGTAGATTTTGTGAACGGCATCTCCTGGCGCCCTCCCCGCTTCTCTGTCCAGGTAGTAACTTTGAACGAAGACAGCATGGTCACTAAGACAACGCATCCATACATCTCCCTCTCCACGGCACTCCAGCTGAATTCCTTTACCAATGTGAAGCCTGTCGGTTTAAGTCCACTTGGTTATTACACATTGGTTTAATGTTATTGCTTTATTATCATGTCAAACAACTACAGATACATATTAGCAGGGCTGGACTGTTGAATTCTGTCTGCCGGTCTAGAAAACATCTAAATCACAAACTTATGTTAATTATATTTTGTCAGTGAACACTGTAATGGTCTGCCCGCATCCTTTCATTGCATTTCGATGCTGGACTGGTTCCATGTATTTTTTTTAAAGCATTTAACCACATTTAATCACATTTCAGCCATCATTTGTTGCCAGGCATGTTGAAGTTAAAAAAGTCTCCTTGACGTCTTTATGGTCATGTGTAGGCCCTGTATGCCCACAAAAAATAATGAAACGTTTTCTTTAACCAGTCAGAATTGAGATTAATATCTGTGACCCACAATCTTAATGACCACACCAGTCTATGGCATTGGAGACTTTCTCCCTCGCGGATCTAATTAAGGCATTTTTTGTGGCTACAATAGTTATCTGTCTGCAAGGCAGTGGCGTTTTATATTATGTTTCTAAATGTTAAGATATTCAGACATGGCATTAATGAAGGCCTAGGTCCTTCACTGGACTTTAGAAATATAAACGTACATTTGGTCAACACTTAATTTAACACCCATATCATTAAGTTCTTCTACCACACGTGAACACACACTGACCGTGCTCTCTCACTGGCATCTGTGCGGTGCACATTGCTAAGCTGACCCAGGCAGAAGCGATCCCCTCCTGAAGGATCTACATATCCATCCACGGTCACTACAGGACAGTTGGCTAAAACTTTAAACATTTCCCCAACTTGCACATCCATCTCAAAATAAGAGATTGAACACCAGAACTCTGGGCCTGTGAAAAAAAAAGCAAACATTTGAATGCTTAACAGTGCTGTGTGGGTATTTTGTGTGTGTGTTTGTGTGTGTGTGTACCTGGATGGTTGGAGACCAGCTGAGGATACGATGTTGGAGTATGATGCTGAGACCCTGGTGACGACATGAAAATGAATTGATAAAACAAATTTGCCTTTAAAGAAATATCACAGATATGCCAACAACATACAGAAGTGACTGGTGTGAGGAGGATGAGGATGAGGAGGAGGCGGCGGCGGCGGCGGGCGACTGCAGCCGTTCGGTTGTGGTCCAGAAGGGGTGTAGGAGGCCGTGCTCGTCCCTGTCCATGTTGTTGCTGAGGATGAAAAATTACCTACAAGCTGGTATCCAAAACCAACATTCTAACAGACATTTACAAAACACAGAATAGCGTTTTTTTAAACGAGCCAGATTAAAATCAGACTCTTGTGTAAAAACGAGCATAACAAACAATAAAAACACAATCCCTGAGATGCTGATGAAGTGGTTTTAACTCACTGTGGTAGGAGACTTGAGACTGTGTGTGCTTGGCTGTGCTGTAGTCCTGGGTGATGGTGGGCTGCTGGGATGAAGTGGTGACCGGGTGACTGTGTGTTGGAGTGGAAGGTGGAGAGCTGGAAGTCAAAGCTCGACTTGTTGGAGAAGTGAGATGCAGCAGTCCTTCTGAGCCTTCTCCCTGAATAGACAACCTGGAGGAACTTGCTTTAGAAAGAAAACAATTCATCATTCATCAATACTTGACTGCATATTTTATCATATTTGTAATGTTTCCTTTCAAATATGCAAATAAAGCACAGCTTCGAATCACTTACATGTTGGCGATAGAGGCAGACTTGGATAAAGGGTAACCGAGGGACTGGAATGCTTTGGTGGCTCCGGCGACATCAGTCTCAGTTGCTGACTATAGAGATCAGCAGTGTGGTGGTCTTGCTGATGGGTCAAGCCTGATGGACCCTCCATCTGGATGCAGTCATGTATCTGTTCTTCCTTTATCAGTCTGCCTAGAAAAAATGACTGTTAAACATCTGAATCCCCTGTGATTCCCGTCCTTGTTTGGGTTTTTCACAGCAAACAAGTCCTTGCATGTAGGAATTGGACACATTTTAGTTGAGCGAGGCGGTCTTAGTATGATTAAAGGCTGGGTGCCAGTAGCATAGCGATCAGGGTCATCAGCAGTGAATTGTTTACATTTTTACCAATGTCAAGAGGTTGTGCCAACTTACCTGTGCTTGGCAAACTGAACCCCACTACAACAGAAAAAAAAGAAAGGGTATAGTAAAAAAAAAAAAAGGTACAGTGACTTTATTGCAATGTTAACAGTGATGAGAGTGAGAGTGTAATTTATTGATGTTTCAGAACACGTCTGAAGTAAAAGACAAGTATATACGTACCAATCCCAGGAGACACCACACGCTCGTAGTGGTAGGGATTTACGCAGACATTGTCGTACTTTAGATCGAATGCGTACTGACAGAACTTGACATGCTTCAGTTCATTCTTGTGTAGGTCTGGCCATCGCCACAGTCGAGCATATATGACGTGAGGAAATCCCTTGCGACCCGCCACCTACAAGGGAACAGAAAACAATATTAAAAGCTTTGTATGACTGAATAAGATACAGTATGAACTATGAAGCAGTTTTGTGGAAGTGGGCCATTCATTGATAACGTCAGTGGGGTGTATGCTACAACCAAACTTATATTTTGCATTATTATGATTACCGTATTTATGCCAATGTATGCATACCCCCTGATTTTTCAAGCACAAAATAGATGAAGCAAAAGCAGCATATCAAGCAGCATGGACAATCATCCATGGCCTAGTTGAAAGAACCGTTGTAGAAAAACAGAACGACTCTTACAAGATGCAGTGCCTGCTTCTTAACAAAAATAAGAGCTTTTAAAAAAATCACTGTCAAATTTGAGGAAACATATTGAGATATACGAGTTTATTTAATGTTAATTTAAAGTGAATTTAATGTTAAGTTAAACTATACAGATCTTCCCTGACATTACAGTGGTATTATAATGTTACCAAGCCTAACGTGGCAAAAACCACTGTGACATGACTAAATTTTAGCTTACCGGTAATTTGTTTGTGCAACGTGAATAAATGTAATGTCCATTGTAGGCAATGACTGAGAGGTCACTGAGAATCACATCAAAGTCTATTTTTTTTGCACATTTGAGTTTGATTGAGACTTTTGTTCTTTATTTATTTTGTTTTACATTTGTTTAATATAAAAAATATATTGTTACGTTTTGTTTCTATATTAAAAAATAAAACCTCATGAAGTTTTTTTTCCCCACATTTCTTTTTTATTAGCCTAAATTCAGTATGAGTAAAATACTTAAGCTCTTTTAAAAGTCGATACTTTGCTACTTTGACTCAAGTCTTTTTTATAGTGGTGGCTTTTTACTTGTGTAACTTATACAGTACGTAGTCGTGCTTTACTTAAGAATGGTTGTTTACAACTCTGCTAACTAAACTTTTAAGAAATTATACGAGAGGACTACAGTTTCTAGACATATTTGTTTTAAATTATCAAACACAATCATTTCTAATACATTTGACTGTGTCGTCAGCACATCTTTAAATCAAGTGTGTAAGTCACCCACTTGGTTTGCTAGTGGAGGGACTTTTAACTCTCCTTTTGGGAGACTGACCTTCTCACGCTGGTCAAATGCCAAACCTATTACGTACATGACTTTTACAAATTCACAAGCACACAGCACCGCATTCATCTCACAGAGCTCTCTCATTTTCATAAACACCAACCTTCCCCGTCTGATAAGTGTGTGAAGCACAACAGAGACGTGAGCGGGGAATAGTACGAACTCACATAACCTGTAAATAGGCAGATGCGTAAATGTCTGGCTTCAACACATTACACTCATGCCTCAAATACTGACAGTCTCTCCCACATACACAAGACTGCGAGACAGACAGGCTTAAGATTAACTCCGCCCCTTTCCTGTGTTTCAGACAAAACAACCCTTCCTCACCCTCCTCCTCCCTCTCTCCCTGTCTACAGCAGGGGGAAGGGAAAAACTCTCTCGTCTGTGGGCCTTGCCACTCTTTGGATTTGTGAATGTTTGGAGGAAAAAAACGTTCATGTTATAAATGCTCAACCAGGGAAAGTTAGACAGACTTCACTCTCACACTACACTCGTCTCAAACGTTAAAAGCTTTCAAACTGTCACTTTTGTGTTGGTCACGTGACATGACTATACACTTATGCTAGCAAGTTGGATCAGTAGTGTGATCAAACATTATTTATTTATTTTGTTAAGTCAACAGGTATATTATATTAAGGTAAACACTCACCTATTGATCAAAATCAACATTTTAGTGATCAAAGGTGCCACTTGTGCAATTTGCAAGCATGAAACAGTGAACTGATCAAACAGATTTGTGACATTTGATCGACACTGACCTGCAAACGTCCGTCCAGTGTTCTCTGTATTGTGACACACTTGCTCGGGTGGACTCCGTTTGTAGTGATGGCTGTGATGAGAGAGTCCAGCTCGTCTCTCTTCTCTTTCAGCTTCTTTACCAGACTTTCAATGGCACGTTTGGCGAAACTCTCATTTTCTCCGCCTTGGCGGTGACACATCAGGCTGTGAACGATGCTTAAACAGGCATCATTGCTGCTGGGAGCATTGACAGACATTTCTCTACAGCTAAATTAAGGGGAGCAAGAGCAAGACATCAATGCATATTCATATAAGTGAACAGTTTAAATATAAACAGTAAGGAAAACAAAATAAACAAAACAAAAAAAAATAAAGGAAAAGAAAACCTTTTTACCTAAATTGGTAAAATTATTTTTATGAACTTTTTTAATAATTTTTTTGTGAAACAAATAACAAATGGGAAAAAAGTGCAAATATTTTTGAAGATTATATAAATGAGTATGTATGATATGTATGCGTTACTTAATTATATTATTAGTATTAGATTGTCTAAAAGAATACGTTCTTTTGAAACTCATTGTGCTAAATTTTCAATAGTGAACAGATGCATAGGAATCAAATCCCTAATTAAAATGTTTAAAACGAATATACTAAACATTTTCATCAATCCGATAATGATAGACGCGGCTAACAGTTTGGCTACTTCCTGATCTACCAAACCTACTGCTTTTATTGTGTTGCTTCTGATCAGTACATTATACAATTATTAACGACTGTTTAAGCGTATAACAAACTTGCCTATGAAACAGTACTTACAAGTCAGAGTCACATATGAGATTGGTTTTGTTTGCGCAGACGTGTGGTCGTTCTCTCTTTCAACTTACGCGCAAATCCAGCTGCTCCGGACCCGTTGAGAAACTCAGAGCGCGTGCGGGGCGTGCGCGCGCCCGGAGAGGTGGGGTTGGGGGAATATAAATCTAACAGAAGCATTTGCCAAACTGTGTACGTAACTGTAAAAAGAATGGAGTCGGAAAAACAGGCAATGTACAAAACTAAATACTCGAGCAACGCTTGTAACACTTTAAATTAACCGCTTTTGCGTTTGGCAGGAACACAATTGTTGGTTGAATGCTTGATATAGTATTTATGACAGTGTTTTATTTTATTATACAGCATGTTCCTGAATACATTATTTATTTATTTATATACATTAATGTTCTACAAACGTAGAAAACTATTGAAAATCTTGTCTAATATTTTATGACTAAAACAATGAAGTAATTCATTTAAAATTTAAATAGTAAATGCATTAAACACAGTATTTCTGACACACACGCACGCACGCACGCACGCACACACGCACACACACACACACACACGTATCTTCTAGCCGAGACTATTGTGTTACATTGACATAAACATTACTACAAAACCAAGGGTTACTTTGCAATGCGCTGTAATTCAGCATGGACTCGTAATATAAATTGGAAAACATAATAATTGCGCGTTGCTTTGAAGATAGTAAGACAAAAATCGTTTATGTCTGATGTACCTAAAGCCTTGAAGTTAGCGTTCGGCACTGTATAAACGCGTTGACCAGTAGAGGGCGCTACAGCATTTAGACAGACATTGAAACGCACGTGCATCACTGCTTAGTTTGTCGTTATAGCTTGCAGGAAAACAAACTTTGAGCCAAAAGCGATATCGTGACAATAGGTGTCCTGTGGTAACCCATTTTCCATCCGGTGAGAAGTTCGTGTTAATTATTTTTTTTCATTTTGCAATATACTTTTGGGTCATGGCTACTAGATTAAAACGTCATCCACAACGTGACCGTTTGTTGTGCAATGTCGTGGTTGTTGAATGTCGTGGAACCTTCAAATTCCACTTGTTTCTCAGCAGAAGCAGTGCATTTTCTGCACCTCAAACTTGTTTTGGGAAAATGAACCCCGTAAAGATCGTGCTGGGCAGCACTGAGGTCTCACTTCACGACCGGTAACATGTCATTTTTCAATCCCGCTCGTTTTCAGTAAAAATCCGTTGGTTTTTGCTTTTCATTTTTCGTCTGTGCAGCTTCAGCGCTTTGTTGAAAGAGCAACATGCCGATCTGCAGGAGAACGAGAAAGCCACGGCCTCGCTGAGGAACCAGCGCTTGGCTCAGGAGATGGCCAGAAGACCCTCAGTGGTCGCCGCTTTGCGCAGGCCTACTGTAAGTCATCTTCTGATAACGAATGCATCGTTTAACAACTGAATGATTACAAACTTTTCTACTACTGTATTCATGCAGAACATTAACCGATGGAGAGGCAGAATGAGCGTCAGAGAAAGGCTGGGTCAACAATCTATGAGGGCCCCAAGGGTCATGCGGTCATTACAAGGTCAGATGAGGGGTGGATTCAAGAGAGCTCAAGGCAAAGGTTTTCATATTTGACATATGTTGTCATATTTTCCCAATATATGTGTATGATTGCAGTCATGGGCAGAATGCATGATTCGGGATTTCTTAAGAGTGCACAACAGGGCCAGGACTGTTTGAATTGGACTGGACCACTGAGAGGAACAGGTTGGCGCATGAACATATTTCCATTTCTGTATGTGCATTTAGGTTGTTTTTGAATTACTTATGACATTACTTCTGACATTTAAATTATGTATTTGCTAAAAAAAAATCCCTGGATTATCCAATGAAACAGCCATCTTTTTTTACTTTGATGTGGTTTTACTTCAATAAAATGTAATAAAGAGGTATGCTTATGTATTATTTCTAAAATCATAGTATTACCATTTATTTTGATTGCTCTTAACTTGAAATTGGAAAAAAGTTTCAAGTTAAAGTATATTTGTGTACATTAACTTCTTTTAATTCACATCATATATAGTGTTTTCCTGTAGGTTTCATGCAATTTCAATATAACTTTTCAGTGATTCATTGGAAATTTTCATTTTTATAGCAAAATTACAAATGTGGTGGTGCCGAAAGAATACAATTAATAATAAAGAATGTTTCTCAATGTAATGCAATTACATTTTTTGTTTAAAACCAGTCAACAAATTTGTATCGATGAATGTTTAAATATGACGTTATTTTCTTCTGACACAATTTGACCCAGTTCTGTTAAACTTCTGTTAAAATTGCAGATACAATTTTAGATAGATACAATAATTATTTATGTTTTTTTATCAATCAGTATGCAGTTGATTGTAATGTAATATAGATAAAAACTAATGCACACACATTTAATTCCTAGTTTCACTTGTTGTGCACAGGTGGAAGTTATTGGTCAGTGGGTCAGTCACAGCCACATGGTGATAACTGGACCAGCAGTCGACCACTTCCTTCCCGAGAGCAGCTAGATCAACAGCTGGATGAGTACATGTCCCAGTCCAAGTCTCATTTGGATGCAGAACTGGATGAATACATGGCTCAGGTTGATGTGGATGAAACTGGGTGAAGAAAAGCAACGTGTATTTCTACAATGTGAGGACAGATTTTGTCAAGTTCGATCAAAGCTAACTTGAGCATATGACCTGTCTTGTTCTTAGACAGTTCTGTTTTTCATTTTCTGACTCAGTAGTTTATCTGCCTACATTTATATTTGCATAATACTTTAATTATACATTTTATTATTCAAACAAATACAAGTTGTTGGATTTTTTTTCTCAAAACGTTTTTTTTTTGTTCTGATGTTTTTGAGAAGATAGAAATTGTCATTTTAGGAGCACTTTGCTTCATTATTCAAAAACCTTTACTGATTTTCGCATTGCTACTGTACTTAAGCTGAAGACGTTGAAGCAGATTATTTCATAGTTTTACAGGTTTCTTTCAAAATAACAATCCCATTGTTCTACTGGGTAAAAATAAACATTTGGAAGTGGCTCGTGTATGCATACATTAATCCAGACCAGTGTTAAACATTCCCGTCTTGCGTTGGTGACCAGTACCTCACTCTGCTGGTCAATGTGATATTACACATCACAGTTCAAAATGACCAGCCACTAATTTTCGAAAATAAAAACATGTTCATTTGGTTCAAGAAAGACGTGATTTGG
Organism: Paedocypris micromegethes; assembly: GCA_028031935.1. NCBI lineage: Eukaryota > Metazoa > Chordata > Actinopteri > Cypriniformes > Paedocypris > Paedocypris micromegethes. The sequence continues at coordinate 13,937,852 of CM051501.1, read as the reverse complement.
TTAATTGATTTTCATTTAAGTGACAGGCATCAATCCCAAGTCCCGCTCACATGCAGTGCTGTTTTGGAATGTATGCATTGTATTGAATTATATTATCCATGGCTGCAGCAAACCAGATGGGAGGATTTGACGATGACCGTGTTCTGACAACTGCTCGTACATTTTTTTTGTCCACCTCAAGATCTTCCTCTTGAAATGGTCTTCAGTGCAAGTGCTTGGTTTCTCCAGCAGATGGAGTTGACTGCAAGGTCATCAGTTATTCACTATAGGTCAGTGGTTCTCAAAGTGGGGAGGACGGGCGCGGACCATCGGCAGAAGAAAAATAAAAGTTGGAGATTAGTGATGGCAAGTTTGATTCTTTAATAATAATAATAATTATTATTATTTAACTGACTCAGATCTTTTAATTCTCTTACAGTAAAGTGAAGAATTAGTTTCGAGTCATTTCATTTTTTACAGAATTCGAGTCGTGTCGCTCGACTGTCACGAACAAATGATTCGAAAGCATCCATTTGAACAAACCTGCGAGCCTGCGCTGCTCGGCTGTCAGGTAAAAAACGAATTGTTCACTGAGGAGGCTCTTTCTTTTCGAGTCTTATAAAACATTAGTTCATTTTTAACAAATTGAACAAACGACACCTCACTATTGGAGATGCATCCGTTTGTAAAATGGAAGACAGCATGAAACCCACAAAATTAGGACGACTTCAAGTGGTGCAGGGTTTTTTTTCACCGCAAGTTGTTCAAGTTAAAAAAAGCATTACGTAATTCATTATACGTGTAGTAAAAACCAGGTAGTCACACCATAGTATTTAGACTTTTCATACACTATTCAGTAGTGTTTTCATGCGTTCAAACTGTTTCAGTTGTCAGATTTCACTGTCTTTTTTGGTCTGTTCTTCACTTATCTGTAGAACTCTTCTTAATCCCAAAGAATTTATACGTGTTCAGAATCTAATCCTGATTGTCAAGTCAGACCTCATGGCTTGAAGATCTGAAAGTGACTGACGGTTGGCGTGTGTGTGTGTGTGTGTTTTATGCAGCTCACACATCCAAGAATTAGTGTGTGCGCATCTACAGTGGTTTCTTGAATTATTTATTGCTTTTGTTGAAATATCCACAATCATTCTTCTTGCACCAATTGTGTATTTGTATTCTCTTGTGTTCCCCACTGGACTCTGGCTCCATTGATACGCTCACATGCGACAGAAGCTGCCAGCTTGATGGTAAACTGTCTTCTACTATTGTGTTCAGACCCTTGGACTGTGTGAAATGTTCCACTTTCACTTAGTCTGAGGACCACAGAGGGGTTGCCATGGCACTGTAGCCAGTGTGAAACCAACAGCCGAAGATGTCAGAGATTACAGCTGCTTGAGGGATATTAGCCATCATTTCTCTATCACACATCTAGTCACAACACTCGCAGCTTGAAGACAGATCAGTTCATTCCGTGTCTTCTGCACTGTTATACAGCCTAAAAGAAAAGATTTGTTAATGTCACTTTCATTAATATCACCTCATCATAATGTTTATTTTACATCTTGTCCATCCATTCCCACGGACCGGGCCACAAACGACCCTATGGGTATCACTCTGCGGCCCCCAGGCCTCATAAGATGACAACCTATGTGCATTGCTGTTGGCCCTGGGCCACATAGGCATTACTAAATGACCCTATGTCTGACAATAATCCATGTGAACAAGCATATCTATTTTAATGATTTTTTGGGATTTTTACAATTATTTCAAAATTAACATTGTGGAGAATATATTTTAAGTAAACATACTGTAGTTGCAGCTTAACAAGGTTGACCTTGGTCATTGTTCTGTTTTTGCTATTTTCAGTTTCTATTTTTAGAATTTTGTTTTGGAACTTTGTAGCAGAAAGGGCAACTTCTAACATTTACAGGTGGTGCAAAATTACACATTGTTCAAAACTTAAAAAAAA
>CM051501.1:13909229-13935884 GCA_028031935.1 Paedocypris micromegethes | reverse complement strand
AAAAAAAGTCAAAGATTAATGCTGCGGACTCATGAGTATTTTTTTTCCATTGAGGCAAGCAGATTTGAGGTTGTCAAGCTTATGCTACACATGTTCCTTCTTAAATCTCACAATGTTCATTTTATTTTCTTAAAGCCGGCATAAAGGAAATGAATAAAAGTTACATTACAATTGAGAAAGGAAAGAAATATTCCTAGTATGAAAAATAAGACTGTTAAGCAGAATGTGTATTTGTTAAACAAAACTACTGACACAGTGAACTATAATTAAAGAGATAATATCACAATTTTTTTTTTTCAAATCACCAGACATTTCTATGACATGTTTCATCATCATAGATTTGAAATCTGTAACTGAAAAATGGATGGTTGAAATGTAATTTATGAATGCTTTCTTTTAAATCAGACCTTCTGTAAGTTGCTGTTTCCATTCAATACCACAAAACAATAGGCTCTTCTTTTCAAACGTATATAAAGTGATGAATAAATTGATATTGTGACTTGCGTCAAGTTGAGGTGACTGATTTGACATCTTTGCAGCGTGTTGCTTTCATCCCTTTTAATGACACAAATCCCATTTTGATTTACAATCAATGTCTTCCACCTTTGCACATTTTAAAATAAGTACAGTACAAGGAATGTGTGGAATCATGAATGAAAGATGAAGTGTCTTTTGTCTTTCTGAAATGTAAAGTGTACTAGGCGAAATTCAGGTTTCATACTCAACTCAATCTCCCAGAAGCCTCTACTTCACGTGATGGTGTCACCAGCTTGACATTAACACAGTTTCTTATGGGATTCACCATGAACCATCACCTCAGCTTGCAGTGTTCTGACCTAATATTGAAAAGATATTGATGCTCTTCAATGATCAAAAGCCTCTAAACGTGTTCCATCATGTCTATCTTTGTTTCTGTAACTTTTTATTAACTAACAGGTCTTATTTTTCTCATTTTATATGTGTAAAAAGGTGTCTTCTATGTTCTTTAACAATTAAGAATTCTGATAAGAAAACCACTGTTGTTATGAAACTTGCCAGCTCTTTTGGTGTTGTGTAAACAATCAAACTGCCATGTCATGGTTTAGCTGGGTGGAAAACGATGACCGTGGTGTGAATCACTTTACAGTATGTATCGTTTTCTTGTAAATAATATGATCTGGGATGGCAGTAGGTAGTGCTTGTTGCTTTATAGCAAGGTGAAAACTTTTGAGTTCCGCTCGGAAGTCTTACACTCTAATGGCCCACATGTGTCGGTGTATATGTGTGTGTGCTTTGTGATTGGTTGGCTGATGCAGGGCGTGTCTGGATCATCCTGATCTTCAGGCCCAGAGATGGTGGGATTGACTCCAGATTTCTGTGATCCAGAAAATGGATGGATGAATATTTGAATAATGATTTTACCAGATTTGAACGTATTCTTATGTACATTTGACATTTATTTCTCATATGCTTTATTTTAATGTGTTTAATGTGTGCAAGTGTTTCTCATGCAGAGTAGCTTGTAACCAATGCAAGTGCTTTTCCGACCAACCTCCACAATGTTTCTGACTGCTGGAGAATATATACATTAAACACTCTCTCCTCCTCCTCCTCCTCCTCATTGCGCTCTCTCTCTCTCTCTCTCTCTCTCTCTCTCTCTCTCTCTCACCCACTCACTCTCTCCGGCTGATTCTCACTTTCTCTTTCTGTTGGCAGTAGCTCGCAGCACAGAGACATTAATGCAGTTAGAAGCACACAGACAGCACAAGTGGACATGGAGACGAGGTGGAGCTCCTGTAAGGTAATGTGATTTCACACGCTGAACGAGCTCCAGTCAATCGAGCAGATGAGTTTCACCAAGACTGCTCTGTGTTTATGAGTCGATTATATGATGATTGTTCTGGATGAAAATGAGGAGACCTGATGACACCATGTATTTAAGGTAATCCAGATAATATATGCAATTTTCACATTTTCATTTTTGGTCAAAATGTTAAATTGTCCACTTTAAAGATTTGCTATGTGCACTTATGCAATTCATGTGCCAATTTATTTAGCAAAATTCTAGCTATTATCAAATATAACATTGATTACTAATAAAATGTTCATGTTTAGATCATTTTTTTTTATATACAGTGCATAGATACGTAGATAGATAGATCAACTATTTTAATAAATACTGCACCTACTGTATTACAATTAAGTAAATAATTTCTCTACTTTTACCAAGTGACTTTCTTCTAGTGGTTGGTAGTGCAAAACCTTTTGACAGCAACATCAAACAAAGCTCTCAGACATTCTCCTATTCTAATGTTAATGCATTTTCTTGGTTTTGAATTGAATTGCTGTTTTTGCATCCTATTTTTATAAGAAGTGAAAAAAAAAAGACGTAAAACAAAGCAAAAACATTTTCCACCTTAAATGTTGCACCACATTTTTGCACCTTAACTCTTACATGCCAATTTTGTTTTAGAAAATCAATCGAACAGTATTGATGAAAAGGTTTCTGGTTAAAGGTGAATGAAGGTTTGTATGGATTTGTTGACTTGAGGAAGAAGGACAGTCTCCCTTTCATTTGCTAAAAATGGTCACCTGATCTAAGATACAGAGACTCTGTAGAAGAACATTTATAGAGTTTCTTTTCATTCTCTTGTTTATTCAGGGACTGCATTGTGTGTTTGTGTGTGTGTGACTGTGTGTGCATTGTATTTTCAATTGCTTATTAAAGTGTGGTTATTATTACTAATCGTTTATTTGCAGAAAATGCAAATTGTATGTTAAATTAAATAAAAGAATGTAATAAAATGTAGTAATATTTAAAAAAAACCCGAATATAACATTATTTTAAATGTATGATAAAAATAGTAATAATAACATTATAAGTTATAATAATATAATAAAAATATATAATATAATTGAAGAATTAGCAATATAAATATATTGTAAAATAACTGTTAGTGTTTTTGTGTTTTTGTTGTAAATATATTTTTTCAATAATTGATTAAAATAAAATATTTATCTATTGTTCGTTGTGTGTTTGCAGTGTTCTTGGCCTGCTAGTTTGAAGTGAATTAAAGTGATATGACTCTGTTCCTCTGGCTCGGGAGAGGCAGAGCGTTCCTGCTTTTACTGCTGTTTTCTCCTGGGACTCTGCTGATCTGGACCATGACCAACCAGCAGCCAGAATTCCAGGAACCCAAACACAACCTTACCAATGACATTGTCCTAGCCATCATACTTCCTGAGAGTAATATATCTTACCCATGGGCATGGCCGAGAGTCGGACCGGCGCTGGACCGCGCCATCTCCCGGGTCAATGCGGACCCCAAGCTGCTTCCCGGCCACCACCTCCGGCGTGTCTTTGCAAACAGTGAGGATCCGGACGGGATCTGCTCTGAATCCATCGCCCCTCTAATGGCAGTGGATCTGAAGTTTCTACACAACCCTTGGGCATTCATAGGGCCGGGCTGTGATTACACCTCGTCTCCGGTGGGACTGTTCACCACTCACTGGGGTCTGCCCATGGTCACTGCTGGTGCTCCGGCCGTTGCGTTTCTGCACGTAGAAATGTACACCTCCATCACCAACACGGGTCCCACGCACAAGAAACTGGGCGAGTACGTCCTACATCTGTACAGGCAGTTTGGCTGGCAGCAGCACAGTCTGCTCATGTTCAGTGACACTAAAATGGGTGAGCGGGCGTGCTACTTTGCTCTGGAAGGGCTTTACACTGAGATGCACGCCGACAACATCACAACCATGGACCTTGTTTTTGAGGAAAATAAAGGGCCTGTTAACTACTCGGACCTCATTCAGAAGATTGAAGAGGATGGCAGGGGTAAGATTCAGCTTTTTTTACATTGGGAATTATTAACACAGTGTGGCACAATGGGTAGAGCTGTTGCCTCGCAGCTAGAGATTCACCTGTTTCCAGCACATGTTTGCTTCATTCTTGTGTTGGATTCCCCTTAGTCTCGGGTACCAACCGTACATAACGTGAAAAATTGCTGTGACTGGTTGGCCTCGAAATCCAGGGTGTGTGTTAAGCCTTCAGGCCCAGAGTAGCTAGGATTGGCTGCAGCTCCAGGTGACCCAGAAATGGAAAATTGATTCATAAATTGGATGGATGGATTAATATTCTACAAGTTCTTCTGGAGTCATCCAGCTTGATTAAACTAGGGAACTAAGTCTCTATTTTCAAGTGAACAGAGGAGCTGATAGAGTATTGTTGGTTTCAGGTAGATGAGGTGGATTCTAAAGACCTTCTCTTCAGTGAGTTTGGATGCGTAAATGTCGGGACTGTGATGGCTACTTTCCTCAACAAATTCCTCAGTTGTTTTGTACAATATGGTACAACTTGCTGCTTTGTAGCACATATATTTGACTGCTTCAGCAGGCGCGTTTTTTTTTTTTTGGAAAGACTTGACACATACAGTAGCACTCTGTTTCTACTATCTAAAATTCATATACGTACTGTATTTTCAAATGTCATATAATTTACTATACCCCCCCCCCAACACACCACACACCACACACACACACACACACACACACACACACACACACACACACACACACACACACACACACACACACACGTGTTGTAGTACACTGTAATGCATTCCCATGAAAAAACTAAAATGTCAACAGATCATTTATTATTAGGACAATTGACTTGTGTGACCTTTTTTGTGCAAATTATCTGATCTTTTGGCATTTCCTGCAAATTTTTTTTTCCATTCAGTTGCTCTAGAGTTAAATCACAGTGTTTCCTGTGAGTCATTGGTTTGTTCTGCTGAATCACTAAATAAACCTTTACAGTAATTCACGGTGTAGTAAATAGAGCACAAAATGTAACGTACAAGAGTGACACAAAGACATATTCTTAGATGTGATATGTGTGTCCACATGTTTATTTAAACCGCAAAGACGTTTCATTTAGGGCATGAAATATCAGCCGGATGTGTTTTTAGATGGTATCGACAATATTATTTTAAGTGATTGCTCATGAGATTCAAGAAAGCAGTGTTGTGCTGTAAATTAAATGAATGATTGAATAGTTTATTTCAAACAAAATATAAATAAAAGTAAACAACACAATCATAAAACAAAATGGAAATATCCAAACAAGGCACAAAAGACACATCTCTCTCTCTCTCTGTCTCTCTGTCTCTCTCTCTCTCTCACACACACTTCTATACTTTATTCCACTAGGCAATTTGGCATTTAGATTGCGCACATGGTGGATTTGTATTATCATGGTACAGGACGTTTAAATGGTCTTGATTGTAAAGTGCCGGAAATGTATCAAAATGTCTTCCCTCTAATTGGAAAATAAAAAAAGACCTTGTTTAGTTTCACTTTGGTTTACGCTTTCGGCAAATGTTTTTCTCCAACTTGCTTTTGAACAATCTCTGGATTTTTCTGAGAACCAAACCCAATGACATTTGGTTTTAGACCGACTTTACTGAGAAGCAGAAGTGCTCAATGTTTACCACATTTACTCACGGTTGATTAAAAAAATGTTGGAAGCGATACATGTATACGCATTATTTTAGTGTAAATCAAAGCACAACAAATGAAAAAACCCCTTCTTCATTAGATTGGAATCAGTCTGTGTTTTAATAAGCCCTTCAGTTTTCTTTGAGTGGTCTTGTTAGGATTGAATGTGCTGGTCTGAAATCCTTTTAGAGTAATAGAACCACATCGCGGTGTGTTTTATTTGGACACATCTGATGGGGAGGAAGACATCCAGCTTGTAAAAGCAGATGAAATTGGTCTTGAACTTCCTGGTCGGGCCGTGATCCATCTAAAGAGCTTCATCTGTCAATGACATCACACAAACACACGCACACACACACACACACACACACACACACACACACACACACACACACACACACACACACACACACACACTCACTCGCTGTCTTAAAAGCTACTCTAGATGATGACTTTCTCCTGGGGTTTAATTTTGTCCGGTCCTCAATCACACATGCTTTTACACATGATGGAGGTGGCCAGCTGAAGTCTGCAAGGAGAAACAAGCTTGTCCTTTATGTGCCAAATATTTTCGTCCAGTTTTTATCTTGATGAGATCTAATCCTCAACACAGCTACACTTTGTGTAACAGTTACAGGCTTCGTCAAACTAGCGTCTTCATCAAACCTTTTTGTCGAAAAAGCTAGACTCATTTCTAGCTTTAAGGTTTACTTATTTACTTAGCCATTTTTCATGATTTTGAATTAAATTCAGCGAGTGCAGCACCACAAAAAACAAAGTGTTTCAGTTTTGTTAAATTGGAAGAAAAATTAATCCAGACAGGGAACAGTTGTGTAGCAGTAATATCGGCCTGCACTGTCGTCATCTTCGGAACTTAAACGCCCGACTGTGATCAGCTGTCATCTTTACAATCGCAAGAGCGACCGAGCTGAACTAAACTACCCATAAGGCCTTGTTTTGCTTCTCCTTGCATTTCCATCCATGCTTAAAAATTAATCTGATTTGAGGGGGCAGAGATATTCAGAGAGGACGTGTGAAAATGATGTCAAAAACAAAAACAAGTTTCTTCACAATACAAGGATGTTCTCATGATGTTTAGACTGATGCGTCTTGTTTTGTATGACCTGGATGTATTCCTGGGTAACCACGCACCTCAACCCAACATCTCTAAATGATCATTCACAGAGTTAACAGGGCTCATAGTTCGTTTTAAGAAATAGATGACCTGATATTAGTGTCACGCTCCAGCTGTCGAGAGGAGGAAAGAGAATCAAGAGAAGGGAATTCACAAGTTGTAAAAGTTTCTGGGGTCTCTTCCTTGCTAAAGAGGACAGAAAAACACTGAGTTCTCTTCTGAGTCCAATAAAATAAATAAAGTGAGTGGGTTTGTCAGTCTGGCCTTTAGAAACCAAATTAAAACTGTGTTCTGCATTTGTCCATCTAGGACACTGTAAAATCCGCTGGACCGGTTTTCGAACGTGCAACGCCAGAGAGACTATGAACACCAAAAGGACTGAGTGCTATGAACACTCAATATGTGCTGGTTTCCTACCTGGCATTGGTTCACTCTAAACGAACCATTGTACAGTATATATGAAGACTAAAAAGTGTTTTCTTTAATGTGTTGGTGGGTGGCAGAGCCAGTTTCTCCACATACAAAAACCGTAGGTTTTAAAAAGGTTCTGACCATTTAGAGCTTTTTGTGTTGCCTTGTTTTTATGACCACTGGTTAAATGATTCAGTTCAATGGTTTTAGACATTAGTTTAGAGTGAGTCATCAGTTTCTTTTATCTGCCTGCTGAGAAATGCTGTTGCGGCATTTTGTGTGAATAAATATTAAGCCTTATAAGAAAATATTTTTTTGCGGGATTAGATAATACGTAACGATTGACCTTGGGTGAAATAATTTGATTCAGTGGGGTTCAGGGTTTGTCTGAACTTCAGTTGTCTGCACTTTTATTTTGTCTCTGATTTATCAGCGTTTTCAAGGCTCTGTTGAAGCATTATATTGGAAACAAACAGTTGAATAAATGATCTTGTATCTAAAGGCTTTCTGAAAGCTCTGTTCCACTCCCCATTTCTATCCAAATCAATACAACGGCTGCCATTTCCTGTCATAACTGCGATGACTGTTGATGGCTTTGAGCTATGATTTCGTTTGCTCTGAAATTGAACTAATATTTTTGTGCGCATGTTTTGAAAAATATGGGACTAACTATGGGACTGACCTGCTGTGGCTCTGAAAAGTCAATTTTACTTGATTTTATTTTAATTAGTCTTGGTGCAAAATTAACGTTTTTACTACTCATTATAAGTTAATTTAGAGCAACTATTTTAAATTCATCTTCTGCTGATTATATTTGTGATGCGCTTCATGAATAATTGAAAAACAAATCTTTATTAATTGTGACAGGAAATTAAATAAAAGGCATTGTTCTAACACATCTATTTCATCAATAAAAAAAATTGTTCTAAGATAAAAATCTAATTAGCACTTAAAACATGTTTTATACTTTTTAATACTTTTTACCGATGTAATTTTCAATTTTTGCTTTTCAATCCTTGTCTGTGTTTGGACCGTTTCTAAATATTCAATGGATAATTCATAGTTATTTGACCATATCGTGTCAAAACACACGAGGCGGTGAGCGTTACCATACATTTTAGAAATATCATACAGATCTAATGTAAATTATAATGGGTCTAAACAGCAAAACTTCCGACAGTAACGTGCACTAGGAAACACATCAGTGGACCGCAGTGACAAATGGTTTTTGATGATGTCAACTGTCTTTTTCTCAGAACTCAGTGGCGCCGCTTTTTCGACTCATAATGCGTTTTCCGATGGCTGCTTCTGGCTCTGAGCTGCACATTTGTATTAAAGGCGGAACTGCATTTACTGAACCAATCCTGTGATTATCGTACATGCGTAGTGTGTGGCAGTTTGTTTCGATTGCAATTACCATGTATCCCTTGATCTGAGCGCAGAGCTGTGATTAGCTCTTGTTTCTGTGCCAGTTATGCACATGCAACATGGGGTCTGGTTTTTCTAGAATGTTCCATTTACAGAGAGTGTGTGAAAACAAAAACAACTGAAGCAAAGACAATCACAATCAATTGCACACAAACATGCCGTTACACAAAATAGAATGTGCAGAAACGAGTAAAAATATCACATGAATAAATAAAACAATTGTTGTCTTGTGGTAGAAAAGAAATTCTGTATCAAAACGGTTGCAGGTTCAAATTCCTGTTCTTTCAAGTCACAATGAATACAACATTTAGCAGAATACATGTAAAATAAATACATTTAAATATAATTTGTGTGTTGGTTAAAAAATTCAAGCATCAAGTCTAAAACAAGATCCTCCACTGCTCTTGCGTATCTATTCTGTGTGTGTGTGTGTGTGTGTGTGTGTGTGTGTGTTCCTTCATACATATTGAAGAGTAGACTCTGATCTTGTGCTTTGTGAACAATTCCAAAAACATGTCCAGGAATCCCACATGAATGTGCACAGAAAGTGAATCGCCACTCCTGGACTGGACTTGTTCAGTGCTAGTTAATATTTAACGTCTTTGAAAATAGCCTTTCCTCCCCGAGGCTGGAGATCTTCTAGCCGTGTTTCTCCAGAGCTTGATCTGATAATGATGTGCGTTTGAGTGTGTAATGGGCTGCTTTATCTTCCAGACACGGTCTTTCTTACACCTGACATGCTTCTTTCCAAAGATTTGTGCGCTCTGCGTGTTTGTTGTAAAGGAGAACGTCTTGATGGTCCCAAACCAACAAACCCTGATTAAAATGGCACTGTTCTTTGAGCTGAGAAATAATGGATTGGAGACTTCACTGGGTCTATTCCTGTCTTGCTTCATTGCTTGCCCCCCTCTGTCGGAGTGATAAATGACTGATTTTTGTCATGGCAACAGGTATGTGGGCCGGTCAGGTAGAGCTCCAGCTCGGTATTGATATGTTAGCTGGCGATCCATTGAGAGTTTCAGATCCTCAGATCCACTTCATACAATGCTTGTGTTACTGCAGCCACATGGACTTGAAAATCCATTTACTGTATTTTGTAATAGTCATTTTTAACTTTTTTTTTTATTAAGAGGAACCATATTCTTCAAAAACACAGTTACGGCATATCATTTCAAACAATTGTCACAGGAATCATTTGTTCAGATAATTGTCCATTGTATCTGAATTAGATGGCTAGAGATTCATTTCTTGGAGATTTGTTTCATTTTACATCAGATATAGACCGTTTGTCGTGTTCCATGGCAATTATCATGTCCGTTTCAATTGATGATGAATGATGGCTTGATATTTGAAACATATTTTAGATGATATATTTTCTTCCTCCATGTGGATGGTCTCTAAAGGACAATTGAGAAACATGTAAAATCTTAAAGTTGTTGCAATGCTTTCACTTTAAATGTTTTCATTCGAGATGGGCAACACATTGGCATACTGGGTTTCCTCCGGGTCTCTGCTTTCCTCCACCAGTCAAATAACATGCAGGAGCATTTGAAAATGTGTGACTGAGCGTGAAAGTATGTGTGTGTGTCTATATATATATATATATATATATATATATATATATATATATTTTTTTTTTAATATGCAAATGAGAGGTAATAAATATACTTGTGAATTTGCCACTGTTTTTGCCTTTGTGGGATTATCATGATAAAATGTAAAATATACATTTTAAGGTATTAAATTAGAGTGTCTTAACAGCACAACAATTGAAGAGCAAAGTAATAAAAATTAAAAGGCATTGATTCAGATATTCCTGCTTTCACGACCCGTCTGCGGCTACGCTTTTATAGTTTTTGAGTTTTGCCATCATTCTGGTTTTCATGATCACTTTTTGAAATCATGTATCTATCATTTGTTTTGTAATAAAAATTATTATTTATTTTTTTTTTTTGTAATAAATTAATTATTAATTAATTTTTTTTGGTTCATTTTAAATTAAAATAAATTCTCCTCTGATGTTTATAATCAGTTTTGATGAGCACAAATGGTAATTTGTCAGCAAGGGGCACACAGACCCTCACTTGCAAGTTAGTTATTTCATTACATGTAAATGACTTTCGGGTCTAACGTTGCATCCTGTAATCGTTTGTCACTGATTTGATCAGAGTTAATGAAGCATCTCGCTTTCACGGCCTGATGTCTTATGCCAAAATCCGGAGATTCTTCAGTGTTGCATCAAAAACCATTCATATTTAGTTAAAAAAGAAATCTTCTTAAAGAGAATATTCTAAAATCTTGTGTAGTTTTGATGGATAATTTGATGGAAAAATATTGTAAAGGTGTATTATTTTTAAATAAAAACTATATATATATGTATTTATATGTATGTATGAATATATATACATACATATGTATATATATATATATATATATTGTTATTGCCTTTTTTTAAAGTATGAATAAAATCTGTAAATATTTATATATCCATTCAAAACAAGTATTTCCAAAGTAATACACTAAAAACTGCCCTGTAAATGGCGGTAATTACTGAAAGATGTGGTTTCCTGTAACTTTACAATTCTTTACTATTTTCTTTTCCATTCACTGCATATTACGTTTAATTTACAGCACAATGCTCAAATTAACAATTTTTCCCATGCTACATTGTAAAATACAGCAACTTTGTTCATTAAACCAATAATAGATGTTGGTTTATCATTAAAGTTTTATATCGCTGTAAAATATCCATGTTCATTTACAGGGATATTTTTCAGTCTTAAAATGTAACAAGATATATGTAGATGATAATGTAGAAATCAAGTAACCTAAATCACTTTCTAATAACATATTGAAAAAATCATAGAGTGCATTGATTTCAAAGCCCTAATTGAGATTTTGTGAGACCAGTGAAAGTAATAAGCGACTGACACACACAAGCTCTTATTACTTGGCGGCTAATTCCCGTTGAATGCGCTGGGCCGCCACATTAGGCTGACGTAATGTCATTACGGTATTGATTGAGGTCACTTCAGGTCAGAGATTTAACGAGAGTAGAAAGTGCTCAATCTGGCCTCTCAGCATATACAGCACTTCCTTTTTCATTGAACCTTAGTGTCAAAATTGGTTTCCAAGTGTGGGAAGAAGAGAATATAGAAAACTGAAGATGGTATGTTGTCTTTTATGTCATTAAAGGACTGAAAGTAACCCGACTGAATATTTCTTCTGAATATTCCATTTATTCTGCAGTGGTGTTCGTCTGCTGTTCACCTGACATTTTTCGCCAACTGATGGTGCATTTCGTGAAGGCTGGTCTTCCTAAAGAGGAGTTTGTCTTTTTTTACATCGACATCTTTGGTCGTAGCCTGGAGTCCCGGGATTCTCAACCATGGGCCAGAGGAGACTCGGATGATGAGTTTGCAAAAGAGGCCTTCCAGGTGATGTGATGATACTTTGATTGAATTAATGTCTTTATTAATATTAATATTATTAAATAATTATTAATAATTAATGTCATGGGCAGTAGGTGCGCTGTCACAGTGAGAAGGGCCAGCTTGAGACTCAAGTTCAAGGCCCAGTGCTTGTGTGGGTTTCCTCTGGGTCTTCGGTTTCATCCCACAGCCCAGACATATAAAGTAAAAGTGTCAATAGGTGTGAGTGAGATTAACATGTGTCCTGCTCTGTGATTGGTTGGTCCAGTTCAGTCACAGAGTTGACCCAGAAATAGAAAAGCAGTTGAAAAAATGCAATAAATATTTATATAATTATTCTTGAAATTAGACTACCGTAGTCTTCTAAACATTTTTATTTGCAGCTTAAATAAAACAAAAATGTAAAATTATATATTTTTTAGAGCGTGAAAATTCTCACCTATCTCGAACCCCAGAATGACGAGTATAAAGAGTTTGTCTCGGATTTGAAATCAGATGCTAAAAGGATGTTCAACTTCACAGTGGAGGATTCTTTGGTAAGTGAAGTATCTGCTTCTCATGTTTTTTATTGTGTCTGTGTCTGTGTGTGTGTGCGTGTGCGCTTGTGTGTGTGTGTGTGTTGCGCTTGCCGTGATAATGTGATTCTGTTTCAGACAGTATGACGCAGTAGATAATTTAATTTATTTCAGGAAACCTCACTCACCTTGATGTTGCTACTGATGTTACTGACATGCCTGGTTACCATCAATTCTTATTTTTCAATTACTTACCGTCAATAATTTTTATATACATATATACACATCACCTTGTATATACACACAAGTACAATATATGAAATTGCCGTTGACTTGATCAAACAATATTTTGCTGTCAAATATCCATATAAATTATTATTACTACCGAAGTCCCTGTTCACCAATATTCGCTATTTTTAAAGTACATGAACTCAAACTTGAGCTTTAGCACTCTGTATTAAACTTCTGTATAAAATGTTTAAACCAAAGAGGACAAATTTGACCTGTGCCATTTAGCAAGATTCCCAGCAGCGTTTAAACTTTAAACCCATTCTAAGATTAATCATCTGCCCTACTTTGTTGTCGATATAAATGTTTCGCTTTGACTTCTCATTAGGTCAACTACTGTGTGTGTGTGTGTGTGTGTGTGTGTGTGTGTGTGTGTGTGTGTGTGTGTGCGAGAGAGAGAGAGAGAGAGAGAGAGAGAGAGAGAGAGAGAGGAGAGAGAGAGTGGGAGAGAAAGATGTGGGTTAATGTGAGACTAAAAGCTAAAATTAAAATCAACAAGTTCTTTGTTCAGATAATCTTAACATGAATCATCTTAATTGAATGCACCCAACAAACACGCAAAATGCTACAAAAAATGTAGTTATAACAATAAATAATAAACATGTAATGCACATGATAGTCCATTATTGCACATACATTTAATGAGATGAACATGTATTGCACATGAAAAGTCCCAGCACTTATAGAGAGGAGTGGTACAGCTTGACGGCCACAGGTAAATAATTTTTGCTGACAATATACACTAAGGATACAATTCAGATTAGTTCAGGTTATAATTGTTTAACATTTTAAATATTTTAATATTGGTGGTCTTTGTATTAACACTAATTGGTTATTAGTGTTAAGCCTGTTTAACTCTAAAGCACTATTTTCATTTCATGTCCAATTACACCTCCATCACGCCAGGCTTGTGCCTGTAAAATGATGCTTTGTTTTTTTTTTCTATTTAGTTTTTAATGCTTTTTTTCCTTGTAGATGAACATTATTTCTGGTGGATTCTATGATGGTCTAATGCTGTACTGCCACGCTCTTAATGAGAGCCTTTCAAACGAACCCGTTCAACCTTCAGGCGAGTCCGTCACAAAGAGAATGTGGAACCGGACCTTTTACGGTGAGTAAATATTAAAACATTTAAATCAGTACCGTGTTGTGCTCTTGCTAATTAAAATGCCGTACATCAAAAGTTTCTTTGCTCTCTGTTCCAAAATGGTTTTGTTTGTTTGTTTATTTGTTTGTTTGTTTTTTTCTTTCTTTCTCCCTTTCTTTCTTTCTATCTGTATTTTTGGACATCAATTCTTTCTCTCATCCTATCCATCCATCAATCCATTCTTATGAATAATAAATTACTAAATACATCAATTAATCATTCATTCAATCAATCAATCAATCAATCAATCAATCAATCAATCAATCAATCAATCAATCACTTAATTGTGTCTTTCTGTCTGTCAGCAAACCTTGTCTAATGTTTATCACACAATGTGGATATTTTGATCTCATCAGGGTGTTTTCAAATGTAATAATGAAGATTCATTCTGAAAACACATGTATTTAGGCCTTGAATATTTCAGCGTTTTCCTTTTCAACAAACACACTAAACTAATGTATAATCCTTTTTAGAGAAACACATTAATTTTGTTCTAATGTTGCAACTGCTCTTAAAGCATTTTGAATTTGATTTTCACTTGATTTTTGTAACCTGACATTATTCTGAGATCATTTGGAGGCCTGTTGCCATGGAATCTGCTTTAGTTAAACTATGTTAAATATTATTTTGGTCACCTACCCAACCAGAATCAGGTGTGTTAGAGTGAAGATGGGAATTGTGAGCCATGTGAGATTGACAGGCTCATTCATGCATCTTTACTTTCCCCTCCATTAACAACTCCACCACGCAGGTTATCAGTGAAGGAAAGATGGTGTCTCACTTCCTTTTATCTGCTTTTTACCCAAGTCATTTAAAAAGCACTCTGTATGTGTGTAATGGCTTTATTATTTTGGGAATTTATTCTAAAAAAAAAAAAGACAAATGTATAAGACAATTAGATGCAGATATACTAAACTTGTTGTGATTTTCCCTTTTTTAAAACGATTTATTATTTGTAAATTAAACGTTGAGTTTTTTATAATTATTTGTAAAGGAACTTTTGTAATGAAACACCAACAATACAGGACAGATGCGTTTCCCCGCACAATCCAAAAGCATGCAGGAGAATTGGAGTCAAGAAATTGTACATATACGTGAGTGAGAGTGCAAATGTGTTTTCTGCTCTGTGATTGGTTGGCGACCAATCCAAGGTGTGTCCCATCTTCATGCCCAGAGTTGCTGTGATTGGCCCTGAGATGGAAAAGCAGTTCAGAAAATGAATAAAGGGATAGTTGTAAAATCCGCTATTTGCTCAACCAATGATACCTTTATTTTCTTGTTGTTTTCATACAGTGTTAATAAAAGGACACTTTAATGTAAAAAAAATGTTGGTACGTGATTCTATAAAAAATACTAAATAGCACTTCAGATGGAAAGCATAAAGCTTTTCCATTTAAACTATTTGCATGACTGTATCCTTCTCAGGAAGTTTCCTGCTTAGAGTGTCATGGTCGTAAAACTATTTCTAAATCTTTTCGTCTTCACTTCAGATGACTCAGACAAACCATTAAGCTTCACCCTTGTATACACTATCCTACATGCTACTGGTGTTACAACGTTGTTTCCATTGGGTAACAAAATCAGCTTGGAAACGTTTCAGATCCACAAGATACAAATGTTAGAGAGTTATTTTTCCTTGCCTTTGTTTGCTAGTGACTTGCTCACAGGTCATAGTCATTGTTCTTCTTATTTTTCTTCATTTTGCAGATTTAGGATGGTTTGCGACTCTGAAAGCGCTTTATAATAAATCTAAACTTGATGTTAAACAAGTAAATGTGAACCCATTGAACAAGAATAATGCTTCTAGTCACTGCTGCTGGTTAACAAACCATTTCTATACGTGCCTTGATTCTAAGTTTGGCTGCTGTCTCCTGCCTAATAAATCATGCAGGCAATTTAAACTCATCCTTATCATCCCTTATGTGAGAACATCTCACTCTCTTTCTCTTCAATGGCTTTGACATTTCCAGTCTGATAAATTCTCAAGCTTTTCTTATCAGTCTAAATGTCAGTGTATTTCCTCCTAGCTGGATGTATCGTCTAACTGTAGGCCATTTAAAGAGGTGAATGGCCTCCACAGGAAATGACAGCCCTTACCTGACCCGAATCGGAAGATGGGATCAGTGAGCACACGCTTTCATGAGGCAATCAGTTTTGATTAAAACACTCACAGTTGTACGTTGTGTATGGGTTGATTTACAAAGAGCTTTAGTGGTTGTAACCATTGATTTTATAATCACAAAGCAGTTGATGGGCTAATATGTGTGAGGGCACAATCACATTGAGCGGCAGAATTAAAGCTCTTTTGTGGCTGAACGATTCCTGAAGCTCAATCAGGGTTGGAGTTCAATCAAGAGTTTGATTCTCATGGAAAACTGGGTCTTGATTGTACGTATATCTTTACCCTCAGTTCAAGACGCTTCAGACATAACTGTTAAATGTGGAAAGGCATGTTAGAGTTCAGTCTTTGTGTTATGGTGTACAGTAGTACAATAATCTGCTGTATGTGGTTTAGCGGTTTGGATAAAGGTTAAGTAATACCCTCTAATAATCTATAGTGTACTAAATCTGTATAGAACGCTGTTGTTTTTAGGCAAAATGTAAAACATTGTTACATACTCTTCATGCCTAGACATTTTGTAGAATGAGGAGCGAGAATGTTGAGAACATCTGGGAAAAAAGACTTAAGTGTGACACTCACTAGAAATGGAAAACTCCTTTCTTTTGTCTTGTGGTGTCATTGTAATCCCAGATGACCGACTTCTGATTCTGTGCTTCTCTTTAACCATTGACGACAGCCAAACATTTTTCTGCAATTTCAGCCATTTTGAGAAAATGTAAGAATTGGAAGCGTTGTAACTTTTTTACTGAAGAACGTAATGGAACGTGTTGTTACTTCTGTGTTGACTGACTTCTGGTTCTGTTTTTTCCTTGGTTTCATAATAAAAAAAACATCTTTCAAGTGATATATTCTCTTATTTTTTCTGTAGGTGTCACAGGCCATGTTCATATTGATGAGAATGGAGACAGAGAGACCGATTTTGCTCTGTGGGACATGTTTGAAATTAAAAGCGGCAAATTCCAGGTCACTCCCATTTGACTTGATATTCTCACTTAATCTACGGAGTGAGGAAGTCATGACCTCACTTCCCTCTCGTATTCTTTCTAGTGTCTTTTAGTTTTGTTGCACTGGTTATTTGAATAAAAACAAAACAAATCTAAACTGGAGAGATGGAGATTGATGAATTTCTTTAGCTCCCATAATGTTTTTTTTCACCTTTACTTTTTTAAAGTTCTTCAATTAAAAATATTAAATCAGATGACTGTATATGTTGTGTGTTTCAAAAAATAAAACAGCCCTAACTCTCACTCAAGAGATAACCTAAAACCTGTTGTATCATATATGATACAATTGGCATTCTAAGGATATTGTCTGTCTGCAGATTGTGGCAGTGTATAATGGCACCTTGAAGGAAATGAAGACACTGCCTAATACGTCCATCCAGTGGCCTGGTGGAGAGATTCCTCTGGATGTTCCTCTCTGTGGATTCAAAAACGACAACCCTGACTGTCGTGCACGTGGGTATCGCAAGGCAATTCAGCTGTTTTTGAGGAGCTAATACACTGTTCTTTTCAGGAACCATTGCCATGCACCAGATGGTTTCCATTGTGATCTTCTTTATTCTTGTCATCATTTTAACCGTCACTGTGTTTATATACAGGTGAGAGTGCATAACAAGTTTGACTGTCATCATTTTACTCTTCCAATTACGATTCTATCAATCACACATTGTGAACTTGTAGAAAACTGAAGCTGGAGCAGGAGTTGGTAGCCCAGTTATGGAGGATTTCATGGGAGGACATTCAAATGAGCAATCTAGAAAAGACTCTGAGAAGCACTGGCAGCAAACTCACACTCTCACTGGTAAAATCATTTGGAATATCTATTATTATATGTACATTAGTTTAAGTGTTCTATAGCTAATAGACTTTCTAGTGTACTGTGTACCTATGCAGTAGCCTCCCACTTAAGTATGCACTCGTTTAAGTATGCGTCCTGGTTAAGCATGCACTTTTTTTCCTTTTGGCTTTGCTTTAACCTTTTCAAGGTATTTTTTGCTTTTGGCTTGAGGTAGACCACATCTGATCTTCCGCTAAAATTATTCAAACAAAGAGTCCCAGTCAACATGGCTGACTGTTCTTGGCTTGCATGACAGTTATTGCAAAACTTTTGGATGGCAGTTTAAATAATGTCGTTCTCCCATGCTATGGCATGCTACGGGGTGAAGTTTTCTTTGTGCTTGCGTGGGTTTCCTTTGGGTCTTTGACTGAGTCTTTCAGAATATGAATGGATACATATTTCCGCAGTAATTTTGATTTTATCTTAACCAAGTTGGTCGATCTCTCTTGCTCTTCACAGAGAGGTTCAAATTATGGATCATTACTGACAACTGATGGTAATTTCCAAGTGTATGCTAAGACCGGCTACTTTAAGGTAAAAGGCGTGTATTCTGACATTAACAACACAAGAACAGTTTACACAAATGACTGCAACTGTAACAATTATTGTTATTTCCTTTGCAGGGTAACATTGTTGCTATTAAATACATAAATAAAAAGCGCATAGAGTTGACAAGGAAAGTGTTGTTTGAACTGAAGCACGTGAGTGATATTTGTTTATCACTGAAGGCGTCACATCTTCTGGAGGAGACTATGAATTAACAACCGTGGTTATTTTTTAGATGAGAGATGTGCAGAATGAGCATTTGACTCGTTTTATTGGAGCTTGCATTGATCCGCCAAACATCTGCATTGTCACAGAATACTGTCCGCGGGGAAGCCTGCAGGTAAACACAGTATTGATTAAGTCATTGTGGAGAACATTGATTTTTTTTCTCTTGTACCGAGTTCATACTAATTCACCAATCCAAATACATTTTTAGTTTTGCTTTTAAAAGTGCCATGTATCAAATTGCAAAGTGCACTTAAATCTACAGAAGCTGAATAGCCTTGAGTTGTTTTATGAATCTATGGATTACCGTATTTTTCAACCTATAGGGACATTTAAAATTGACTGTGCGCTTTATAATATGGAAAATCTTCAATCCATATATACATCTTCAATCTATACATTTTATATATCTGTGTTTAATATATTTGTCACTTTTTATTTTTTTATATAATGTATAAAATTAGAATACATTCAAATGATAGTAAATAGTAAATTTGTGTTTCTTCTATACTTCTACAATGTTACTTCTGACATTGGTTCTGTATGCAGGATATATTGGAGAATGAAAGCATCACACTGGACTGGATGTTCAAATATTCACTGATAAGTGACATTGTGAAGGTAGAGACTAATTGTATAGATTGCCCGTCTGTTGAATGTTTTGATTTTCATTTATACCTTCTTCCTACTACCTTTTCTTCTAGGGCTTGTCATTCCTACATAACAGTGTGATCGTTTCCCATGGCAACCTGAAGTCATCTAACTGCGTGGTGGACAATCGCTTTGTGCTAAAGATCACTGACTATGGGTTGTCTAGCATCAGGACCGAGTCAGACACAGAAGATGCCCACTCTTACTATGCACGTCAGTCATCTCACCTCCTTTTGGTTCTCATTTGGAAAAAAAATGTTGTCCTGTCAGACTTTGTGCTTTCCATGTACTTGAATGTAGGTAAGCTGTGGATGGCACCCGAGCTCTTGAGGATGAACGGCTCTCCAACAGGAGGCACACAGAAGGGTGACGTCTACAGTTTTGGGATCATCCTTCAGGAAGTTGCTCTGCGTAGAGGAGTGTTTTATTTGGATGGTGAATGCTTAAGCCCTAAAGGTCAGTCAGGGTTAAAATGGTTGCTTTAGTGTTGCGTGTAGTGAGGCACGGTGGCGTAGTTGTTGGTGCTGTTGCTTCAAAGATGTTCCATTTGAGACCCAGGTTTGAATTGGCTTTCTCTATTGAATTGGCATTTTCTCCCTGTATTTGTGTGGGTTTCCTCTCACAATCCAAAAACACACAAGAGAATTGCTCTGTGCTCTGTGATGTGCTCTGGTTCAATACAAGGTGTGTGTCCCACCTTCAGGTCCGGAGCTTCTGGGATTGGCTACGTCTCACCGTGAGCCAGAAATGGAAAAGCTGTTCAGAAATCTGATGGATGAATGCGTATGTTTAATCTTAACAACAACAACAACAACAACAACAACAATAGTGGTTTGGTGTTTTTATTAAGCAAGAAGGGGTTCTAAGAAATACTGTGATGTTGATGCGTGACTCACTAAGTTACTCCCACAATTCTCACAATGATGAGAATGACGAACACTAATAGACTGAATATTGTTATAGTGTTTAACAACATTCATTCATGACTTTGAACACACTTCACTCAGACTCTAATAATCTTTTATTTTTATTCGATAGAGTAATTTTGAAAGCTTTAAAACCTTAATTTAAACCTCTCTATTGACAGTCTATGTTAATTAGTAAAGTAAATTAAATTGCTCAATAGAAAATTTAACACTTAGATTTCTTGTGATCTTAGATTAAATTATTATGTATTTAAACATAAGATTCGCAACTCTTATTTCTGCTGCTGTTTATCTGAAGAGGATCACACTTGACTTTAACATGTAATTTTAACACAGGCCAGTTGTTAGAATGCAAATTATTGGCAAGTTAAAAATGTATTATTAATTTCCAGAATACCGTTGTATTGATGTTCCAATCTCACACACTTGTCTCTTCACTTCAACTTTGTCTCATTAATGTCCATATCTGGAATGTCCAGATTAAGAGTTCATACACATGGTAATGTGATCTGACTGATGGCTATGAGGTCTGCCGTGTCAGCCTGTAATCAGAGCTGACGAAGGAGAGGAATCTGCTTCCACAGCCACACACCTACATATGAGCGTCAAATATTATTGGCTGTAGTGGAACAGTACAGCCAAGAAAAAATGTATTAATATAAATACCAAAAGGTGATGGGATAAGCTATAGGATGTAAAGCAGAGAAAATATGTAGTGAAAGTTGGAGGGAAATGTCTGTATGAAACAGATAATAAAAAAAATATATGAAATAAGGGGTATTCATCATTTGCAAATAAAAGTTTTTTACTTAATTAAAAGTACATTTTGAACAATGCAAGAATAAAACCGTAATCATGCTATGCAACATGCCATTAAACTATAATTAATCCATTCATCCACATACTGCTTTTACACTTCTGGTTCAGAAGGAGCTGGAGCCAATCACAGTCACTCTGGGCCTTAAGGCAGTACACACACAAAAGCAGGACAAACACACACACTCTCACACCTTTGGGCAGTTTCCTAAAGTCATAGGAATTCTCCTGCATGTTTTTGGGCTGTGGGAGGAAACCGCCTAACCAGAGGAAACCCACGCAAGCACGAGAAGAATATCCAAACTCCACGCCCAATGACCCTCAAACTTAAGTGTGTTCGGGGTGCTTCTTGCTCTGAGTCGACAGCGCTAACCACCACGTCACTGTTCCCTTTTTAAGTAATAAAAAAATCATGGCTTCCATTTTTAAATTTTTGTAAACACGCTATTTCCTCCATAATTAGAGATTGTGGATCGTGTTGCTCTGGGTGAATGGCCCTTTCTTAGGCCATCAGTGAATACCCAGGCTCACAGTGAGGAGCTGGGTCAGCTAATGCTGCGCTGTTGGGCTGAAGAACCATCTGAAAGACCAGAGTTCAGCCACATCAGTGTGTTGCTTCGCAAGCAAAACAGGTTTGTTTGATTGTAAAACAAATCTAACTGTTTTGTTAGTTTAAGTCTCATTTATGAGGTATTTCCGCTTGCATATGTTCAATTCTAAACACTACATGTACATGTAAACTATAGGAATGTACTGTACAGTATATAGTATATTTTGGCAGATCTAAGATCGTTTTATTTATTTATTTTTTTTTTAAATAACACTGATAAAATAATAAAACCGACAAACAACCTCTTAGTGTTGAAACGTCTGCAGTGTGGAAATAGTATATCAGAAGTGGGAAATCTATTTTATGAGTATGCTGGTGTGAAACAAAGCTGAACGATTCCAACTGTTCGGTGGATCACGGTGTAACACTTGTGAAAACATTCCTTTTACATTCTTTGGCAGAATCTGACGACGTTACCTTTGAATAATACGATTTGAGAAGCAATTTTATAACAGAGAAATTCTTTCTCTAGTCTGAAAAAGTTGTGCGTTGTTAGTTAGACTGGACATGTTTTGGATGTGTGTTTGGTGTGTTTAGTAGTTGTGTGGCTGTGTGTTGTGAGTGTATTAAAGTTGTGTTAAGAGCATGTTTCAGTGAACACACAGTCTTACGGATCTGCCTTACATTGTGATGAGGACATTACTAAACAGTATTCTAAACACTTCATGCATAAAATTCTAGCCATAATTACATCATC
This sequence comes from Paedocypris micromegethes, assembly GCA_028031935.1. Classification (NCBI taxonomy): domain Eukaryota; kingdom Metazoa; phylum Chordata; class Actinopteri; order Cypriniformes; genus Paedocypris; species Paedocypris micromegethes. Next base: position 13,913,616 of record CM051501.1, on the reverse strand, counting down.
GAGATGACACACAGACACGTTATCAAGACCTGCGGTTCACTGTTTGCCTTTTTCTTTTCTATTCTCTCTCAGGGAGCACCGAAGTAATATTTTAGATAATCTTTTGTCTCGAATGGAGCAGTATGCCAATAATCTGGAGGAGCTGGTGGAAGAGAGGACTCAGGCTTACCTGGAGGAGAAACGCAAAGCAGAAGCTTTACTCTACCAGATCCTGCCTCAGTCAGTTTCTGCAGTGACTATGTCTATTTAACTCATTCACTATGGCAGAGAATGGAAACATAAAGGGAAAGCATCAAATTCCAATAATGTTTAAAAAGAAAAAGAAAAACTAAACAGAGCAGAGAAGATAAAGATTCGACACTTTATACACTTAATAAAAAAACGTTTGCAGTATATGTCAGCGCTACAGTAATATCCAACAATAATGATTTCTTTTTACCATTTGGTACAACATGAAAACCAACATGAAAATGTTGTCATGACCATCAAAATATAAGTGTATAAATTGTAGACATTTTCATGTTTGTGCTGGCTAACTATACAAACAACTTTAGCTAACCACAATCACCTGATCTTCACACTGTTCCTCAGATATTCTCCACTTTATCAGAACATCACCATGTATGTGACACATTCTGAATCACAATCATGTGATTTATTTTTAAATATCTGCCGTAGTTGTAAGTATTTCAATATTAGATTTGTTCCACATCTTTAAACTGTCTTACAGGCACCACTTCCTCTAGTTTTAAAGCTAAACGTCAATGTAAAATGTTTTACACACCTAGTTCAAGTAAATCTATTACCTTTTATAAAGCAGAATGAGTTAAGTGAGTTTACGTTGAGTTTACAAACACGTCTCTGTACCACATTGATTTTTGAAACCTAGCCTGATTTCGTAAATTCAGTGTTTCTATCTGTTAGTTCTGTGGCTGAGCAGCTGAAGCGAGGGGAGACTGTTCAGGCGGAAGCGTTTGACTCCGTGACAATCTACTTCAGTGACATTGTTGGCTTCACGTCTCTGTCAGCGGAGAGCACCCCGATGCAGGTACCCACAGCTTCACTGGAGATTTCTGTTGTTCCTCTGTGTTACAGTTTTGTGTTTTATGCAGGTCGTCACCCTCCTCAACGACCTCTACACCTGCTTTGACGCCATCATTGACAATTTTGACGTGTACAAAGTGAGTAAAATGCATTGTTTGCACATTTCTGACTGTTCTGTCTTTGTTTGCCAACGTAAGCCTTTGGGTTGATTTTTTTTACCTGCGCTTGTCAATTTAAAATTACTCTTTCCTTCAGCATTGGCGTAAAATAAGTGCTACATGTCACATGACCCAACAATACACACCAAAACTAGAATGAATGAACTTAATTGATCCCACAATGGGTTATACAGGGAAATTGAATTACTGGAACTACCACTGATAGAAGGAAAAAATGTGCAGGATAGTAGTAGGAGTAGTAATAATAATAATAATAATAATAATAAACAGAGAATAAAAGTCAATTAAAAATAGCAAACTTATTTTAACACATTTTTTACTAGTAGTAGTAAATAGTAATACAAAATGTATAACTAAGTCTATTTACTCTACTATTGATTGCTTTTGTGTGCATAAGTACAGTGTATTGAATATTATGCAAGCTTGATTTCAATCTTTTTCAATCTTGATTCAGCTCTACAAAATACTTTATTATTCTCATGTGGCCCTTGAAAAAAATAAATGCCCGGCTCCAGCTAATTTAAGGCTAATGATTACTGTGTTATCATCATAAATCATCAGCCATTACCATAAATTAGAGTTATTTATCTTCTTGTCATTGGCCTTTTTCAGTGAAGTGCACGTTGCAGGAGTTTTACAATTTTTGTTATGGACCATTTTCCAGTTTGCTCTAAAAGTGATACGATACGTCTCTTCATATCATAAAACATTTCATGTGCTGTTTACTAGTGTAACATGCATATGAAAAAGAAACCTCTCTCTGAGTGATGGTTTTATAGGTCACTGGATGCATTTCTTCTGTCTTAGGCTGACATTTCATGTGCTTCTGACCTCCAGGTTGAGACTATAGGTGATGCCTACATGGTAGTTTCAGGATTGCCAGTACGTAATGGAAAACTTCATGGGCGTGAAATTGCACGTATGTCTCTTGCCCTGTTGGAAGCTGTGAAAACATTCAGGATTCGACACCGACCTGAAGAGCAGCTTAAATTACGGATCGGTATTCACAGTGGTAAGAGCATCTAAGTGAACTCTTGGTCTGATTGCTTCTAAAAATAAGTCAATAATTGGCTTTGTGAAGGAAGTCATCGGAAACATTGTGAAATGTGTTCCAGGCCCGGTTTGTGCAGGTGTAGTTGGGCTGAAGATGCCACGGTATTGCTTATTTGGAGACACTGTGAACACTTCCTCTCGAATGGAGTCAAACGGAGAACGTAAATATCTGGCATTTCGTAATGAGCGTTATACAGGAGTAAACCTTCCTTTGTGTACTTTCCTAAAACATAAACATTTTTTGGATTGCTTTGTTTGGATTCGTTTTACTCCATTGCTTTTGAAAAATAAATATATATTTTTACATTACATTTCTGTCGTTGCTTTTTGAATAAAATTAAAAATAGTCAAGTTTATCAAAATGGCCACTAGGGACATGAAGTACAGGCACAGTGAAGTGATACACACAAACCCGGAGGAGTGGGCAGCCTTAAGCCGTAGCGCCAATGTAGAACCGGCCAGACCAGGTTTCAGATCTGCAATGGTTGAGTTGCTGGTTCAACTCTCAACCACTGAACCACAGCTGCAACCACTGCTACAGTAGCTTAGCTTTTTATCCATTGCTACAATCTATAACATCAAAGGCAATGTATTCTTAAATTGCATTTGTAAATATTAGGAGACTGTTAGATTAAATAAATTGCTTGTACAATGAAAAATAAATGGAATACTTTAATTAAATCTTAAACAGGTTTTAATCTTGCTGTTCTCCTGTAGCTCTGAAGATTCATGTGTCATCTGCCACCCGAGATGTTCTGCAGGACTTCAACTGCTTCCAACTTGAGCTGAGAGGTGATGTTGAGATGAAGGGAAAAGGAAAGATGCGGACATACTGGCTTCTGGGAGAGATGAACAGTGAATGAGTTAGGGGGTTGTGAGTGAAATGGTCACCATGCATCTACTCGAAACCGGCAAGACTGTTTGGGGCGTATTATGTTGCCCAAATAAACGTATACATAACTGTGTAGAAACTGAATTTTGTAAATACGCACTGTGACGTTTTTTAGATCATCATTATGCCGCCATCTTAACTAATGACTGGACGTAACTGCCCCCTGGTGGACGATTAAAATCATTACGTTTTAGTTCGGAAACTCACGATTTCTTCAATGGGAATTGAATTGTTTTTTTGTATGTTTGAGAGAGGGAAATTAATAAAATATGCTTTAAATGAGTAAATATATGTTAAAGTATATGTGTGTGTGTCTTCACTTATCAACAGTGCTGTCAAAACTTCGTTAGAAGTAAGTCTGCGTTGTGCACGGGTTTCTTGTCGCGTTCTACCGTTATGTTTGGTTCATGTCTCGCCTTGTTTTCGTCTTGCCCCGTCTATTACAGCGAAGCTGTAATAAACCGTTTGGAGTTTAACCCCTTGCCTCCCGTCCGTGCTGTGCTCTGGGATCCAGCCCTCTCACCTTGAGTTTGCCAAACCGTGACAGAAGAACGCGACCAAGTCATGGATTCCGCCAGCATTGAAACCTGGAATTTGTTCACGACGCTTCTCACAGCTTCAGACCAGGAACGATGTGAGTTGTTTTATAAAGAAATGGACTGTGCTTTGAGACTTTGCCCACTGACAAGCCATGCAGACCCTGGAGAGGTCTGGAAGGTTTTATTGGACGTGTGCTCGTGTGATTTCGGCCAGCTGCCTGTGGGATCGCCAATTACGGCGGCTTTTGATGTGTGGCGCCTTGTGTCGGCGAGTGTACAGGCAAGTCATCGGCTGCCAACGCGGCGTCAGAGTTGTCAGTTTTGTGAGGAAAAGGATTTCAAAACCGTTCAGCGAGTGTCAGCCATCCCCACGGTCAGATGGGTGCGTTCTCCGGCCCAGGTGCTTTCGGTGTGCACGCTGTTTTTTCCTGCCTCGCCTCTGTCAAGACAAGCCACGCCCGTGCCGCCTCAAGCCACGCCCGTGCCAAGTCAAGCCACGCCCATGCCAAGTCAAGCCCAGCCTTGTCTCAGCAGGCTCCGCCCAACCCAGCCTCGTCTCAGCGGGCTCCGCCCGACCCAGCCTCGTCACGTCACGTTCCAGCTCCAGCCGAGCCACGTCACGTTCCAGCTCCAGCCGAGCCACGTCACGTTCCAGCTCCAGCTCCAGATGAGCCACGTCA
>CM051501.1:13808145-13907239 GCA_028031935.1 Paedocypris micromegethes | reverse complement strand
GGGGCTCCGCCCCCTGAGGACGTGATCTGTCGGCATTGGCCGCAGTGTTACTGCGTTGTTCAATTGGCTTCAGCTGGTGTCGGGGAACGTTGTCCCCTTACGTGGTGTCGACTGACCGACTCGATAGGGAACCTTCTTTTTCACTTCAGCATCTCCGCCCATTTTCTGACGCGAAACGCATTATTACCGCCCATTTTTGTACGTCAGCGCCGACAATTCAAGATATCTAGAAAGCCAATTGTGACTAGTCAAAATGCAATTGAAGATATCTCTAAATATGTTTGTGGATATGTGACGCGTTAAGTGACGTGGTCGGTGACGTATTTTAAGATATCTTCAATTGAATTGTGACTAGTCAGAATGTATTTAGAGATATCTCGAATGCCATTTATGACTAGTCACAATTGAATTGAAGATATCTCTAATTCGATTTGTGACTAGTCAAAATACATTTGAAGAAATCTTGAAATGAATTGTGACTAGTCAGAAATGTTTTACGACGAGTCGCCGCGAGGGGATAAATGTTAATTCCGCTTGCCATAAGCGCCATCTAGTAGTGGGGAGCTCATTGTTGTTCCGCGGACTTCGCGGCCCGCGATCGCGAGAAAAAAATATTCTCGCGGCCCTCTAGGTGGCGCTCCCGGCCCATGAATCACTGCTCTAACCGTATTGATACTAATCAAATCCATAAAGCCGCTTCTCCTCTCCGTAATTCTTTCACCGACAAAGCGCGATGCGCAGGTGTGATGATGGACCTTACGCAAACCAATAGGGTGTCGGGATGATACGTGTTTATACGTCTCATCCAACCACAATCATTTACCGGCGTGATTTGTCCTGATGTTATATCGATTCAACACGGAAATAAACTAACCGGTAACGCGGCTGGTTTTGAAGAATAAGAAGTAGAAAGTAAGCGGAAAAATAAATACTCTAGAAAAGTAAAAGTAAGCCAAGTTTCTACTTTCGTTACTTGACTGCTTATCAACGCCTATGTACAGTTTTGTCATTTATTTAATTTAAAAACAAAAATCACAGTGTAATAAATCTAGCAGTGATACAAAAATGCACATAAAGAGAAGACAAATTTAAAAAAATCCTCACCAAAGTTGCACAGATATCAGTGGGTTTCAGGGTCTCCAGTTTTCTAAAACGTCATCATAGTTTTATAATACTAGTTAAATACTAATACTAGTTAATATCTGGCATTGTGGACCAGTATGTATATTTAGCATAAAATGTAATTTTTTACGACCCTTAAAAGTCTTAAAGTCTTTAAGTCTAAAGTCTTAAAAAAAAAAACAGGTAAAAAAAACAGCCAATCTCCGTGTCTTCAAAAAGCTTTAAATTTTCTAATTATCGGGTATGAATGAACGTCATATCTTTACTGCGATGCATTTAAATTAAACAGGTTTAAATTATGTTGCGTGTTTTAATGCACTTAAAACCGTGATCTTTCGAGACGCCATTTTGGTTCCTCTCATAGGTAGCGAATGCATTCGTCTTGTTTTAGCACGGAAGGAAATTAGTGCAACACACGGCGTTTGTTGTGAAGCGGCGGGCTGGAATGAAATGAAGTCTCTGAGGGTAAGATGCGAAATAAAACAATTATATATTACACGGTGCAACAATAACGATCACAAGCCGAAAAAACTTTAGGCATTTTTGTTATTTTCGAGCAATGCTATTATCAATTAGCCAGGAAGCTACATGAAATAGTTAGCTTGTTTCCAACTGGGTGTTTTCTTGTTTACTGCGTATGTATCTTTGCCAAATTTAATTTTCCGGAACATTGATTGATGATTTATCGTTTTGACCCACAGCAGCGTGGTTAGATTGTACATATTTAACAATCTTTTGTATATACAGTGTATTAAATAATGACAAATGTACACACTTACGCACATACGTACGTACATTCTACTTTCTAGCTGCTCTTGTCTTTTTATCCCTCTTTTTACATTTTGATTATTCTTTGTGTATGACTGCTGTGGAGTAGAAGAAGAGCTTACATTTCACTCAAGATTTCATTGCTTTCTGTTATTTTTTCTGAAAAGAATAACGCACACAATCTACGAACTCTTCACATCTTTCTGCCCATAATATACATCTTTTTAATTTATGCCTTGAGATGCTCAAAGTAATTTAAACTCAACTAAATCAGCTTGTATGAGTGTAAGCTTTCCTCAGAATGTTCAGAATTATTTTTCTTGTTAATTATTTTTGTCAATTGCCTTTAACAATAGCTACAGGAAAACCAAGGACGTTTTCTATCAATTGAATTAACAAATACTGAGTCTGAGTTTCTTCTGACTTGTCGAGAACAAATCCATCCATTGGTCCATCCATTTTGTACGCAAAGCAACTTCAGGGCACTCATACATCCTCTTCCCAAATTGCTTTTTGATGTAATATATAGTGCAGGGTCATTATATTGTTGGATGAACTGTTGTTTTTTATGTATTCACTAACTCTCCTTAACTTTTATTTAGGCTCAAAATTTATCTGAACATGGTGTGGAAACGAAAGTCAACATCTCCAGAATCTCAATCCGGTACAACCAAGACCATGAAATTGGAAACTATCTCCAAACATACTTTCTCTTGTAAATCCTCGACTAGATTCTGGAAGACAAATGTTTCAACCTTTTCAAAGAAGAACAAAATTGGTTCTGGCCAGATGGTGTCTCCTGACAGACGTGTCCATTCATTTCCAGAGCAGTACATCTCTGCAGGTAGATGCCGGAGAAGACGTGACTTAACAAATTATTTCATCATTATTATATCAATCATTTGATCATTGTTTTGTGTAGACCACTCGGCCGAGGATGGGTCCTCCTCTCCTCTCTCTTCCTCCTTGCATTCAGAAGAAGATGCCGAGTTGGGTTTGGTCATTACTGTTGGTGAGTCTCAGATATCACTTGCCTTCTATCTTTTGCTAATATTACTAACATGACTTACTGTTATTTTTAGAATTTCCTAAACTTCTGTAGATATTTGATGAGTTATGTTCACTTTCAGATGATGACAGTAATTCAGGACGGGATTGGCTGCCGTGTGAAAAAAATGTTAACAACAGTGTTGAAAACCAGAATGAAGGTGAAATTTTGAAAAAAGAAGAGAGAGAGAACCATTTAGAAGAGATTGAGGAGGAGGATGAAAGTGAGGAAGAGTTGAGGAAACTTGACAGAGATCTGACTCTGAAATCTGAAAAGCACAAACTCACCTCTGTCAATGTCCGTGACATTATACATGTAGGTTTAACTTCAAAATCTAGTCTTAAAAAGTGGAGCTAACATGTATGTTTCATGTATATTTCACGTTGTTTTTTTGTAACACAGGAAGTGGTAACAAATGAGCATGTTGTGTCTATGATGAAAGCTGCAATCAGAGACACACAAAATATGCCTATGTTTGTAAGTCTTCCATTGCTTCGTAATTATTCATTTTCTTATGTAAAAAGAAAAAGTACCCGATGTAAAGAGTTTTGATTTAAAAAAATTAAAAAATTGCATACTGTAGACCTTGAAAAAAGAATTACAAAGATTATGCTGGCAATGCTTTTGTTTCCTTTCAATGAATTAGTCTTTGTTTCCGTCACACGTAGGAACCTAAAATGACACGTTCCAAGCTAAAAGAAGTCGTCGAAAGGGGTGTGGTGAGTGTGATTCTGTGTCTTCTGTAATTGTTCATTATAAAAACTAAGGGTTTTTATAATGGTCTCTCTTTTTCCACAGGGAATTGGCAACTGGAACATCTCACCAATAAAAAGACCAAACGATAATAAGGTTTGCGTTCTAAGTTGTTTGTTGTTCTGTTTGAGTTTTTCTTATCTGTATGAATGTATTCTCCATCTAGCCACCGCAGTTTGTAGACATTCCTTTGCAAGAAGAGGATGATTCCTCTGATGAAGAGTATTGGCCTGATGAAGATGATGAAGATGAAACGGCTGAGGAGGTACAAATTATTATTATCATCTTTATTATATGCAATGATGATATTTTATTCCGTTTTTAAACATCTCAACACTAAAAAATGTAAATTCTGTGTAATAATGTATATAACGTATGTTTTGATGTATTTGTTTTTTTTCCTATCAGACCTTTTTGGAAAGTGATGTGGAGAGCACAGCTTCGTCACCACGTGTCAGCAGACGGAGCTGCTCTATTGTTCCCAATGAACACGATGTCTGCATCAACTCTAGAGTGGTATTTTACACTTTTTTTTTTATATTGTCTTCTACATACTGTATTTGCACGTTAATGGCATTTTCATTATTTTTGTTCCTTTCTGGTACAGAAACCCAAGGCCAGCAGATACTTAAGTGTTGAAGCAGTACCCATGGGTCCCCCAGCACCACCACACCAGTCCTGTGTCTCCTCACGGTCAAACAGGGTCCTGGACCCCTTCATTGAAAAACTCCATGAAGTGGATAAAGAACTTGAACTCAGTCCGCTCTCAATGGAGCCCTATCAGGTTAAGTGACCAAAATGAATCTGCGTCAAGTTAAATGTTTGTATAGGGCTATTCAAACAATTATTTATTCATTAAATACGTTCTTTTATATTGAGTTATTAAAGAGCTGTACATTCAAAATAGTTCACCAAATTGAGTCACTTTTTTTTGTTTGATCGTGCAGGAATACTGAAGTTGAATTTAACGACTAAACCCTAATTCACTGTATTTTTAGAGCTTCTACTTTACATCTGAACTATTTAAACTGATTTCTCAGAAGATCCTAATGACCAACAGACATGCATTACATATTTTGACGTCTAATCTCTTGAGAAGTTAATAAAATTTACAAGCACAAGAAGTGTGATCACAGACACAAGCTCAAAAACCATTCTGAACATACAGCTATTGTTTGTTAAACACCTACATATAAAAATCACCATTTAACCGGTGTTCTGGTTTCTCTTTTATATTCCATTTTCTCTGTTAAAGGCCATGACCAACAGTGGTGGAGAGGAGCCGGGTGATGGTCTGGTAGCTTGTCGAACTCGGTCAAAGCTTCCACTTACGGATATTCCCTTAGATCAATTGGAGGCAGAGCTTTGTGCTCCAGACTTTACACCAGATATGTATGATGACTTCTCCACACAAGAAGATCGGGAGTGGACTCTGTGGCTGCAGGGGCTCATGTCATCTCAACTGGACAATGAAGGTACAGTATGTGGTCTACAATTAATTAGTAGCAAATACATTTAAAACCTGATGAGAAACTCTAAAACATTTTTTTCATGATGTTTTAGACTTCACTATTACTAATTACTCTTAATTCTCCCAAAGCACTGATGCCTTTCTTTTTCCGTGTGCATATTCTGATGTCTGCCTTTCTGAACTCTTTGCTACATGTTTTTGAGCTTCACTGTGTGTAGTGTTTCTCAGTGTATTGCTGTCATCTGATTTTCAGAAGAAGCTGATGAAGAAGATGATCCCGAATATAATTTCTTAGATGATTTGGATGAGTCGGACTTGGAGGACTATCGGAATGATCGCGCAGTTCGAATCCCAAGTGAGTAGAATTATCAGAGATTCATTATTAGAGAACTATCAGTTGTGTCTAGGTGATATACGATCACATTTTCTGTCCTTTGTTCAATATTAAACTTGATCCGAAATTTGTTTTCTGATTCGACACAGCAAATCTGAAAACAGAAAATGTTTTGTTATTTTCCACTTCAAATTGTATTGCCACACAGTTACATTTTTGTGCAATAGGCACGTTGTTTACACAATGACAGCTTATGTGAAGATTGGAATTAAGATGGAATTTTGCAAGCTCATGCCAAACTTATAAAAACAAGCTTGATTGATTCCAATATAGATGCTGGTAATCAATTTGCACCCTTTTTTGATGTAATGTACTTTGATTAGATTTTGTATTAATTTTTTCCAAAATACTTTTTGTAACGTATTCACCTTTTTTTAGAGAAGGAAGTCAATCAGCTTATGGAAGAGCTTTTCGTTACAGTAAGTCTTCGAACAAGAACAATACGCAGAACAAACCAGTTGGTTGTTATATATGTTTTACTCTTTGCAGTTCAATAGTGAGTTATCAACCAATGAAAAAGATGACGACGGTCTTGAAGAAGATGAAGAATGCGATGATTATAAGGCAAATCTCAATCCACAATTCAACGTTCCTCAAGCAATTAGGTAACTATGTCGGTTCCTGTCTTCTCTCAGGCTAATTTGTGTTTAATCAAACCAAATAACTAATTTCAAATAAATACGTTGACATTAAGCTTTTTTTTTTGTTGTTCCTCCCTTTGGGACAGAACAGTAGAGGAATGCTGTGTCTGTTTGGGTAGGGAGGCAGAAAAATGCCCTTGTGTCTGAATGTGTCTTAAAGAAAGAAGACACATTAAGAACATTTAACATGTAAAATCACATGCTATGGAGCCACACTGCTTTTTATCTAGTTTTGTAAGTAAGGGATGTGAAAACATTTAGCCGGCAATCTAAACCTCCAGTACGAGGTCTTTTCTACAATCATGATAACTGATTTACCAGCAAACACAGGTTGTTGGTTTTTAAAGTATGTTTGTCTTAAGAATATATTGTTTTAAGATAAACCTTGCCTTCGTTTCTAAATGATTAATATTTTCTTTATTCTCTTTAGATTTGAGGAGCCTCTGGCTTACATGCTGACTGAATGCAGACGGTCAGCTCGAGAACAGCTGGATGCCTTGCAAAAGCGTCGGCAGAGTCAGATTCGACCTGCCCATCAAACAGCCGAGTCTGGCATGGTTCTTGTTCAGCAAGGTGGTTTTTTAGTGGTCACGCCAACACAAAAAGCACAATTGCAACAGCAAATACAGCAAGTGAGAACCTGTATCAGTATTTTAGCACACTACTGCTCCAGTGGCTGCTAAAATTAAAGCATAGTTTTTAACACTTTTTCTTTTTTTAAAAGCACGTCCAGTTGCTGACACAAGTCAATATGCTTTGCAGTCCAGTGGCTTCACTTCAGAATGAAGCTCAAACAACCAAACAATTTTTGGTAAGAATTGGGGATGATCTATTTTGTTTAGACCGGCTCAGATGTACATAAGATATTATAAATGTATAAAAATGATCAATTAGGATTAATCTTGCAGTTAAATGCTAAATGTCTCGTTTTAAACTTGTGCGATGCTGGGGTTTTAAAGGTGGATTTTTGACATACTAAATCTTTGACAAGTATTAGGTAACTGTACTTTTTCTTTTCTAATGTCTTGACAGTCTGAGCTGCATTTATTTGCCGCGACAGCTGAGACAAGCAAAGCAGCCGTGAATCCAGGTTTCCGAAGCATGTTCAGAGTGTGTAACCTTCAGGCTTCGCTCGACCTGCTCGAGGAGTTAAAACAAAACCCATCAGCTAGCAGTCTTTCTCCCAAACCTACAGGTCAGACATCTCTCACAACTTCTGATGATTTCAAATGATTTTCACCAGTTGTAGGTCTTAATGCTGCTGTTTTCTGTTCTTTTTTCCAGCTTATTCATATCCTTTGCTTCCCTCTGACCTTGCATGGTTATTTGCTACTCGTCCTGTTTTCCTGTATCCGGAACTTCTCCCACTCTGCAGCCTAGATTCAAACCAGATTCGCCCACGTAGCAAATATTACTTCACCAAAGGAGAGGACAGGTAGAATTAGTTTTTTCTTTTACAGTGTCATTAAAGACATGTGAAGTATATGGGTGCTTATGGTGAATTTATGCAATTTGCATAACGGTGTTGGCCAATACTCAAAATACTTTTGTGATGGAGACATTGCAAATGGCAACTTTAAAATATAAAACATTTGAAGTATTTCAGATTTTGGCTGCTTGCTTTTGGCCACTTTTTTAAGATTCACAATCATATGTTTAAAAAAATATATTTATTTAGATTCAGAATAACTTCATTATGTCTTTCGGTGACAGATCTTGATCTTTTCTCTTTTCTGTAAGTCTTATAGTGTTAGGTCTGAAGCACTTTGAACAAACCGAGTTTCCGTATCACTTGATGAGTCAGTATTTGATCCGACCCAAGCATCAGGAGCAGCTGCGTGTTCGTGTAAGGCAGAGGACTTCAAGCAAAGCCCCGCACAACATCATCAAGGTTCATGTATAAAGTTTCTGAAACATTCCAACCCTAGTGATTCATATTTAATAGTATGCTGACTATTTATTTATTTTTTTTTTCATTTTAGTTTTACACCCAAAATCGCTTGGTCCCTTTTTTGCCGTTGATCTGCTGTCCTGTAGAGCCTGGAAATGTGTGTGCTCCAGTAGAGAGAGAGAAGGACTCCATGCCCATCTGGCTGCAGGTCTCCACTGTTATCCAAAATCTTTTTGAAGAGGCTGCAAATGTTTTGAATAAAAGCTAAATTAACCCAAAAATTAATTATGAGGTTAAACTCAGAATTGTGTTCTTTAGTCTTAAAATTAAGTTTTAAAGTCTAATTTCTCACAGAATTCAAACTTCTAAACTTGCAATTGCGAATTCTGACTTTCTCCTCATCTTGTCAAAACTGACAGACAGTTTCTTAGTCTGCGTTATCTTGACTCTAAATTTGACAGTATAACTCACAATTCTGAGAATAAAAACACTGAGTTCTAAGTTAATGAATCACATTTCTGACTTTTACCTTGTCATTTTTTATGCCAGAATTAGGCTTCTGTACTTTAGAACAAACATGACTCATGACTAAACTTTTTTTTTCTTTTTTTCTATTTCTTTACAGAATAGCTTGTCATACATTCATAGGGCTGTTTTTAAGACCAGCTCTGGGGACTCAAAAGACATATCTGTAATCGCTTTTCCAAAAGGAACACAATATCCACAATTTCTCCCTAAAGGCGTTATTCTTCGTCTGCATCCTTACCAGCCTGTGAGTCGACCCGCGCAGCCCAAAACGTCTCGGCCTCTGGGCGGCTTTTCTCATCCTACTCCTACATCCTTGGCTAAAGCTCCTAATTGCCCCATGGGGACGGGGTATGTAATAACCAATGTTCCCACTGCTCTTCCTGCTCAAAGTGTTGCATTATTGCCTCAAGCCCCCATCACTCCTGTTACCGGAGTTCTCCCCTTGATTCAGCCTCCTCACGGCATAGTCCCACTTAACCCTTCCATTCCTGTCCACCTCCAGTGTTTTACTCCGGAATTCAGTCCCGGAATTCCAGCTCATCCTCTGGCTAACCTACCTCACACCACAGTGCTTCAATCTGGCATTCCGGTCCCAGATACAGGGAAGTTAAAGTACACTACTCAGCAACACATTTCAAATAATGCAAAGTGCAAGAATATGATTATCCTTAGGAAACCTGTACCTTTGAAACCAGCTTATCAAAATCCACTGATTTTGCCACGGCCTCCAGGGAACATGGGGAATGTGTCAAACCCTGTTTCTCAGAATGTTACACCAAACACTCCTGCTCTGGTTTTTGTTGGTCCTTCTGCACTGGCCAATAATAATAGTTTCCTGAAATCTGCGGCACCCAAACCTTACCTTGCCTCTTATTTTCAAGACGAAGCAATACAGTTGACGTCTGTATCTCAAACCGAGACCTTGAATGTGGCTCAGACCCCATCAACTTTAATAGGAAATGCGACAACAAAGATACAGCTTTTGGAACCTGTGACAAACGTCACATCTGGACACACCAGTGAGGAAATCGGTCAGAAATTGAAACAAATTTTTCCCAAAGAAACAAATCACTCTAATTATGTGTTTATTCAGGCTGCATCACAAGCTGAGCCTCAATTTTTACTTGTATCACACGATTCTGTGTTTCTAAACCACACTGTCCATGTTCCTCCTGAACGCTCACCAGTGATACTTTCATTTCAAAGTCCAGTTTCTTCTGCTTCCAACCTAAACACATCTGTTGAAATGCATAATGGAGAATATCCAGAGTCAGATGAAATACGAGTTCAGAGACCCCAGACATCACAGGAAGCGCCTGGTGTTCTCAAACACGGCACAGGAGAAGGAAAAGAGCAACAGACAAGTGAAGGAGACAAACAGAACCGTGGTGACGAACGTGATCAGAGAGGAGATGAGAGGGGAAGAAAGGAAGAGCACAGTAATGATAAAGAAGACAACAATGGAGAAGATGAGGAAAGAAGAGATGGAAGTGGACATGGTGACAAAGAAAGAGAAGAGAAGGATGGTGATGGAGAGAAAGATGGGGATGGAGATAGAGATGAGGAGGAGGAAGATTTTGATGATCTCACGCAAGATGAGGATGAGGAGGAGATGTCGTCAGCGTCTGAAGAATCTATTCTATCTGTTCCTGAACTTCAGGTATTTATGTGACTGATTTTGTAAAACTATTGAAACAACCAGGCAATCAATAATTTGATTGTTTTCTATCACTGTTTTTTCATCACAATGCTAAAATAGTAAAGTTTGAAAAATGTTAAACTGCCTACAGAAAACAGAAAATGGTATTTCTTTTAAGATTTGTATTTAATTATCGCAGTAACTGTTACGTAATACGGTTAGTGCAAACGTTTTAAGGATTTTTTAAAATACATTTTATGAGTTTTATGTATTTTATGAAACGTAATGTTTTTTTTTTCAACAAACTCTGAGAAAGTAATGCTATATTTTCACTTGTATAATTTATTATATCATTTTTTCACATCTGTCCTTCGCCTGGCAGGAAACAATGGAGAAGTTGACCTGGCTGGCGTCGGAGAGGAGACTTTGTAGAGTGGGCGATTCCGAGGAGGACAATTCTCCCACATCCCCAAACTCCCCTGCATCCCCCAACTCGCAGGAAGACAACTCTGAGGATGAAGAGGATAGTGCAATGAAGGGTGATGAGATTGAATCTGGGGAGGGTGAAGGTGGAAAGGCACCGGAGGGAGACGCACCTCCAGGCGATGACCCACCACAGAGCAGCGGGAGAGGAGGAGGACGAGGCAGAGGTAAACACTGTGTGATATTGGGCATTTCGACTAGTGTTGAGAAACAATATATAGGTTCCCCATCTGATCAGAGACATTTTTTAAGATCAATAATGATGTCATGGCATGAAATACATTTGTTTCATTCTTGTCTTAACAACACAAATACATTTTATTTTATGACCATCTGCGTCACGGCTGATGGAAAGATGCAAATTGAGACCGATCCTTCTGAAACTGTAACTTTTTTACAGGCCGTGGTCGTCCGCCACCTCGCACACTCAAGCGTGCTCGACGTCAGGAGCGCGGCAGTAAAGACGCCTCAAAGCTCTTCCTGCTGTATGATGACCACATCCTGGACAATGATCCAATGAGAGAGAGCAAAGACATGGCTTTTGCTCAAGCTTATCTAAGCCGGGTGAGATTTTTCACATCTCCATTGGCATTCCGAATTAATACAATTCTCTACAGCAATTTCTTTCTTCGCTTTTTTAGGTGCGTGAAGTTTTGCAAGATGCGCCTGGTAAGGTGGACGAGTTTTTAGGTCTGCTTTATGAGTTTGACCAGACAGGAGAAACCCGCAGTGTTGTTGAGCTTTTTTCCCAGCTGAAGCCATTACTGAAAGACTGGCCTGATCTCCTCAAAGACTTTGCAGCTTTTCTTTTACCCGAACAGGCTCTGGAATGTGGACTGGTACTGTTCATTTTACCTGTACTTTAAAACAAAAGTTTGCATGGTGTTTTTAACCCTTTGTTGGTCTCTTCATTCCATCCAAGTTTAAAGAGCAGCAGGCTTTTGAAAGGAGCCGTCGGTTTCTGCGGCAGTTAGAGATCAGTTTTGGCGAGAATGTTTCTCAATATCAGAAGATTGTGAGAGTCCTGCAGACTGGAACTGCTTTGAGTCCTGCTGGCATTGAAGAGGTATTCGTGTTACTGTTACTGAGGTTTAAACGTTAATTTGGCTTGCCATAGCTCACTTTCTTTTTTTTTTTTTTTTTTCTTGTTTTAGCTGAAAGCCCAAATGGCTGCTCTTCTTAAGGGTCACACCCATTTGCAAGGTGAATTCTGGATGTTTTTTGATGAGATGCGTCCACCTCCAGCACGTCCTGGACAGTTTGAAGAAGCAGTTCTTCCAGACGAAGGGACAACAGGCACAGATTTGGAAGGGCTGAGTGTTTCTTATAAAGGAGGAATGCTGGGAGGATTTGAAGAAGTTACGCTGCCTGATCTAGAGGAGGATGACGAGTCGCATAAGATTCGTCAGATCAGCAACAAGAGCAAGAGAAGAAAAGAATTACAGACGCATGAAAACTTCAAGGTTTGACTTTACAGTGCTCAAAGCTATAGTGTAGTTTTCTAGTGGCTGGTCTGGTTTTGTTTTTCATGTCTGCTTTTTCTGACAGGATTGTGATTGGCCTGAAAAAGATTGCTTGTGTCTCTGTCATGACTCCAGCAATGATCCAAAACATCGCAGGCATAAGAGAAAAGGCTGCTTGCGTTGCCAAAGCAACAAGGTACACTATGTTTTTTCTTTTGCTTAACCTTTTTATATACAGTAAATATATTAACATTGCAGCATAGCTTTTCTTAGTATTGCTTCTTCACATTATTTTTTAATTTTGAACCTTGTGTATTGATGAGAGCTTCATATATATATATATATATATATATATATATATATATATATATATATATATATATATATATATATTATTTTTTACCAGGCTTCCATCAGTTCTAAGGTTCTTAAGAGTCGTGAATCGTTTCCATCTGCTGATGCACAGTCTGAAAGGGTGGAAGAAGAAAAAGAAGAAGAGCGAGGGCTTGGGGAGGATGGAGAGACGGATAAAGAGCTTAAAGATGAGTGTGGCAGTGGAGCAAACAGTCCACATGATGGTAAAGGCTTTTAATATGAAATCAGACACTTGGCATTTCTTCTGTAATATATTAGGACTTTAATACTTAAGTGTTAAAAGTATGATAAGAGTTTACTGAAATGAAAAATCTTGGCCATATCTGAATTTGAGTTTGAAATTAGGAAATGTATCTGTGTTTTGTCTAGGTGTTTAAAGAATACGAAAGCGATACTACAATTTAAAGAACAATCGTCCAATTGCTAAATTGCTTTATATATATATATATATATATACATATATATATATATGGAGTCGCCCAGGGCGGAATTTTTTCATGTCACGTGGGGGGCGCCACGAGCGCTCCGAACTTTTTTTTTCTTTTTCTGTAAAGTATCATACTTTTGTGACGGCGACCCGTTTATGTGTCGGGCGCAGAAAAAGAAAAAAGTAAAAACGGAGGGAGAGGAAGAGCGCAAAAGGCAATACATGATGTGGCAGTGTGAGTGTGTCTCAAGAAGGGAGCAGGTTTCAACGCATCACTAATTTATTAAGGATGTACACGTCAACTACAGGATTAATCGTCACACTCATAATAAGCAAACATGTTTTTTTTTTTATCTAAATTGTGTCTCATTGCTTAAAAACATAGATAATACAAAACAATCCAGGTGTATTTGTTTGCACTCTTGACTTCAGGTCTTGAGTAACAGCGTTGGGTGAAGGAATGTGTGAAGGGATAAATCCGATGACTTGATCCCCAATTTGCAAAACAAACACAACGAAAGACCAAAGCTGTCAGGTTCACAACATAGGAAAAAGAGAAAAGAAGACGAGGAAAATCAAGCAAAAGATAAAGTTATGCAATCTCTCTAAATTTTACAGTATTGATGTAAATGAAGGCCAGAAAAGACCGATTTTAGTTTTTAGTTTGTGTTTTTTTTAAGGTTCTGTAGTTTGATTCAAGATATTTAACATATTTATTCTGTATTTTATTTGTGTTATTGTTTATAGTTAAAATTTATATAGTTTTATAGTTAAAATATATAGTTTTTGTAACTTTGTTTATGTATACATTTTGTCATATATATATATATATATATATATATATATATATATATATATATATATATATATATATATATGTGTATATATATATATATAGAGATATCAAAATATATTAAAAAAATGTGCCGTGGGGGTTTTGGGGGGGCGCCAAGAGGGAGTCTCGCCCAGGGCGCCATACAGTGTAGAACCACCACTGGCCCGGAGCTACTTTTAAAACCAACACTTTACTACTGAACCATAAAAAAATAGCCAAACCTCTATCAAGAATATTACGCGAAGAACAGCGTATCTGACGCGTGATGTCCGTCACATTTAGACAGCCTCATCACACAAAGTGATCCTTTTGTCCAAGATTTTAAACGTCTAAACACACAATTGTGCTTTGATGGTCTTTAATAAAAATATCCAGACATTCTGGGAGTTAGATTAAATTAAAATATGAATTAAAATATATTTTTGCATTTCCAGTTATTTGGTGGTGTTGCAGTCATTTTTTTTTTTTTGTAAGGTCAAAACATTTTGCAGTTTAAATCACTCTTTTACTTTTACTCTTGCACTTGGACAATAAACATTATTTTATTATTGATGTTTTTCAACTGATACTGATCAGTTCTGAACAGAGCAAAACAGACACTGCAGGGGAACTATATGACAAAACTGCCGAACACACTTAAAAAATAAAAATTGCAAACGTTTTAAGATTGGATGCAGAATAATTTGTGTAGCTGCTCAGTCAGTAGAGCTGGGGTTGGAAACACCAGATCATGGGTTTGATTCCCAGGAAAAACTACAATTTTTACAAATCTTAACACATTTTTAATGAAATGAAAGTTGCTTTGGATAGAAGCATCTAACTGACAGTAGGATGTAAAAAAAAATGGGTGCCGTATTGGGCCCAAGACACAAAAATGTTTTCCAATGGGTGCCACTGAGCTAGGTGACGTGTGTTTTTTTTCCTTTCCTTTCTGAAATGAGAGAAATTGAAGGAAAGCAAAAGAGAATACGAAAAGAAAAAGCAGAGAATTGCACTTGTTCTGTGTTTTCTCAGTTTTGCTGCACTTTGCACTAAACAAATTAAATGTTGTTTACATGTTGTTCAATCAATAAATTTTTTTATAATTCTTTTTGCAATTATTGGGATAAATACACATCTCGTCAACCTGGGCCAGTGGTTTTGATAATCGGGCCAGTGGAAAATTTCCCTTATTGTCTACCCCTAATATATATATATATATTAGCGGTAGACAATAAGGGAAATTTTCGATTAAGCACTTAAAATTAATCCCGTGCGTTAACTAGTTAACTTAACTAGTTAACTTATATATATATATATATATTAGGGCTGTCAAGTTAACTAGTTAACGCACGGGATTAATTTTAAGTGCTTAATCGAGTTAATTTTGTTTCAAATTCAGTTGCAGTTTTTTTTCACTTTCGGTTTGGTGAAAATGCAATGAATAGACCCAGAGAGCGTGTCACCCAGGTGTGGCTCATTATGATCAGAAGCTCAGAGTGATTACTTTGCGCCTAAATAAAAAATAAAATAAAAAAATAAAATAAATAAAAAAGCAGGGGAAAGTGTTTAATGACAGACACTTGCTTGTCTCATCGATCTCCAGGTGTTTTGAATGTTCTTGAATGGACTTGTTACCTTATTTAGACGTTTCAACTGCAAAAACTCAAATCTCAGTTCAACAAGCGGCACTGTAGATTCAAAGGGATTAGATAATGACAATACTGTATTTACTCACACTTATATTTAAAAACAGACATTCTAAGCTTTATGTAATGTCTTATGTACATTCTAAGACATATGTTTCATGTTAGAGTGATAAGTATTAAGTTATTTAGTTTTCAGCTGACAAAAAGAAGGCAAAACTTTTTTCAAGTATATTATTTATTATTATTTATTTATTTTTACAAAAAGCACAATGTCCTGTTTTTATTAAGAGTATAACCTAAAAAATAGGCACTTCAAACTTTCAATCAATGTATAACACTTAAATGTAAGTCCAAAATTGACTTTTTTTGTGTGTTTTATTTTGAATAAAGAGTGACTCGACCTCGGAGGGTTATAAAACTAAGAAAATATATTGCATTAATTTACATATTAGACCTTATTATCTATTATTTCAAGCTTTAGTCATTTAATAGCCATTAATCGCGATTAATTTGGTCAGGGAAGTGTGATTAACTAGTTAAAAAATTTAAATCGTTTGACAACACTAATATATATATATATATATATATATATATATATATATATATATATATATATATATATATATATATATAACATTTCTGGGACGTTGGAGACAGTATGGCCACAATTCTGTATCTCGAGGCCAATCATGGAAAGAAAACATATTTTGCGACATGTTTGAAGCTTTTTTCAACCTTTTTTTTTTTTTGTCTTTTTAGATGAAGGTCCAGTGTGGGAGGATGGTGATGGCCCCCAGAATGAGGGAAATGAGACAGAAAAAGAAGGCCAACAACCTTTAACTCCTCAAAAGATGACTGATAATGAGTCTGGTGGATCAGGAGATGTTGGAAAGCAAAGTCTGCTAAGCCCGGCCTTAGACATGCCTGTCTGTGCAAAGAACATCTCCTTGTCTGCTACTGGAGAAAAGGTTGTCCTCTGGACAAGGTGAGGAAAGTCCATCCCAACATGATATGCAATGGTCATTGTCTTATTGTCCAATTTAATTTTGCGTGGAATGTATAGGGAAGCTGATCGAGTGATTCTTACTGCCTGTCAACAACAAGGAGCCAGTCAGGGAACATTCCAAGCAGTGTCAGATCAGCTTTGCAATAAGACACCCAGCGAGGTACCAAATCTCAGCAATTAAAGCAAATGTGATTTGTGTCCAAAAAGCCTTTTCACATTTGAAATAATTCCACAGGTTTCAAGCAGATTTCGAGACCTGATGCGTCTGTTTCGTACATCTGCTTGCCAAGCAAGTTCCGAAGACGAGGCCATTGAGCAGCAATCCGCTACTGATGAAGAGCAGGATTGAGCTTGGAACTGGTGCTCATGAGTTTTTATTCTGCCTCTGTGTGATCTGTTATTTATTAATATTGTATTTTTGCACTAATATCCAATAATCTTATGGTAGATTTGTGAACTTCTACAGTTCTTCATAATTACTTGGGTTATTGTTTTCCATAAAGAAAGTATATTTCTACTATCTCTTAAGGTATTATACAATTTTTGACCATAAAAATGCAAGCATTTTCCAAAAAATCTCCAGACTGTCTACTGTGTAAATATAAACCAATTTTGATGAACATTGTACAGTATTTTTGTATTTCTACATTGAACTGTTTATATTTTGCTTCAGATGTGAATTGGAAGAGTAGGTGCTTTGGACACCCAAATAAAACAACTTTTTATAATTTTTGCATCCCTGCTTTAGTGTGTTTGAAAATCTTTTTAACATTTTTATTTTTTTTTATTTTTATTTTTTTTTACATGTTTCTAAACACTGGCTGGGTCTTACCAATCTGTTTCTGTATTACATTCGTTCGATCTCGGATTATTTATTAAAATATATTGAACTGTTGGCTACACGATCAGCGGAGCGTCTTTATTTTGCGTTTCGTTATTTGATTTTAATGGGCCATTTCTCTTGCCGTAAAGCTTCAGGAAGTGTCATGGATGCCCCCTTGTTTTCCGCATGGTAGACGCAGACGGTATTTTCTGGTAAAGACATTTTTAGAAATTTAAAACCAATAGACATTTAATGTACATTTTACACAATGCATATTAATTAGTTTTTTGGTAAGCTATTTTTAAAACACCTGGTTGTGGTTTTAGCATTTGCATTGTTTTTATGTGAAGGAAAATATCTTGTAAATGGAGGAGACGACACAAGAAACATCTGCAGGATTGAATTTTGCGGAGCAACATCTTCTGAGACATGGGTGGCAGAAAGGTAAACACGAAGTGTAACCATCTATAATCACTTACATTATTATTTTACGTTGTGTTTAATGTTGTCTCTAATAGCCGAGAGTTTTTTTTCAGGCAAAGGTCTGGGAAGGGCAGAAAACGGCATTTCTGAAGCTATTAAGGTCAAAGTCAAATGCGATAAAAGTGGGGTGAGTGAATGGTTTGGTTATTTCCGTGCACTTTTACAAATTCTTAGATAAAGGTGTGCTTGAAGTTGTATTTTTCTTCAGGTCGGTCATAAGCAAGGCGAGCAGTTCAGTTTTCACTGGTGGGATCATGTTTTTAATAAAGCTTCATCCAGTCTGGCTGTGGAAACTGGACAGGTGAGAAACTGAACCCATTGAGAGCCTGAGTATGAGGCGCAGAAAGGGACAAAAAGACTTGACTGTTCGAGAGGCATTGAACTCCCACAGAAGTTCAGGAGAAAAGTGTTTATGATATGACTTTGCGGCATTACTGACATGTTTACCTGGTTATCTCATAAAGTAACCTTAATGTACTTATGTTGCACTAGTGTCTATCTCTGTGAAACAACTCGAAACAACTTATTTCTTGTTGCACAGTTAGTCATTCTTGTGCATTTTTGTCCAATTATGTTTCCCATACAAGCAAAATGTTCATATTGCTGTGTGAGATTGTTCGGGTGTCCATGTTTATCAGAATGGTGTGACTTTAAAAGCAACTGAGGACAACGACACTGGACCGCTCTCCAACAAGAAGCCGCGCAAAGCTCAGCAAGCAAAGTCAATGCTTTATGGAAGTTTCGTTAAGGTATAAGACATTATAAATAAACACGTGGATAAGTTTTAATACGTTGTGGTGGTGTCCTCTCTCTATCAGTCAGCTACTCTGCTGTCAGGCCAGGAACACCCAGAAGTGACCTTGCGTTCAGGTGACAGCAGCAGCAGCTCTGAAGATGAGGATCAGAAACTGGATCTTTCTAGCACTACCAAGTATATGGCAAAACTGATTTCCAATCCATTGCATTTTTGTTGTGTAGAGTCACTTGTCATGTTGATGATGTGGTTATTTGGTTTGAGCCATATTTATCTCTCTCCAGGCTATCAGATGCCGATTTGCTGAAAGCTTGTGGTGGACGGACAGCGCACAAGTAATCAACTTTATTATTGTTTTGCTTGTGAGAATGTGTAATATTGTTGACTCCAATAACAGGTACTATGTTCTTTAAATAACGGATCATCAAATAACATTTATAATGTTGACTTTATTAGAGCCCGTATTTACTCCCTGTAGAGCAGTGATTAGAGTTGGAAAGTTGCCAGTTTGAGTCCAAGACATAATTTTAAGAACTCCACATATAGTATCTGTATAAGTGGATTTAGCAACTGAAGAAATGCTAAGGCTTTGTGTTTTGTTCTGGATGTCCGGATGATTTAGTTTTGTCTTGCACGTGTGACTAGGGGGGCAAGACACGGTTTCAACATGAGCGCCAAACTGGCCC
Organism: Paedocypris micromegethes; assembly: GCA_028031935.1. Taxonomy (NCBI): domain Eukaryota; kingdom Metazoa; phylum Chordata; class Actinopteri; order Cypriniformes; genus Paedocypris; species Paedocypris micromegethes. The sequence goes on along the minus strand of CM051501.1, from coordinate 13,888,021 downwards.
GTCTGGAGCAGCAGGAGAAGGAGTTCATGAACAAGTATGGCAAGAAGAATAACGCTGTTGAATCATCTGCTAATGGAGGAGACCCCGAACAGAATCCTGAAGGTAATCCAGATGCTGTAGAGAAACCAAAATGCAAAAAATCTAAAAGAAATGAAGACCGTTCAGCCGCTGACATGAAGCCAACAACAAAGCAAAGCCATGATGAAAATACAGTGACCCAGGAAGAATTGAATGAAGAGTCTCAGCCAGTTCAAAAGAAAACAAAAAGGAGAAAGGAATCAAAACAGGAGGTCACGATCGACCAAGATTTAAACAAAGATTCAACAGACTCTCCACAAAGGGGCAGCTCTGTCAAAAAGAAGAAAACCGTAAACTCTGTAGACCACCAGGAATCATTCACTTCGACCAATGTGATGCCAATAATGGAAGAAACCAGTAAAGAGCCCAAGGTGATGGACACACCAGCGGCAGGAGAGAGGAAAAAAGCAAAGAAGAACAAGAAAAAGCGAAGGGTGCAGGAAGTGGTTGACCTCGAGCCATGTGTGGAGTCTGTGCCAAAGAAAAAGAAACAAAAGAGCAAAGAAGAGCGTATTCCTGAAACTAGACTTTAATATTAAAAGTCATAAACTCAGCTGCTATTACACACAGTTTGATGATTTGATGAGATGCCAATATTTTTAGAAATGATTACTGGTGACATTTTCTCAAAGATGAACTTGTGACATTAAATGAGGTTCTCACCAGGTTAGATGTTTTTTATTGGTCATGGCTCTAAATCATAAAGACAAGACTATTAAAAAATGTAGATGTTTCTGTGACGTTTTCCCTCGAGTTATGGTGAACATTACATACACTATCAATTTCATGGTTGTTTTCTAAGATATTTTGTATAAATAAAGTCAAACTGAAGCAAGAATATAATAGTTTCGCACATGCTTTGGCTCATGTTGAAGGGGTCTGAAAGATGTTTGGCCAAGTTAACACTCTGGATTCACAGATCCACCGGTTCGACATGCGGCAATTTGCCGTCTTCCAGCTTCTCAGTGCGACGTTGCTCTGCATCGACAAAGCACAGCACTTGTATGTTTCCATCGGCTGTTCATCGACCCAGAATCTGGAGAACAATTTTGCAAAATCACCCACAGTAAACGATATAGATATTTTCAAAAATGATTTAGATTATAATAATCTTAAAATTTGATTTTATCATCCATTTGGAACTGTCTGAAGGTCGTAATCAGGTCATCTGGATTTCTTTTTTGTTGTAAAAATGGTTCAACATCAGTCTCTCGTTTAACTTGGTACACAACGCAAGAGTTTTTTTTTTTTCTTGGGACCACAGTGATTTTGCTGGAAAAAAATATTCTGTTGACCTGGCTTGACCTTCATATTACAGTAATTCTACACAATGTAATTCAATTAACATGTCTCAACCTTTAGACTGCAGTAATTCTACAATAAATATAAAATTCACTTGTCATTAAAAATGGCGCGGAACAACCAACGCATTGATTTTGTAGTGTTAGAGTGCCAGAGGAGACTGGCACCAGTGAGCCGGGTTCTCCCCAGGGTTTTTCCTCGTTAAAGAGGTTTTTTTTACCTGGCCATTGTTGCGTATGTGCTTGTTCACTGGTCTTTGTCTTTGACTTGTCATAACCGCAGCCTTTTACTAAACACCAACAATCCAGACGACCAAATGAATAAAAAGCAACACTTCCCTTACATATTTACACGTGCGCTTTGAGACAGTTAAAACTGTGAAAAACGCCCTAAAAATACTCATTATTATTATTATTATTATTATTTTTACATGACATGACCTTTAGATTACAGTAATTTTAAAATAAAAAATCCAGTTGGCCTGGCTCAACCTTCAGATTACAGTAATCTTACCCGTCCTCCATTGGAACTCCATTGGTCCATATCCAGGTTCTGTCTGGTTCGTTAGACAGACCAATCCAGTATCCATGATATTGGTCATAATATGGTTTGGTGTGCTGATTGATAAATTCCTTTGTTTGAGATGATAAATGACATAATTATAACATTGATTCTACTGTTAAAAAAGCAAGGCCTTTTGTAGCTCCTGATCTGTTGGGATTTCTGACCTGTTCCTCTGTGCTGTTGATGATGGCCAGCTCACCTCCAAACTCACGACAATATTCGCCGCTCTTCTCCCAGGTCTTCCAGGTGTGACCCGTGGAAACGTAATAACAACTAGAGCCGTTCTGAATCCAGTGTTTTGGACAGGGTGTGCACTGAATGCCTGCGTTACAGCCACATGCACACCCAATAAATACAAGCGTCTTAGTGATCATTGTCTCCATTCTTATGAATAACTTTGTGACTAATTATTTGTACTGTAGTAGAAGTGGGTATAAATCTTACTGTTGTTAATGTAGAGGCAATACTCATTCACTAAAAAGCTGCTTTGTTGTAGTATGAAGTCCATTGAGCTCTTCACTAGTTGTTCCTGCGTCACCAGGCTTGCTTTCTCCTTCTCCAGCAGATCTTTTTCAGCAAGTATGTGCAGTTTGGTGGTTCTCTCCTGGTTGTACAAGGCCTGTATACAGTGGTTTGTCTGTGGTTATGGTGTCTTTTACACATCTTTTGCCCGTCACTGAGCTCTTACCTGAAAACCTTTGTAACTGGTCAAGTAAACATAGTCTGCAAGTGGAAAACACAAGCGTTAACATGAGTTCAGCAGCTAGTGTGCAAATTAAGTTAAGCAGTTTTTACTTAGAAATCAGAGCTAAATAATATTCACTATTCAGATATTCACTTACTGGAAACAACGACAGCCGTCAAAGCCACAAGCAGAAACAAACAGAGGAGACTCAGACACGTGGTGACTCGCCTATGACCTGGAGAAATTGAGGAGTTAAAATTAAAATTTTCGGAGGTATTCACATCTATGGTGAAATTTTAATTATAATTGTATGTGTGTGTTTGTCCCACTCTGAATAGTTGGCCACTAATCCAAAGCATGTGTCCCACCTTCAGGCCAGTTCCTCGTAACTCAGAAAACGAGTAAGCGGAAGAAAATGGGTGGATACATGTAATCTAATGTAATGAAAAGTGTACATATATATATATATATATATATATATATATATATATATATATATATATATATTTTTTTTTTTTATTATGGAGTATTAGAACACGCTTGTACGGTGAACACAAAAATATTTTAAAGTCTATGTGATTCTGATAAAATAAGCTTTTCGAGTTGACACCCTATTAATTTGACATTGTCGTCTGATAGCGTTGTAATGCTTTGAACAAAACAGTTTTATTTGAACATTTTTTTTATAAACAGGTGTGTGTGTGTAATGGAAATTATTTATTTACAGTGTGTATACACACATGCACTTTACATGCATATTAGAATGCGTAATAGTGTATAGTGTGTGTATAATAATACAAATATGCATTGGGTGTTTGAGAGAGATGTAAATTCTATCTTACCTAAAGAATTAAATGGTTTGCATGAGGCTGGTTGTTTTATTTTCACCTCTGCATACACCACAGGCTCCTCGTAAAATCTGGATGCTTTTAGATGAACAGATTACAAACATTATTCTTCACACCTCCACGGAAATACACAACTATATGCGTGTGTGTGTGTGTGTGTGTGTGTGTGTACACAATTTTAAATGTTTTACACTGCAGCGCCTGACCGCTGATTCAGGGCCTTGCGGGTGTCTATAACGTGTTCACTTGTGAACTCTCTAAATGCAGAACAGGAGTTTTTATAACTTAAAACAAAAAAACAAAAAAATAAATAAATATATATATATATATATATATATATATATATATATATATATATATATATATATATATATATATACCTCTTGATCTCTCATCGTCCAAGGGCTTGAAGAAAACGGTCGAGTAGCAGTCTTCTTCCAACATTTCGGCCGCTTCACAGATGATCCTCTGAGGTTAAGCATATAGACGGTGGTTGATGTACTGTAGACCCATAGGTGACGTGCAAGACAATTGCAATAACGGGAAATAATTCTCCATGTGATATGCCACATCCGAGCTGTTACACAAGTCTGACATACCATATACACTTGTTCTGTACTTAGTTTTGAAATAAAAAGTCCTCAACAGTTACATAACAGGAAGCATTTCACAGGAAGTCTTTCACAATTAAGTGATTTCTAGTCCAGTGAGATGATTGAGATGTTTTTAGTCGGAACGAAACATAGTAGTCCAGTGATAACCTACGTATATGTTTTTCAAACATATGTTATATATAGTTCAATGAGTCAATATATGTTAGTAACTTTTGTTAATTCACGGTTGATGGTTGCAATGTTATATTGCAACCACAAGATGGCGCTGTAAATTACTTTGACAATTAGTCTATTCTTCTGATTTCAGAACGACTTCACATACATATACATATTGGTCATTTACATCGCCTCAGCCGGTAGATGGACACACCCCATAACATAGTCGGCCTATCACAGGGAGCAAAAGACATACGCAATTGGTCATTTCCGTTTACCGTGACATGTCTTGGGCCACTGGAACCGACTCAAGCAAACAATGACTAGGTTTAAAGCTACTGCACACAAGAGTTTCTTCGGCCATTATTTTTTTCAATATATTAAACCAATAGTGACCTAATGTCTGCAAAGGATAGTCACGTTGATTAAATTCATTGTTTATTTGATTTAGTTTCTACAAGTTAAATTACATAATAATCAAATGTAATAAGTAAATATATACAACGAAATAAAAATGACACAATAGTATGCTATGGCTTTTACTTTGACAAGTAAGTGATCCAGCAGCTATAGAGTTAACCGTCTAAATTACATCAGCGCTTCCATCGCCCTGTCCACTCCTCCTCTTTTAACTCCTTCACCCACCCCCCTATATTCTCATTGTCTATGAAAGGAGTGTCTTTCTTTCTTCTGTCCATTCACTGGACAGTGTGTCTGTGGGTCAGACTTGACCAAACAGAGAATCATCTACAGCTCTAACTAACCCCACCAAACAACTTTGAGATGGAGTTTTTAGCAAAACGACAGCCCTTTGCCCCCCTTAGGGAGGAAAAGCACCAGATGCTGGAGCTGAACCAGCGTCTTGAATCCTACTTGGGTCGTGTGAAGTTGTTGGAGGAGGAGAACAAGCTTCTGCGAGAAGAGATTGACTCTCTGAAGAGCAGCAGAGGTCCACCAGGCCAGAGAAAAGCTCAAGAAGAGGCGCTCAGCCAGGCCAGGGAAATGTTGGCTGAAGCCTGGAGAAAGAAAGACCAGATGGGGTTGGAGGTGGAGAACTTGATGGAGGATATAGAAGTTGTGAATCTCCGAAGAGAGAAAGAAAAAGACACTAATGCCCGAACCCAGAGAAAACTCTTAGAGAGCAAGAAAGAGCTTGAGGAGGAGCGTCGGGCTCAGATTTGGCTGCGTGAGAAAGCTGCTCAGCTGGAGAAAGATCTCCTGCTAGAAATGCAGATCCACCAGAATGACATGGAGACATTGCAGGCATCATTAAAACAGTCAAAGCAGGTCTTGTTGGTTCCACGACTTGTCACCAGAACCGATCCTTCCAGCGTTCAAGACCTGAGACAGGAGTACAGCCACAGAGTGACCCAAGTGTGGCAAGAGACAACCAGCCTCTATCGGAGACAGACTGAACATCTGGAGAAGAGTCTGAGTCAAGTCAAAGGCAATGTGGAAAAGATTCAACAGAAGAAGAGAGAGAACCAGCATCAGGTTAAAGAACTAGGCAGAGAGCTCGAGAGCACCAAGAGCAAGAGAGAGATGCTGGAAAGACGTGTGAAGCAACAGAGAGAAGAACAAATGCGGGAGTTTCAACATCTGCAGGTACCAACATTGTGGTCGTTTTATTGGTCTTTACAATCCGCACTGAGCAATTTTGGTTCTTTCCTACTTAATGTCTGTTTAGGAAGAAGTAGATGCTCTGGAGGTGGAGAAGGAGAACATTGGACAACACATAGACAGCTTGATGGTGGAGAGACAAAACTTACAAATGGTCAAGATGTCGCTTGGTCTGGAAGTGGCCACGTACCGGTGACGCTCACCTTTAATTACTCTTTCTTGTTACATTGAGAAAATCATATTCTTAAAAAGAACAGCTTTCCCTAAAGACTGAGAAGAGTGCAGAAAGAATCTATGTGTTTGGGGCAGAACTGAGTGAATTTAGTTCAACGATCCTCTTAAAACTTTACAAATTTTTAATATTTTACTAAAACTAACGCCCCCTGCATTTTAAAACTTCATTTTTATAGTTCTTTAGTTAATTCCAAGTGTATTTTGTCCAATGTTATTGTAATATTCATGCTGCTTTAACTAAATTAATCCACGCATGTTTTACGTTTTGAGTTGATGAGAAAATGACACAATTTGCATTATTCATGTTGAAGTCTATAGTTTTTGCCTAAAGTCACATGTCTTGTGTCTAACTTGTCTAATTTTGTAACAAAATTAACAAACTAGAATGATTGGGTCAAACAGAAATTAAAGAGTAAAAAGTAAGTGAGTTTGTCGATATGGCCACTAGGGACCACATCAAAATTGTTCTCTGCATTTAACCATCCAGTGACGTTACACACACACACACACACACACACACACACACACACACACACACACACACACACACAAAGTGAAGTGAACGCACACAAACCCGGAGCAGTGGGCAGCCTTAAGCCATGGCGCTCAGGGAGCATGAGGGTCTCAGTGTTTTGCTCAAGGTTACTCAGTTGTAGAACTAGAGAAGGATTCTAACCTGCAACCTCTTGGACACATGTCCAAATCAAGGTTTCTGTGGTACCAAGATAAATGCAAATCACTGATGAATGCACAACTATCTGAGCAAGTATCAGAATTTTGAAGGCAAGACAATCCTGTCTGACGACTCGGCTGATGGAGAGTCCTGGTCTTCTGGAGATGAATAAAAGCTTTTAGTGGGATGTAATCTGCCAGTTATCACCTGAACCAAAAAGCTGAAAAACAGTGAAGCCTGGGAAAGTTATTAAAATAACGAATCAACCAATTAAATTATGACGAGTGTGTCATCATAATTCAAATGTGATTTAAGGTTAATTCTGTTACGTTGCACATTTGTAACAGCCTAATCAACATTTTGAAAGTCATGAGAAAGTCAGGGAAAGTATCAGAATTTTCCAACTTGTGAATTAGGTCGTACACCTACTTTTAGGGAAAAGGGTGCTTTATCTTTTGAGCTTTTAATTTTTTATTATTATTTAGTATTTCACTTTTTTCTTTTAGGACTGGAAGCTTTTAAGTTCGCAAAAATAGATGTATTTTTGCACTTATAATAAACCTAATGTGGTTAACTGGGCAGTTTAACCATACAGTTATTTTATTGAAATCTCCAGATGGAGTGACAAGTAAAATCTGTCGTACTATTTGCATAACAACAGAGCCAGGCACAGCCTGCGACTCGCAGCAGCTGTAATGCTACAACAGCTGTCCTCTTCTTTTCAGAGCTCTGCTGGACGGCGAGGGCCTGCGAATCAGCACACAAACAACCAACAAGAGCCACTCTTCGTTTCCTCCAGGTAACCTAAAAAAAGAAAATTGGCAAAAAGACAAAGTTTGTGTAACATTTGTATATTTTGAATCTATGAGCAAAGCAGTTTGAAATGTATCGTTAAAAAAAAATTCCAAATATGGACAAATTCTACATGGGTTTAAACTAGTGAAGCTAGTTTCCTGCACCGGTCCCAGTGGTCAGCAAGGCAGATGGCTCCACTTTCCAGTAATGTAGGCCTTGAAGAATCTAGTGAAGATCAATACATCTCCATTACGGCTAGTGTGTATTCTGATAACTCCTTTGGGAGGCAGATTAAGGGTCTTTTTCCATTGTAGCTTCACAAATTCAACCCCACAAATCCTCAACAGTGTCCATTGTCTCTATAAGACAGATGCCTACCATACAGTCTCCAAGTGACTTTTGCTTTCAAGATTCATTTTTTAATTATTGTATTATTCAAAATTAAAAAATTTTTTTGATTTTACAACCTATTATCAAAAACAATAATGGAGAAATTCCTAGAGCAAAACCTGAACCTGGTTCGCTTCTGTGCGAACAAACTAATTTGACGGTTCTGTTGTGTTGAACAGATGCACTCTCAAAGCCCAGGGGGGACGACTCCACCACTTCCTGCCATTTCAGCAGACCTGTGTCTACAAGTCACAGATCAATCGCCTCCTCTCAGACTCTGCTGACCAGAGTCGCTCCTGCATCTCGGGAACGTCCGGTGGGAACATCAAGAAAATCCTCACAGACGGCAAAGAAAATAGAGCCCAACAACTCAGAGGAGATCAAGAAAACGGCAAATCAGTCCGAGGATGGAGAAATGGTCTGTAGTTTCCCCCAAGAGTCAAGTTCTTGTTCAGTCAGGATTAAGCAACAGTCCAAACCTGCTGACGCTGTTTCTGAAGTGAAGCCACAACAGTTTCCCAGTGCTCAAGTGAATGAAGCTAAGCTTGATGAGTCTGCAGCGACGTGTGAGTCGAGCGAGCAAACAAGTGTCTCTCAGGCTCCAGACATCCCAGAGTCCTCAGAAGGAAAGGACGAGGACACGGTCTCGGCGGAGTTGGCTCGAATCTCTCATGCACCGACAGTTATTTGTGAGGAAAGCAAAACCCCAGCAGATGATGACGCCTCTGAGAAGTTTGTAGAATTGGAGCTTACACGTGAAAGCCTTCTAGATTTGGAGAAGGATAGCAATGAAATGACGTTAAGCCATATTAACTCCAACAACAATCTACTGACGTCAGCTTTTCCAGAACAACGTTCTTGTAGTCTCAGAGGTTTTGTCTGCGAGGAAGAATCATTGGAAGTTTTCAGGTCTGAGGAGCAGGAAAACCTGAGAAATGTTGGTAACTCCAAGACGGAGTCAGTGAAAAGTGAAGCCGAAGCTGAATTTCTCCAAGAAACAAAGCTGAATGAGACCATAAAGACAGACCTTGAGTCTAAAGTGGAGGAACAGTGTGAGCTGCACATTGATGGGGATTTACAGGCTGAAGCTGAAGAAATTATTTGGATTGAAAGGGAAAACGACGAGATTGTTTCTGAGCAGGACGGAGGAGAAAACGTGGCGCTGGTGATTGAGTCCTGTCAAAGTTTAATTAGGGATCATGATGAAGAAGAGAATAAAAGAGATGGAGCTGACTCTCCAAACAGATCTGCCTCATTGTTAACTGATCCTGGCGAATGTGACAGCTACACTCAGGAGAATACTCTAGCAGACACTCGCCCCTTGATTCATTATAAAAGCGATGAGGAGACAGAAAGAAACACAAAGGCGTCACGTTTGGAAGTTGATGAGTGCGGTGGCAGTGAAGATGAGAAAGAACGTGTTGAAGGAGGCCAATGGAGCCAACCCGCTTCGAGACGCTTCAACACTATGGAGGATCTATCAGAAGAACCTGATATGGATGTGATTGGAGAGATGATGACACAAGACGTTCTGAGAGAAGAGGCTCTTGGTGAAGTCGTTAAAATTCATGAAAGTTTGAAGTTGGATGTGAAGGAAGGGGGAAGTGCAAGATTTGAAATCAGTTCCCTGGAGAAAGAAGATGAGGGCGATGTTATGGATGGTGAAGAACAGGATCTTCTGGTTTCTGAGCTAAAACTAAATCAACAATTGAGCAAAGAGCAGAAAATTCACTGCGAACAAGCCACAGATTCAGTCCGTTCAAATGAGAGTGAAGAAATACATCCTGGAATGTACCATGAGGAAACACATAAAAGCTCCTATGAAGCTTCATCTACGTTGACCATGTTTCAAGAAGAAACCACTTTTGAACCTCCATTTGAAGAAGTCAATGTTCTGGATTGCTCCTTGTACACCAACATGGATCTCACAGACAATCAGTCCTTAGAAACAGAGATAAACAGTCAGCCAGATGAATCTGTGCATTCCTCCTCCGAGGAGGAGGAAAGCCACACTCCAGAAGATCAGTCTCCAAACGCCAGCCAGATGCTTCAGAACGCAGAACTTAATTCAGGAGCTTCTTATGACGGCGAGGACCGTAAATATGAGGTCTCTGATGTGGAAAACAGTGATGATCCTGGTGACGACTTCAGCAAAGCTCGGACCCATGAAGACCCTTTACCTGCTATGATCGATGGCTGGCATCATTTTACCATCCACAGCAAAAACACAAGCACTGCCGCTGAAGTGGAAATCACACGTTGTACGGAATCTGCTGTTGCGTCTACATACGATTGTGACCCGGACAAAATGTTTGTAAAAGAAAACATAGATGATCATGTTAAAAAGGAACTTGAATCAACAATGGATGGCATGTGTGAAGAAGAGCCGGAAATAGCAAACTTCAAAAGCTGCGAAAAAGAAAGATTTCTGTCCAAGGAAAGTGAGATTGACGGATTATTCAGTGCTGGCCCAGAAAACAGAAATTCATTCTGGAATGAAGGACATGTGGAACTGACTGCTACGTGCGACTCCACCAAGACGGCAGAATTCAGTGCTGTTGGTTTAAACCCTGGCACTGTCTTTGGAGATGAATGGAGGGATGAGAATAGAGAGCCAGTGATGGTGCATCCTGAAGAAGAGGTGAAGATCCTCAGAGGTCAGAACAATGAAGGCAAGACAATCCTGTCTGACGACTCAGCTGATGGAGAGTCCTGGTCTTCTGGGGATGAATAAAAGCTTTTAGTGGGATGTAATCTGCCAGTTATCACCTGAACCAAAAATCTGAAAAACAGTGAAGCCTGGGAAAGTTATTATAATTATGGAGGTGATGAAAAATGCATCAACCAATTAAATTCAAAACCTTTTTGTAGAGAAAAATTAATGTAGAGTGTGTCATCATAATTCAAGTGTGAATTAAGATCAATTCAGTTATGTTGCAGATTTGTAACAGCCTAACCAACATTTTGAAAGTCAAACACAAATGAATGAAAAATAAAAATAATAAAGTTTTGTCTGGTGATTTAGCATTTTTTTAAGTTGCCATGACTGTGGTCCCCATAATCCCCACAATGTCCCCATGAGGTCACAACAAGCCCGGTCTAATAAACAGCCTCACTGGAATGAAAGAATTGTTGATTATTAGACGCCACTGACTGTGTGCACACTAATGATCAGGCATTCCCACAGTCACGAGTCCGTCCAGCCGCTGCAGTCGGACCTCCAGCACCTGCTTTCCTTGGAAACGGACACCACACAATGAGTCCTGATGCAACAGCATGCAAGCGCCGAAACAGCTGACTCAAGTACACAACCCGCGTGATATTTAGATCTGATCTCAGCGGGAATCACAAGGGTCCGTGCAGGGAACAGTCGCCGGATCACAAAGCCACAGAGGTCAGAAGAAATCTGCAAATAAGTCGTGTGGCCCGAGGGGCTTAGGAGACATTAAGCTCTCTGGCCTTTTACCATCTGTCTTTAATATTGACTTACTATTGATTCACATTAGCTTCAAAGTAACCAGGTGGTGTAGAAAATGGGCCGGATAAGATAAATCTATCATACTAATGAGATTATGCTAATTACTGACTGTAAGTAAAGGGAATATATCAGTCCTTCCATCCACACATGTAAATACATATGTAGGTTTAAATACAATATATACCGTGTGTGTGTGTATATATATACACACACAATCAGTATATACGTATATTAAATGCATGTACTGTAGATATACAGATAACTATTTGTGTCCGCACACGTCAATTTATTCACACTTATCTCTACACATTATCAGTCTGTCTGTATATCTGTTTATCTATTCACATTATATATTTGTCAGTCCAATCACATCTATCAACTGATCCATCCGTTTGTCTGTCTGTTCACATTGTCTTTCTTGTTATTATCGGTATGAATAATTAGCAACAATAACAAACATAAATAAATGCCATAAACTATAGCAAACTAAACTACGTGAGTGCAAAGTCAGTTTGTTAACATGGTCACTCAATTATGAAACCCACCAGACCTGAATTCGAACCTGCAAGTTTGGGTGGCCAGTCCAACTCCTTACCGCTCGACCATAACTGCCAATTAAGAGATTTTTATCGCAGATTTGCAAGCACATGGCAGCACATGGAAAATGCGGATTGATCGTTGTTGAAAAATCTGAAGTGACAGGTTACAAAGAGAAGCTCAGTGGTTGCAGCAGACACCGCATCTGACAAACTCAGCTGACACTGGTCAGAGAAGCAGAATGTCACTGAAGTGTGGCCTGAAGGTTCTGACAAGTGCAGAGGACAAACACTATTAAGGCTGTGTCATTCGCCGGAATCTCTGTGACAAGTAGTTGAATTATTTGTGGGTTTGTTCCAACAAATAGAGTCTCGCAAGGAAAACCACATGGGCACAAATTTAGATCCCATTCTAAAAAGAATTCTAAAACACTGGAATTCAGCCGGGAAAACACTGGGAATAAATCAGGAACATCAGCGTCACATTGTAACACTACATACTGTAAAGTTTTTAAAAATGTATCGACACGTTTTAAAAAGAAATATCGGTATGTGTATAACGACTGTCAGCGATACTGATTCCACGCGAAAGCGACATCTAGTGGACCAATTTGAAACTGCACTCCATGGTATGAATTAGGATTTTGGCTGCGAGGCAAGGACAGTTAATTTTCTTTTGCATTCCATTAAAACAAGCACACTCAGACAACTCAGTAGGTCAACTTGTCTATTTAATATATAAAATACAATAAAACATACGCAAAAGGGGAGGGTCATAAAGGACAATGGATACTTTGGTACAATAACAAACACTCTTTTTGTAAAAGCAGTATAGAATTTGTAATAACATATCAGTGCATACTTTGTTTATGAAAATATACACAAATTGTATATCATTCTCCGAAAACAACTGGATTTTTTTTGTCTTTATTTTTTACAACAAAACTCAAAGCAGACTAGCCAAACACAATATATTAGCTATAACTTTTCAATTTTAAAGTCTTCTTCAATTTCTATTCTAGGTTCGTGTGTCTGTATAATCTTATTGAAATTACATTTCAGTTTATTAATAATAATATGACTCATTCTTTGCTCGTCTGACGTTCATGCATTGTGTCTGATCAGAATAAATTAAATGTGTGGACGTCCCACCTTAACTATGTGAAGATACAATTGTACAATTGACTAAAAATTGCAGCATTGAACTGATCGTTCTACCAAAACTGGTTTTATCGCTTCCCTCAATTATCAATAAGTACTAATATTACTATAACGCTTGTTTTTACTGAATAAACCGTGCAATATTAGTAACACCCTTTAAAAGAAAAAAAAAATAAAGCAAAAATATATTTATAGAATATTCATATAATAAAATCGGAATAAAATAAGATACCTAACCTACAAAAAAAAAAAAAAAACAAAACTTCAGAAATAAAAAAAAAAGTCTCTCTAAACTTATTATTATCACCTGTCATGATAACCATAATGGTAATGATAATAATCGTAACAATTCTAAAAAAAACAGACAATTAAACTGTCACCAGCACAAATTAACACGAAAAAGTGAGAACCGCTAGACGCCATACATTGGGAATATGCGGGAGGGGGGGCAAAGTGAACGATTCACCGGACGATTGTCTGTTCATTGATTAACTCAGATTCCTAATGTTTTCGTGAGGTCCATGTAGGGGCTTTCAGAACATGAATCACAGAACCAGCGCTCCAAGGACCCAGGCGCTTTTCTTTAGTCTGACCCCGCCATCGCCAAAAACCTCTGCGTTTGTTCAAAGCTCGAGATGCGAACAGTCTTTAAGTCGACAGAGGCTCTGCTATGATGCGGATATAGAAAACCTCCAAATGTTGCTCTAGGATCTCTGTGGAGAGAAGAACCCGAACACATCTTGCCATTCCACGAGATTTCGCTCCTCGAACATCTACTGCGTCTCTGTGCGAGTGTGTGTGTGTGCACATGGAATCTGGATTAACAAATGGGGGTCACCGGTTCAGGTGAAATAAAATGGCTTCTGTCTTCCTCTGAATGGTGGGAAGGGGAGAAAATAAGAAAAACGGATGGAAGGAAGAGAGGAAAGGTGAGGTAGAGAAGCCAAAGAAGGACATGTCAGTCTCATTTTGGCGTGAGAAGTGGGAAAACGTAATAAAAAGGATGGACTTGCCCAACATGTAAAGGTCAAGAGGAGGAGAAACGACCCTTTACAATGCCACGTGTCATACCGAGACTGTGTTACACCCCGTTTCCTTCAGCTCACGGAATCCAATAGTGACCACTAGGTTTTCAAATGGTCAGAATAAATCACAGAAACATCCTTCATCTTTAAGAGACTACACTAATGCACAAAAAAACATGTGTACATAATTGTCACAATTGCAACACATCAAGCCTAATCTAGATTTCAGTACGACATTCTTTTTTTTTTTTTTGTACAAAATGCAACTTTTTCATTATTGTTCACGGTTAAACATGTGAAGTGCAATATAAGCCATCATCTCACAAACAAAAAACAAAAGCCTTTCCCTGTGTCGTGTGGTGTTAAGGTAAAGTCCTCCGGGTCTTTGAGGGAATCATTTGGGTCACGGGACTAGGGGAGTAAAAACAATGGATGATGGATTGAAGAGGATCGTGCGTGTTTGTGATGGATCTTCCCGGTCTGGGATCTCCTCTCGGGAAACAAATCTGACCGGACGAGCGGGAAAGATTTTAAAGTGCGCCATCAGAAGAAAAAAACGACAGGAAAGAGTCACACTAAAACAGTCAAATCCTCCTTCGTCTGCCTCTCCACCTCGCTAACTCACGACACGGTTACGGTTTTATTTACAGGTAGAGGTCGACAGAGACGGTTCCACTGAGATTACGCCGCTGTTTCACAACGAGCCAGCGAGAAATATGTCTGACGTAAATGGCTATGTACAACACCGTGTGGCGCTGGCGAGCTCCACGGCAGGTCTGCGCCGCTGAAGCTTCATATGTCCTGATCTTCGCCAGACTGCGTTTAACATGACCGTGCTAAACACAAACCTCGTACTGAAACACTGAGAAATCTGTATATACATCTCAAACCTCTAAAACACTATATATGTTGCCCCCCTCCCCAAGGAATCCTAAAACGATAATCAAGACCACTTGTCCCGTAAAGTCAACTAGTTAATCTCTGAAAAAACACAGCCGGCCAAAACAATAAATACAGCACGTGCTCAGTGTCTGCTGAGCATCACCGCAGGCCGCTTCAGGACTGGCTCTCCCTAGTTCACACCGAGCTACATTTCCACCCACGACAACACATATATGCACGTGAGTGCTGAAAAGAGTGTTTGAGTTCCACTGATAGACGTGCCATCATCTGTGTAAGCGACGGGACAGACTGTGATGCAACCAAACAAGAAAAGCCATGAGAAAATGACCAAGTGAAGAAGGTTTGGCCAATCGGAGAACGGCAATCGAGCTGCGCGCACACACACACACACACACACACACACACACACACACACACACACACACACTCACACACGCAGCTTAGATTGAAGCTTGACAAACGTAAAATCCCATTTTAAAATCATTACAGGGCAAATCTAAAGGCAGCTGCTCAAGCAGAAACATGATAACATAAAAAAAACGAGGAAAAGGAAGAACCGAATGACAGATTACAAAAAACAGGATGTGAATAACGTGGCTCGTCTACACATTGTCCTATTGAAAGTTCTTGCAGAGCGCGGCGGGCTGATGTGAGAGTTGCTCACTGTTCTGTGCCATGATTCTGGGTTCAGCGGGAGTAAAAATGTCCAAGATGTGACCCAAGCCCTTCCGCCGGGTTCATTCTCAAATACGCCAACATGTTTACCCCTGGATTGGCAACGTTGTGCATGTGTGTGTTAGCATATATGCATATTTTCTTTCAATACATACACTAGTAAATATGACTAAATATGATGTGTCTGACCGTAAGACGGTGAGAAAGACAAAACTATAAAGAGAGATAGAGAGAGAGAGAGAGAGAGAGAGAGAGAGAGAGACAGGCGCATGCATGTGTCTAAGTGCGGACTGATTTTCTGCTGAAAGCAGGTGCCACTAGGGGTCGTGTGTGTGTGTGTGTGTGTGTGAGTGTGTGTCTCTTTTCTTCAGGGTTTATGTGACCCAGGTGTCAAGTCTCATGCGTTTGACACCGGCTGACTCCTGCTGATCCGGTTGGGCCGACTGGTCTCCAGAAGCTCGAAGGAGACCCAGGCCGGCGGAGCTGAAATCGGGGGGGCGTGGCTGACCACTGTCATCTCGATCGCTGCCGTCGTAAGAGCTGCCGTTGCTGCTGATGCTGTCGACGGGAGAGCGCCCGGTTGGCTCCAAGCGCAGCGTGGCTGGGTACTGGGTTACGTTTAGGCCCGAAACACCTACTGAAATGGCGGTGGAACTGGGCGTACTCCGATCCCGGTTGGGAGACACTGGCTCGGATTTGATGCTGACGTTTGGGGTGGTGTTGACTGTCAGAGTGGCTCCGTGAGGGATGGTTCCTACTGGCCTGAAGAAGAAAGAGAGGGAGAGATTATTGTCAGCACCCTAGACACAGATTTACTGTAAAAATGACGTGTGTACAAACAGAAACACCACTTAAAGCCTGATTGAGTTTAGATGCCATAGGACAACCACATCTCAAATGTACAAAACTAAACTGTACATCAAAAAACTCAACAACACAGTGCCTTTCATACTCCAGTTAGCCATGCAGTCACAACCTGGCTGGCGTCACAACATGCCACATTCCCTCAGCTGCCTGTGTGTGGATAACCAGATGGCATACAAATGTAGTGTATTACAGTATTTAAGACCAATCCAAAATATTAAAAGGTTCCATTAAATGGTTTTAAATAACTGCTGGTACATGGTAAATTTTAACACTAAATGCAGGTTGTGGTCTTTTTACATTTTCGATGATTATGGATTATTTATTGGATTTTAAAGTATTTTATTATTGTTTTAAAACCATAGCAAATCGTTGATTTTTCTGTCTTAAAACACCATCAATGAATTCATATGAATATATCGCAGTGAAAGATCATTCGTTTACATTCAACTTGAAATGTCCTTGTGATTTAAACTCAAATAATAATCCATTGCAAATACATATTTGTTATGTTTGTACTACATACTTCATATTTAAGTATTCAAATTAAGTAACATAATTATTATTTAAAATTTGGAACTTTGTCCAGGTTCAAGGTCATTATGAAAATGTGTCTTGAAAATTCAGTGTCAAACTGTCTTTGGGTCATTTAAAAAAAATGATTAATAATGGTTAGTCTGAAAACTCACATTTTTATTTTTACTCTTATTTCTCCATAGTATTTAATTTCAAGAACTCGAATCTCTAAAAAAGTAAGTTGCAAGACGGCAAGACAGTTAGAGCGAGAGAGCAAAAGAAAGAATGAAAGAAAGATTTTGCGAAAAAGAAAACGAGACAATGTAAGAGAGGAAGAAAGAAAGAAAGAGGGAGGGAGTTTGGTGGTGTGCAGATGTACAGGCTGATTGATGGTGGTGCAGGTGCTGTTTCAGTACGTTCTAATGCAAAACAGAAAGAAAAGCCAACTCAGCAAATCACTGACAAAGACAAAAACCCAGCTTCTCACAGCCAAGCAGGCAGAGACTGATAGATAGTGCTTGAGAGAAGTAAAGAGAAGAAGAACAACAGTAAAGGGCGAGAGAGAGTTAGCACCACTAGCGCACAAAAACACATTGAAATCTAGATATATAAAAACTACAGGACAGACAACACACAGAGACGCAATGACAGAGAGAGGAAATACTAGATACAGTACCAGCTGATCCCTTCCTCCCTGCCCAAGAATAAGCTGCCCTGAGAGGTCACGCTGCAGAGAAAGAGACAAACCCAATCTAGCAAGTACAGCATCAAAGTCATTGCACACACACCATCTAGAACAGAGACACGAGAGACGACAGGCACTCAATGCATGAAGGGATGATGAAATCGAAGTTTTAAAGAAGTGACAAAGAGAAAAACTCTTTCCAGTTTCATTGATTAATAATAAGACCAGTGCGACCAACGTAAAGAGAATGTCAATCGTGAAAAGCGATTTACAACTAAAACTGACTTGGATATTCAGGAATCTAAAAGCAAAGCTCTGAAATAGTACTTGAAAAATACGAAACTAGTTTGAATTTGATCGCACTGAAATATTATTTGTTGAAACTTGAACTCTTAATTCTACTGGCTTCAAGATATAGTTTCATCCCTGTCAAATACTCTCGACTCGGTTGCCTCTTTTCGAGAAAAACAGATTTTCTCACAAAAATTTTATGACAAAATGAACAATATCAAAATTAAGAATATATTCACACCTATGTCCCCACCAAAAAAAAGATGTATCTAAAAGAAATCCAGCCGTTATCACTATTATTATTATTATTATTATTATTATTTGATTAACTCAGATAGGTCATGATGAGCTCACTAAGACTATAACTAGGACTAAAACATCATCCTGCTTCCTCGACCCTATACCGACTAAATGATTTAAAGAAATCCTACCCTTATAGTTACCAAACTGATATTACTGTGAATCTAATTAACTCGTCGCTCGCTTTAGGTCACGTGCCATACGTGTTCAAACAAGCCATGATAAAGCCGCCGATTAAGAAGCCACAACTTGATGCTCATGAATTACCTAATTACCTTACAGACATGAATATCTAATTTTCCATTTGTTTCAAAATGTTCAAAAAGGTCATTTCAGGTCGACTCTGTGCGTACCTGGACCAGAACGATACATTTGAAAAATAGACTCAATATACTCTGATTAGAATACAAGAATATAGTAGTCTAAACATTTGCACAATTTCAAGAGACCATTGTCCTCAAAATCCTAATAAAAATCACTAAAATCACAAAATTAAATCAATTCAAATCTTCTGTAACATTCCAATCATTCCAGAGACCACCAACAACATAATAAAATGCAATGACATATGTTGAATAATCTAAAATAATAATAAAACAACTAATTAAGGAGATTATAATTTTGGTTTAATAACTTTGGGTTGATAACTTAAAAAAAATAAACAAGTCGCAATAAACATCACACTCAGGCGAGATTGTTGGCTCTGTGTGGATAAACCTGTGTGTCAATAAGTGCAGCGCTAGAGAAAATGATTTGATGACACTAGGACGGAACACAGGGGTGGCAGAGCAGTGGGGAGCTCTCATGACTCTATTAGCATTTATATTAGATGAAACATGGTGTCAGGCCCACTGTGGGACGCCCTGACAGGGTCCTCGCTCATAACCATAGAGAAATTCATTTTCATTTTATATTTGAAGAAAACACCACAGCTGATGCCAGGACTGGCTGTGTTCTCCCAGTTCAGATGCTCAAAGGCATGTACTGAAAACATGAAAACGCTGAGATAACGTGGGCAACAGTCCCTAGTTGCTTCCTTTAACTCGAACATGGTGGTCAAATAGAACACAAGGACTTCTGGCGGACTTCTGCCCCCTTGAGATCAGACAACGCAATGACAATCTAGCAATTGAAAGCACTGTTATGGGGAAATGTGTGATAAACAAAAATGGGCAGTAAATAAACAGGGCAAGTTGTGGCTTAATGCTAAGGGTTTGCAACCAAAAAGGTTGTAGGTTCATATTGTGAACAAACCGGTTCGACAACTGAAGTGTCCTTGAGTGAGGCTCAATTTTGACTGAATCCTTGACTGAACTCAATTTTCCCAGATATTTTCTGTTACATGAAAGAAAGTCCGTTGACCACATGAGTTATTTAGGCCAGTGGTGACCAAACTTGACTTTAAATTTTGTGGTCCACAACAAAAATTAAAAATAACTATGGCTTTATTATTTTTATGAATTATTATTATTATTATTATTATTATTATTATTATTATTATTATTATTATTTTATGATGCAAAGCTAAACAGTGATAAAAACCACAGTCTGTAATGTGAGAATGTGACACAGGTTTTGCTCTTCATCACAGAGAAGCGGTCAATTTCACTCCCTCCTTTTTACAATCTGAGTAGACTGGTGACAATTCAGCATTAAACTCTGGAAGAGGTTTTCTTCTAAATTCTTCACAATAGACTAAGGTCACCTTGAAATAAGAGCAGTCTACATGTGACACTGGACAATGAAGTGAATACACAGGTTCCGCATTACTGATTTAGACAAACTTTGCTTATTGGAGTTGGAAAGATTCACACCGTCCTGTGTAATTGTTTCAGTGTGAATAAAAGGTGCACCAATTCTTTCCAATCAACATGACTACAGACAAACACAACTAGTTCTACTGTACTGTAAATCACATTGCTGTATTGTTGACACAGCCAGGCCGAAACAGTGTTGCTACCACTAAAACCAGATTCCAGCTACCGTACTACAAGGTGCACCATTAATATTTGCTAAACGTTTTTCACATTTTTTCCCGATTAAAAGACTCAGTCAATTTAGAAACATTTGTTAAAATCTCAAATGCACCTTAGAGTCAAAAATACTCCTCTTTGAAAAAAAACCCCTCTTTGTTTAAAAAGTACACCCTATTTAAACAAAGAGAGGTTGGTTTCAGACCGTTTCAATGGTCTGAGGGGGGAGCAGTCGGAGTCGGACAGGCTGGTGTGATGAACGTGTGGCCAAGCAGCAGGCTACAAACGGACGGATGAACCCCAGAGAGACCTGACCCACTTGGGAGGACATGATGGAGATGCCTGCCCTACTTTAAAGTCCAATCTCTACCTGCTTATGTACTGCAATGTGTCTTGCAAGGATCTCGGGCAATATACAAAAAAAAAAAAAAAAAAAAAAAACTGAAAAGCGTTGAAACAAAGACATGAATCGCGCACTGACGGTAAATCTGGAATGAGCGAGTAGAAACTCTACTGATGAGATGGTCATCGGCAAGACAACAGAAGCAAACATTCCTTAGCGCGGTCCATTAGAGGCGGTAACCATGACAACTAGGCTGCGGCAGGTGACAGACAGGACAGCGGCACATAATAAGCTGACACCAAGCACCCACGGCATACGACTGGCTAACACAGAGCCCACAGCTCGACTGGCTGCCATAGGGTCCCATTCACCTGAGATTAGCAGCCAGACCAGAGATGCAGTGAGCCATCTCTCCATTCTGTTTGTCTGAGCCCCACATGCTGTAAACAAACGAGAGAGAAAGAGCACACACACACATTCACATGGCAGGTTACCTGCTCCACGAATCAGCAAAT
The DNA here is from genome assembly GCA_028031935.1 of Paedocypris micromegethes. Classification (NCBI taxonomy): domain Eukaryota; kingdom Metazoa; phylum Chordata; class Actinopteri; order Cypriniformes; genus Paedocypris; species Paedocypris micromegethes. The sequence goes on along the minus strand of CM051501.1, from coordinate 13,866,797 downwards.
CTGTACTTAGTATTAACCCAAGAGCCCCTCCCCCCTTTACAGAGCCGTCGCACTAATGAGACCGTAGCACAGCGCTAACCCTGCTGTTAGCACGCATTAAAACCAGACAAGAACACCTCAACGCTCGGCCCCCACGGGGAGCAACTAGGAGAGAGAGAGCGAGAGAGAGATCTGTATGTGTGTGAAACCAAAAGAGAATTATTTAGGTCAATCTCTGAGGGAGAAAACACAGGCACAGAGTGGCGTGTGACTGATGAATGTTAGCCTCCTCGGTCAAGGTTGGGAATTTGGTTGTCGCGTTTGTTGAAAATAAAAAAAAAGTACGGAATTTTTTCGTTTGCAAGCCAAATGAAATTAGTGTCATGAAACAGCATAACACAGTCCTTGAACTTTTTATTACAGAAATGTCCAATCCAAAACTGTCCTTTATTATTGGATGTGAATTAAAAAGATAATATTTACATAACATCTATGCACTAGCACACACTATAAAAAGCAAACTGTCGTTGTATCACAGTGTAAATTTAACACACCGTTTTAGCGTAACCGTTTAGTGCAAGTCTGAAATATGGCACATGAAATTCAGGGCATGTAGTTGTCCCTGTAACACAGATTCGCCTCAGAAATCTGAGCTTTGTGGATCGGCTAACCCTGCGCCACGCCATAAAAACATTACATCTGAGAATGAGCTCCCAATAATCAAACCAAAATAAATTGAATAGAAGAGAACACTAGGATAGTCTTGGTGTAGGCCTAGAATGAAATGTCAAAACGTGTAATTACAAAAAAGCATCTTGGATTGTTTGAAACCTGGTGTTTCATGCATTTTTGAAGTGTTCTAGCTCAGATGTGAGTGGATATAAAACACGAAGAGTTGACTAAACTTACACAAGGTTACTGAGGGAGGCCAGAGTGAGCTGCTGTGGCTGTTGTTGCTGCTGTGGTGGTTGTTGCTGCTGCTGCTGTGGTGGTTGCTGGGATACCGATGGCTGCTGCTGCTGCGGTTGCTGGGATACAGCTGGCTGCTGTTGCCAAGAGGTCATGTTGCCTGGCAACAGAGCACCCGACGGCGTAAAAGCCTGGAGGGCTGTGAGATCTGCACTTGTTAACTGGTACTCTGAATGAAAATAAAATTAATAAAATTAACATTAGTCTCTAATTTCTTTAATAAGACCAATTTAATTAGACCAATTTAGCAAGAACATTCTTCTTTTGAACATTTTTATTTAAATTAAAAATACAATATAATTTGGTCAATAAGGCAGACCTTACAGTGCCATTACTTTGAAAAATAAAACAACAACAACAACAACAACAACAACAACAACAACAACTGTTATAACTTGCTCTACCGTTGACTTTACTGAACATTTGAATGTGATACTTGGCCCTCAAAATTCAGCCTAAATGGTTCAGTACGACTACAAATATTCTGCTACTACCGCAACATGCAGTGTAATAACACAGAGAACAAGAGTGACATTTAAACCTCTGCAACTAATCTAAATGAGTAGTGACTAAATGACTAGTCACTAATACTAGTATTAATCCCGCTCTGCGTTTGATATAATGAAAACAATGTAGATATAAAAATGTTTTATAAAGAGTCACCACAGCTTTAAATGATATGTTTGCTTGTCTTTGCTTTATATTGAAAATTGCTGCTTAACTAAGAGAATGAACTTGTGAAAGATGAATGTATTGACAATGTGTTTGTTTTTGTGCTACACTGCAACAAGTTCCGAGTTCAATAAAGTATTTTTTCAAAGATTTGTTTCGAAATTATTTTTTTTGCTTCATACATTTTTTAATCTAGTGCAATATTGTCTTGTAAAATACGGTAACACATTTTTACAGAATTATGTTCATATAGCCAAGGAGTTTATTACTGTTAGTGCCAATGTTCCTTTAAAGTGATGAATGTCTCAGCTTTGCAATGAGATGTCACTCTCACCTGTGTTGTAGGCGGTTGGCATGGAGAATGGAGTCAGGAGGCTTGGCGTTGCCACGGAAACCACTGGTGTGGTAAGAGGCTGGGTCACTTGAGAGGCACCTAACCGCTGAGCATTCTGGAAAAAGACATGAGGATGATGTGACTGAGAAGAACACAGGGTACCTTGCAAGTGAGGATGAAATACCAACCCGACATTTCTAAGCCACTGTGATAACACAACACCTCATGCACTCGAGAATGAAACATTCAAACCAAAGTAATAAAAGCTTGGCGGCATAAATCAGGATCAGCCTTCATAAACAACCAAGCCTAAATAAACACGAATATAAACTCCATGGCTCAGAGCTCAGCTTCTAAACTGTCCAAAAACTCTGAAGGGCTCAACAATAAAGAAGGGTGTGGGCCGTACCGCAGCCCAAGAGTTTCCAGGCAGTGAACCAGCTTCTGCACAAATAATCGCCAAACACAGTTGATTGCAGTAAATCAAGGTTAATCGGACCAGCTGCTTAGTTTGACAATGAAAACGCGGAACTTTATCAAGTCGAAAATTACGAAGAATGCATTCATGTCTTTGTTGTTTGAATTGCCTGAAAACACATGTAGCATCAGAAGATATGCTGCGTGACGACTGGATTGTTCCATTAACATTTATTTTTTAATTAACAAAGTTGGTACAGTAAGCAGCAGATTTTGGTTGTTTGTTATACATGACTCAGTTTCAATTACTAGAACAAGATCACAATGACTTGTGCTACATAAAGTGGGTCTCATCTTATTGTGGCGAGAATGGGGTATGTCACTTAATTGGACCAGACGGTTATTAGTACCAAAATAACTGCACCTGGATTAATCCTAATTAATTGGAGATTATATATCAGGCTGATTCTTTTTGAGCTGAAGAACAAATAGAATGATTACTGATTAACCAGAAACTTTAATAGCAAACCCTGATGCATACATGCAGCTTCTCATACAAAAACACTGCACAACAAAACTCTGTGTATCTGCTGGACAAACCAATGCAGCCCATTTAACCATTGGGTATCTGGAGAGTGCTCTGGTTTCTGAGGAAGGTTCTTCACCCATCAAATGACTTACATGATTCAAGAGTAAATGAGCATTGGTTTGCACCACGCGCACACGCACACACACACACACACACACACACACACACACACACACACACACTGACAGGTGAATTCCTCTCCTAACGCAGATGCACATGCACTAAACATACAGTACTGTGTCATTGAGCATCATTAATTAGGGTAAAAGAAACAGAAAAGCAAGGGAGAGACGAACGAGAGAAAAAAAGAAAGAGAGACAGACAAATTGATCTCTGGAGTGAAGAATTCTGCTCGGCTGCTCTCCACATTTGATCTAGTGCGTCTGACTCACATGAGATCTACCCATGCACATGTGCGTTTTGCCTTGAGTGTGTGTGCATTCATTTAATACAGCACATAATAATCAGGCAGTCAGCCTGCAACTGAATAAACAGCTCGCGTTTAATTCCAATTCACTGAGCGCCAACGACATTCCACATCAGAATGATTGTGTCACGCTCTCTAATCTTGTTAGAATAAGAAGCTGTTTATCCAAATTCAACAGAACTTCATCGAAATGCATTAAAGATAACAAAAAATAAATAAATAAAGTTGTGTGCAACATCCAATAAACGTTCACCGAATTGTTCACAACACAACAGTCAAAATAATTGAGCTGTATTCACCTCACTCACCAACTCCAGTTCTTCATCTGTCTGCGAGGCCAGAAACAAATAGAAAACAAATTATAGCTACAGCAGACACACTCACACACACCTTGATCTCAAGAATCAACAAACACACCAGGACAACCAATCATTCTGTGCATAACCAAGAAAAACATTAAATTGGGGCAGTAGATGGTAGTTGGGCCAATCAGGCTTCTGTAGGTCAATGCAAACATACTCACCAGCTGCATGAGCCCCTTGCTGCTCTGGGAGGTGATGACCCGAAGGTCCGGTTTGCGATTGCTGACCATCTGAGTGCTGGGTGGAGGCGGAGACTTAGCCGGTACTACTTTTCCCATGCTGTTGCCATTGGAGACCGAGAGGAGTCCAGGGGAGGCCCTGGCGCTGACGTAACCGTTGGCTACAAAACGAAGGGGAAAAAAACAATGTAACAAAGAGATGACATCAACACAGAAAAGTACCCCCCCCCCCTCACAAAAATAGTAGGACAATTGGCGAAAAAAAACATCTCGGAAAATGAAAAATGACCATTTCGTCTGTGCAGTTTGGAAACTATTTCGTCCACCAGGCAAAAATAATCCCATGAAACCCCCCCCCAACACACCAGATGCATTTTCTAACACTTTGTTTTGCAAACCAAATCCTTTGTTTTTTGGGGATTACAACTCAATTACGCTGTAATTGGCGGATTAGGATGTTTGAGTTGAGGGAAAAGAGAACAGCATTCTGAGGAAGAGGAAACGGTTTGCGCACAGGCAGACACTCATTCACAGAAGGAAGGAATAACTGACACTGCTCCATCCGGTTCATCGCTTTCCAGTTTGGCTGCTGAAACATGTTTGCTCTGTTTTATGACACAGCTGCATATTTAATCTGACCTGGAAAGTAGTACATTTGAAATGCTTATTTTATGAGAAACATACCGTATATTTAGGATTAAATGGCACATGTGACTATAATGTCCACCATTCATAAACATAAAAATACAGTTGTTGACGTCTTGAAAGCCACACAACAAACAATTTAGAGGATTTTAAGTGTGCCTTATAGTCTGTAAAATAAAACAATCCGTGTCTGACATGTATTTTTAGGACTTCCTCAATGGTTTTTCATATTCCAAAAAGCAACAGAAACCATTAATTCATATAACTGTCACTGGCTAATACCATCATCTCAGGCAGTGGAATAATTAAGACATTTTTAGGATTCCATCAGCAATAACAACTGTGTTGATCTACAAAACTATGAGCATGTGAGAGAGAGAGAGAGAGAGAGAGAGAGAGAGAGAGAGAGAGAGAGAGAGAGAGTGGTGTATGTGTGTGTGTGTGTGGTGTGTGTGTGTGTGTGTCAGCAGCTCTGAATGGACAGGCATCGCAAGTGAAGTAATTTCTCGGCCCTGAAGAAGAGACGTGGTCAGCTGTTCAGAGCCACGGGAAAAAGTATTAAGTTCTATTTGGCTTTTAGAAGTTTGAAGCTTAACACAGGTTTATGCTCTTTCTTATTCTCTTCTTTACGAGAAAGAACAAGTCTCTAGCATTTTCGGACACGTTATTCCTTATCGCTTTAAGTAATTTGGGAAACGTTTTGAATGTGTTTCCAGGCTTTTGTGAAACTTCAAAATTTGGGCTGCCTTCTCTCTTTGGCCATGTCTCCCTTTCTCTTATGGGAATGGTTGGAATGCTGCATGACGTCAATTCTGACATTCCCAGTGCAACAGCTGAGAATGATGGAAAAGGAGGGGCAGCGAGAGAACGAATGGGAATGAAAGAGCCAGAGAAAGACAGAAGCAGCGAGAACCAAAGTTATACAAAGGACTACAAGACAAAGATAGAGAAACTGAGCCAAAGTGGTTGAGCGACACATCACATGATCCCATCGATGTATCAGTTAATTTTTGAACTGACTCATTTTCAACTTTTATTTTAAAAAATTCTGTGGTAAAAATAAAAGGACTAAAAATTCCTTGGATTAAGGCTCCAAATTGGAAAACTCTAACATGTTCAATCAGCTACCATACTTTACAGAGAATAAGGTCACTTAAAATGAATTAAAAAATGACTGTGCACCTTAAAACCTGATTCGCCTCATGTGTGATAATTATAAACATTTTACATTTCAACAATTTGCAATTTCATAATAAAGCTTTATTTAGCTTTATTCAGCCAATTTCTAACACCTGTCAAACCTCTCAAAAGTAATTGTATTTCCATAGAAAGTAGAGCATGAGACCAATGTACTCTTTAAAATTCAGCAGCAGGAGAATCTACAGCTGTCAGGGGCTGTCAGGACAGACTAGCAGAAGTGAAGAGAGTGTGACAGAGGGGGAAGGATGAACTATTCTAGTTTAATCAGAACGTCATCAGTCAGATGAGCAAAAGGCAATGAAGAAAAACGACAATCCAAAAAAATAAAACAACTATATCAAACTTACTAATGTAATGTCTTACACAGTGTGTCGACTGGTAACATTTCTCTGGCTCATGACCTATGGTGGTCCCATGACGGTGTTTACAGGCATACTTGGAGAGCACATTGCAAGCCTCAGCTGTCACATACTAACAGGTGTGCCAGCGTACACGGCACGTCGATAGCCTGGCAAAAGTGCGGTTCACAGGCCTGACCGTCCTCTCACTTTCAGATTCCTGTGTGTTTGGGCAGCCTACACGGAGCAGTTGTCGTTTGGATAATAACAGTCGGTACAGATCAGCTCAGAAAAGACTTAAATTGCCTTGGTTCACTCCGCTGGTCTTTAGTGTGCACTTTCATTTAAAGCAGTTTGACTCAGTCTGATGATTTATTTAGAGCAGTTGGTGAAAACCGAAGAGGTGTTATTGGGCCAGGGGAAGACTTACCCACAGGGCTTGGGCAAGCGCCGTTAGAATTGTTCAGGTCACCTCCCAGAAGGGCGCCTATCAGAAAAAAAAGACAGTCTTTGTGAGCAAATTTTGGACACAGAGATTGAGAAATAATCATTTGTTAGTATGATGGGTAGCGTTGTCGCCTCCCAGCAAGAACAATTTTATTTTCAAATTACAAGTTTGTGTCCTGTGCTTGCGTGGATTTCCCATGGCTGTCCGGTTTCCTCCCACAGTCCAAAAACATTTTGGAAAATTGTCCATAGGTGTGAATGTGTGTGTCTGTGTCCTGCTCAGTGATTGAAAGGCCCAGAGTTGCTAGGATTAGCTTCAGCTCCCCACGATCCAGAAATTAAAATATGGTTCAGAAAATGATCCATGCAACATTTTATGGGACATGGTTCACTTTATGGTTCCTTGCGTCACTGGATGTTGCATCTATACATTTTTATATTGAAATAAGTTTTCCTCAACCAAATAATTGAGTCAACAATTAACACACTTGGAAGAAAATCTAGAATTCAAATATAGAATCTAAAATCAAGCTTTTCTTTAGAAACCCATATCTACTGATTCTTTTTTTGTCGCTTTAGTAACTGCAAAAGTAAAATAGCCACTACATTGATTTTTATCATTGTATAAAAAAAACAAAACAAAAATAAAAAAACATTTCAGCTTAATACGCAAACCACTTCAGGGAAGAGGACCTAAAGGTCTCAAGGCCACTTTTATTCCCTGCATGCATAAATCAGTGTTGCGTCTCTGAGACAGCTGCTGTGGGTAATGCTACACTCACAGGCCAGTATTAGAGCTGCTTGTACACAGTTTTAGCAGTTGCTATTTTTGCGTGACTTTTTGGCTCGATTATAAATGAAGAGACAATAATGTGTCCGGGAATTCAAGCATCGCTCACCTGCACTCGCAGGTCTCTGTGGCAGGCCTGGAGACACTGTGTTCCTCTGGAGTTGCGGTTGCTGTGGCGACAGCAGGCGAGGGTCTGAGAGAGTGGAGGTGACGAAGGAGGTGGTGACGAGGCTGCTGGGGTTGCTGAATGGCAGAGGGCTCTGATTGGACACCGGCACTGTAACTGGCATGGAGAAAGTAGACTGTGGCACCGTGGACTGAAAAATAACAGATAATTGCAGAGGTTAAAAGGGTTAAAGAGCCTGCTCACTCGTCCGCGAGTGCATTAAGATGGACAAGTGACCACACACTGGTTTAATAGCATGCAGTGACTTGTGCAACCCTCTTCCACGCAAAGCAAGTGATGCTTAGAGGTGCTGAGTTAATTTCAAAGGTAGTTTAGGACCATTGTTGTTTTTCAAGATCTATGATGACCAACCTGCGGCTCGCGGGCCATGTCCAGCCCGTGAAGGTGTCACATGAAGACCGCCATTTTATTTTAACATTCAAATACTTATTTTGTGATTTCAATATATTTGGAAGAAGGGATTACGACTGTACACTAATATTAGAATAAGTAATATTATAATATTACTAAAAGAATAACTTCAAGTTTAGAGAAAACTCTGAAAACTCTTGTTTGCAAAAGGTAGGACTGGGCACATGCATTCGTGAATAATCTTTCTCTGTGAACAAGAGCAAAACCTAGCTCACTTTCTCACATTAAAGACTGTCGTCTTCATTCTGTGATGAGATATCACGGTCACAAAATTTTTTAAACAACAAACAAAGACAAATCTTTACCCAAACATCCGGGCTAAAATAGAATCAGTTATTAATCAATCATTCAACTGAAATAGAATTTTAAGTACAAACATTGCACTAATAAAACCGACATCAGAGTTGTCCATTTTTAGTTCAGATTTTTATTTTCTCAATTGTATACATCTATAAGTAACTTTTGCATATAGTGTCAGGCTTAAAGAAAATCATATCAGTCAAGTCTGGGCCCCATATTATGAAAAGTTTGGCAGCACAGATCTAGATGATATGAAAATTAAAGAACAATGTTTGATTTAGCATTGTTTTTAAGGCCTGGAAATAAATTCAACTGTGGGTCGTAACAGTCATCCTTTAAATGTAATAGTGCCCGAGAGAATATACCACAGGGAAGACTCAGGTGTTTCCAACAAGAGGCGCGTGACCGTGACAATTTCTGAGTCAGCCAATCCTTATTTGTGTGGCTTCTGAAGAGCAATTAGCCAGTTTCAGCAGTCAGTGGACTCAAACTGTCCAGATGCTCTGATGGAGACCCATTTTCCCATGATCCTCTGCAAAACCGGAGCCTCTAAAATTAGAATGTGGGCCGCATTAGGCCTCTTGTGTTCTGAGTGGGACCCAGTTTAATACTTAGTCTGGCTGTTCTGTCCTTCTCCGTTTCCGTCCTCTGAACTAGCTCTGTAGACCAGATAGCTACTGCAGGAAAGTGCAGTGCAGATCTTTATTCTTTTCAGTCCATCAAGATTTTTCTCTTTGTTGGCACACTTAAGGCCTACATTCACAATGTAAGCAGCTGAGATGTGCCTCAAGTGACGCTTCTTTTCAAGTAGTGAACCATTAATTAATCCATGTATAGCTGAGAATGATATTCATTGAACATGTGGATGAAACAGCAAGTACTTTCCAGTGCATGGGATGAAAAGGCCGGTTAGGTCTGAGGAAAGCTGATGGTCATTAGTGTGAAAGAATCAGTTGGTTTCAAATATGGAGCAAATCACACTCGAACAGCAACACAGATCTCCGAAACGCACCCCATTTAACACATTCGAGAGAAATCTAGTGTGCGACTTTCCATATTCTCCACTAGAAACTGCAATCTTTCACACATGAATGTGCAAAAAGAAGATAATTACCACTCCATGTTAACTCGGTCCAGACAAACAGAAGAGTGACAGACAACTGTGATAAAGTCGACGCTTTGAGAAGGTTTGCGAGTTGTGATGTGAGAGAGACTGACTGGTTAGGGACAAAATCCTTCAAAGCTCGGAGTGTATTCTCATAGGCGAATGTGGTCGGAGAGCAGGCATAAATTATTTCAAATCCTGCAATATGCATAATAATATAATTATAACTTTAAAGTGTTTGTTTTTATAATATACTAATAAATCCTAAAAAAACATAGCTGCTAGCAGAAATGACTAGCAATTACCTTTTATTACTTATTTCGACAAATAGGAAAAAAAGTGTTATAATCTTACCATATTATATTTCCACATTTGCCTCAAAAAGCGCACAATTTGTCAAAAATACTTATACGCTCTTAAGATCAAAATTCTGAACCCTTATACATCCACAGCTGATTTCCATACATCGGAACACCATCCAGATCTTGTGTAGTTCTGATCTTGTGTGAGTGTATTTAGCTCGACCAATCCAAGAGAAATTTTTGAAAATTATTAAGATGTTCAAGCCCGATGGGCTATAATCCCTATTGTAATGAACAATTTCAGCTAGGCTAATTAGCGCAAATTCGAAATAGGACAAAAGTACAAACTGTAAGAATACAATTCCTGCCCCTTGGGCTCGAACCCTGAAAAAAAAAATGGGCTTCATTTTCATAAATGTCATGTGGGGTAAATCAGTCCCACATTAAATGACGCGGTTTGTGGCACGTATTTACACACTTATGATAAAGCGATCATTTTCAGGCCGGTTAAGTAGAGCCTGCAGTATGCATGCCACTGGGTGTCCCAAGTGAGAGGGATTAAGGTTTTAGCCCTGCTTCTTCAGACATTCATGCTGGGATTATGTATGCTGAAAGAGAGATGCTGTATGCTCTCTTTTCTCTTTGACCACGCAAAGGTGCAATAGTTTACTAGTGAGCTAACAGGTCTGTGCTGCCCACGTCATGTCAAATCATGTTCGCAAAGCAAGCAGGAAATTAAACAGCTAACAGCAAACTCTGTCTTGTTTTTGTTCCTCCGCAGAGAAGATTCCACATGCAAGGCTCATGCATAAAGCATTCCCCCACAGAGCCTTAATGAAAATTACCATCAGTGGCAACTGGCAACCCGAGTGAGTAATACGTCTACTCCTGGCAATCTCTATTAAAGCAGCAGCCATCACGAAAAAGTATAAACAGCATACAGAGATTCAAGAAAGCCGAAAAAAACGAAAACATCTGAGAGTGGATTCTGAAGTTCACAGTGATACAGCCCACACTTTAGCTCTCTCGCCTCCAACTGCCCTTTACTAGCCCAAGCACACGCATTCAGGGGGGATTGCCATTATCAGGGGGTGGTGGGAGGATAAGGGGGTGAGAGATGGTTGCTAAGTGCTCTGTGAGTTGGTTGCCGGGTCCGACAGCAGGCTGTGTGAGTTGGTTGCCGGGCCGACAGCAGGCCTCTTCACACGGGTACTCACTGAAAGCCTATAGCTCTGCATCATTTTATCAAACTCCTCGTCTATCTTTTTGTACGTCTCCTCTGTGCGAGGTGTGAGGGAGAACGGCTCCTCGGGGTCCGGACTCTCTGAATCCCGGTGCTCTTTCTTGTTCAGAGCCTTCATTTAATTCCAACAGTAGAGATGAGACAGAGAAAGAAAGAGGGGCAGAAAGACAAGGAGGGAGGTTAGAACAAATGAAAGAAAATGTATACTCACTCCATAGCGTTTAAAAAGGATGTCCAGCTCCTCGCTCTTGCGGTATTTGTCCTCCTGTAATGGACTCTGGTCAATTGAATCATCCCCGTCAGGCTCTGGACTGTTGCAACCGTTAAAGCCCTTCTTTCTCAAAGTCTTCAGGAAATAGAGGAAGAGGAGGATATATTTAAAATGTAAAAAAACACAAATTGATTCTTATAGAGAAAATGGTTTTCTTTTTTGGTTAACTGACTTTGATTTTGGCATTTGACTTAGCATCTGATATATTATTGTAATTCTTTGGTATTAAGGCACAGTTTAAATCCCTTCAAAAATGTATTGTAAAAATTGACTGTGCATCTTAAACGTGAAAAAAGATTAGAAAAAATATGTTGACTAATGCTGTGCCTTATAATCTTTTGAGCCTTTTAGTCCAAAGAAATACAGTACACTGTAAAAATGTACCTTAAATGACTTCTTTAAAAAAACACAATGGGACATCACAGCCCCATGACACAACTTCCCATTGCAAGTGAGTTAAAACAGGCTGAGGACAACGGTTTCCTAGCTTCTGCCTAAAATGCTTTTCGAAAAGATTTTCCAAACATGATTTTCTTTAAGCTGATTTACTGGAGTTTCTGAGATGGAGCTGAAAATGGTTCTCAGCACCACTTTCTCCTTACCCGCAAGGTCAAGCTGACATAAAACAGAGTACAAAACAAACTGAATAAAAAAAAATATTGAAGAATAAAAAAGGAAACAAAAAGCTAGACATTTTCATAAATTAATATAAAAATAATTTCATATTTATTTAGAAGTCTATGAATGATATACGTTTGTTCTTTTGGCTATTTTATGTCTTTCTGCAAAAATATATAATAAAATTCCAAATAATCATCTAATTACATTCACAGCATAATTCTGAGACTCATTACTCTTACAAGACTTAAAAGAGGTTTCATTTTTCTTGTCAAAACAAATAATAGGACCAGTAGCGCTAAAGAGAATTTTTTTTGTGAAAATGTGAAAATAATAACTGCAAGTATGGAGAAAACAACTCTGGACTCAACTCTCGAGATCAAACCCAACTCCGTCTCACTGCCACATTCACACGCAGTAGAGGGTCAGCTGATCATCTCGTCTCTGAGTCGGCTCCATCTGTTCACCTGTCCCTGTATTTCTCCGCCTGCTGCCTCTCCGTTATGGGGCGGGTGCTTGTATGTGTTGCCAAGGGAAGATTCCCCTGCAGAGCTTGACTGCCTGTGACTGGCTAACCTCGTTCAGTAAGTCCCTCCCCTCGTGCAACTGCCTCCCCTCTCTTGCTTCCCTTTCCTGTCTGTGATTTCACCACTTCTGCTCCTCGACCTTCACTTTCCTTTCTTTCTTTCATCTCATTTCCGTTGGCTTTTGATGCCTCTTAATGCTCATTTTCCGTTTCCACACACCAATTCTCACATCTCTTTGGTCTCTTTGTGTCGTCTTTTCTAATCCAATAATGCTCTCCCCCTTTCACGACTTACCGCGCTGACTCATTTTTCTCCTCTATTCCGCCTCTTTTCTTCATCCAGTATCTTCTATTCATACTCCCACTTCCTAAGTACCGTACGTGGTGGTTGTGGACAGTGTTTAGTGGACGCAGTCTGTCTTCTGCGTGAGTCTTTGAGCTCGACCATGCGATGATCTACAATGCGGCCAGAATGTAATGTCACCTTCCAGTTGCAGTGTGTAAAGCGCAGAAGGCCACAACCCCCCAGCGATCCCTTGAGAATGTGCTTAAAGCCTTTGCTTCAATGCAGCCTTGCAGCTTACACACACACACACACACACTGGTGTACGGATACACCCATCTGACAGATTAGTGGCCCGTCTCCTCTTCATCCCTCCATCCCTATTCTGTTCTTACCGTGCAACACGTCTGGCCATTCTTCAAGCCATTTTGAGAGGAACTCATACATGAGGCTAATGGAGTCTTTTTAACAGCTGATCTGGGCTGATAGCCTACAGCTCAGGCCGCTCTGAAGGCGGATCTGAAAGAATAAGCTGGCATACATCATCTCAAAACTGAAGAGGGTTTAGCTGAGGTCCAGCACGGAGATTTCTTTTGCAGAGAGAGGTCAGGAGTTCATAGTGGTATCATCTTGAAAATCGAACTGTGGCAGACGTGCTCAAATTGAACGCCAAATCCTCTTTGTTTCAATCAAAAATTTGGGGCTTTTGTGCTTTATGAAGATGTGGTGAGGGTCTCAAGCTGGACTGATATTTTTGACCATTTGACAGGGTCAAAGAACTTCAGACTATACAACGTACCAATGATCTTGTGAGAACCACAGAGACATGCTATTTTTCCAACACCCTTATTGCTAAAACAGGGTTATAAGCAGTCAAATCTGATTATTGATGTCGCCTTTATGTCCCACATCCTCTCCTACCTGGTTTGTCCTACTTTTGGTGAAAATACCCTTTCATCCACATTTTTTTTTTAACCACCCAAACAATATCTATTGGATCTTCATCCTTAAACACCCTTTCTTCATCTATCTTCTTCTCGGTTTCTTCTAGTCTCACCCTCTCTCCCCCTTTTCTCTCTCTCGCTCTGTCTCTCTCCTGATTGGGATCTGCAGTCAAGCAGATTAACAAGCTCTGGCAGAAGAAGCAGGCAGCCCCCATACAGCACACACACGCACTTACTAGGCACGTGCTACACGAGGAGAGCAAGAAGATTAGAGCAATGAGAGAGAGAAACAAAAAGAAAAAAAAAGAAAGCCTGTGCGTACATATGCGCCTGTGCAGTGGCGTTTTAGTGTGATAGCCGCCTGTGTGTGCTGTGTGTCTCTGGGTGAGCACAAGCATCAGCACTTCATAATTTATACACAGCGCAGCTCTTTCAATTCCATTCTTTTCTTCAAGTCATCTCTATATCCCTTACGCCATTGTCTCGGAAACTTGACTATTTTCTCGTAATTCATACCCAACATGGTGAAGGGTGGAGCAAGGAAGTGTTTATCAGTGGGCGTACTGGAAATCTAAAAAGCCCTGCCCTCAAAAACATCACTTTTCAGCCAAAATGCTGAGAACGGAGCACCAGGTCTGCTTCTACTGTCACGCTGCCTCTCAATATTACATGAGACAGCCTTCAGCCTTTATACACATACACTCGCACACAAAGCAGCCCAGTCAGGCTTGAGCTGATGTGGCCCACAGCGGCCCAACGCCCTCACCACAGAGCTTGCGCGCACATGCACACACACACACACACACACGCACACATTCTCAGAAGAGAATTCTGCAGCTGCACCCAACAGGAAACATGTGTCGTTACCACCGGGGGCTTCTGCAAAAACAGACAATGCAGATATATACGAATACATATATCAATTTCTCACCAACGCCATTATCTTTTTACACCACTTAGAAGTCCCACTCTCATTATGTTGTCTGCAGAAAAGACAAGACCAAATAACTGTAAAAAATGGGTCATTATCTGGTCATTTGCATGTTATTGCAACAGTCATGCTGCAATAATGTTTAAAAATAACGTCTTTTTCGAGACACAAATTATAACCTATAAAGAAATATTTTAAGGTTTGAAAGAAAGCTTTTTTGCTGCTTTAAAAGCAATCACTGCGTTTGTTTTTAACTATAAGATGCAGTTAAAATGACAAAAAAGCTGTTTATTAATGGAGTAGAGTAAAAACTTAATTTCAGTTTTTGTACGTTGTTTCTTCGTACTGTAAAGTAGACAGCTTCTTTGAGTCTTCCATTGCTTGTAACAAAACTAGGGTACATTTAAATAAAAGTCGATAAAATCAACATGAAAACAGTTTTTAAGTAACTGTTTTCTTAACTCACAACATAATCAGCAATTTGAAATGAGTCTTAGTTATTACAATTTACTTAAACAATTAGCTCATCTGAATATTTACAATCAGATATTTAGCTTGCAGAGAGTTGCAATGTGTCTAAATGATTCCATCCTATAGACCAAATACAATCATTGCCTCCTTGCACCCACCCTGGCATCAGACACAGTGGAAAACACACACACTCGCCACTTTGTTCTGGAGTGTAAGGGCACCGGATGGGCACCGTGTGTATGTTTGTGTGCAAGCCACTTTTTCTCTGTGGCCAAAGGCAGGAGGTGGTAGAGGGTGCAGCTGTCCCCGACTCTCTGGTCCCACCATCGTCCAGGCAGTTGGCCAGCAGCGTACACAGACCCACAGGCCTTTGAACCACTCTTCAGGCTTCTCACCAGACAAACACACGCTTGCACACATTAGCTTTAGCCCATGCGCTCGCTCGGCCTTCCTGTAGCTGAAGCCTTGGCGTCACATTAGACCTTTGCAATGTGGTAGATTCAGAAGATATGTGACAAGATAGAGCTGCACGGTTGTATTTTTGATCATGATAAAAATATTTGTGCCCCACCCACAGACCCAAAATTAATATGTAAAATATAAACAAAAGTAAAGAAAAATAAAATGTAAAAATAAAACAAAAGGTAAACAAGTCACAAAGAAAATTAGTTTACCATTTACATTGTATTGTTTAATTATGCAGTGTGATGCTCTAAGCAATAAATGTAGTGATGTATACATACACGCAATTATGTACAATGTGCATAATTATGTCATTTAATACTATTGCATTTGCAGTTAATTGCACCTTATTACATTAAGTGCCGATCTAAGCAAATAAAACTGCTCCACATAATGTGGCTAAAAAGAAAAAATATGAATGTCATTTTATATATTGTAATTACTGTATTTTGAATTCAGTTTTATCAGATTTTACTCATTTACTGCTTACGGTAAATACTGTTCAACATGTAAAAAAAAAAACAGTTATATTTTTCAGAAGTCTCTTTATGTTCATTTTCATTCTATTTTCGTAAAAAATATTCCAATAATGCATTTACCAATTGTCTCCCAGCTCATAATTTGTTTTGCAATCAAATAAAATGTTGTCTGGCTAAGGTATTGGATGACTGCCAAAAATTATTTTGTGAAAAAAAAAACAAAACAAAACAAAACAAAACAAAACAAAAAAATCTGGACTGAATTTGATTCCACCAAGAATGCTTCAATTAGACTCGATGTCTTTTTCTGCACTAAGACGCTGAAAAACAGTCTTGTCCAAACAGGGCTATCGACCGAACCACTGGAATTAACACGGTTCACCAGAAGCAAAAACACAATTAGCGTACAAACTGGTTTTTTAAACAAGTGTAAACTAAAATAAATAAAAACGTGAAACAAACTTTGAAATTGATGAACTTTGTCTAAAATGGTCCCTATGTCAGCCTTACCTCGATGATGTCTGCGTTGGTCCTGCTTTCGTGCGGCTCATTGTACTCTGTGTATTTGAGGAGCACTTTGTCCATGTCGGTGCTGGCGTACTGGAAGAGCTTGTTTGAGTGATTGAAAATAATGAGGGCAATCTCGCAGTCACATAACACACTTAGTTCGTAGGCTTTCTTCATCAGACCAAACTTCCGTTTGGTGAAGGTCACCTGTAAACAGATAAAGAGAGAAAGATGATGATAACAGAGATGAGTGCGATGGAGTGAGCGGTGCATTAAAAAAACAAACAAAAAAAAACGAATGCTTATAATAATTCCCACTAGTCCACTCTTACAACTTTGAAAACACTCCAGGATAGTAACAACAAAATGTATTTAAGTTAACCGGTAAAACAAAAGAAAAAAATAATCCCATTTTAAATATAAAATAAAACTTTGCTCTCATTTAAAAGGTAAAACTGCAAGGTCCTCATTTTGTAGGAATATTTAAGGAGAGGAACTTTAGGAAGCAAAGCAGACGCAACTTCAGGTTAGGCTCTTCCAGGTGGATCTCCATTGAAGTTTTTAAAAACTAAAATGGCCCTTAGAATTTTCACAATTTCAGTTTGCGGTTCCACTTGGAAAATTCAAAAGCTCTCCAGGATTTTGCTGACAGTGATTGAATGATTGTAAGTGAAGTTCTTTTTTAACCTTCTCCAATAGGTGGAAGAATCTTCTCCACCTCAACAATCTTTAAAGCTGATGTTCGTTCTCTACACCAGCACCAGGATAAAACACTAGCAACATAATTGCCATCAAAAATAGAAATCGCAGGTAACCAATGGCAACAAGAGGACACAACTTTATTGCTGTGAAGATTGTGAAAAGTGTCCTGACTTCTCTCCATTCCTCTCTCGATCCAATTAACCTCAGGGCCGAAAGCTTACCTAATAACCTTTTCCTCCACACATCTACTGAAACTCAACCTCCCCTGCTGCCATGTCTGACTGTGGCAGTTCTCTTTACCTCCATCAAACGCCACAATCTCATATGCAACTCATCAACCTAATTAAAGCATATTTTGTGGCAAGCGAGATGGCAGTTTGCTTGGTTTCTCGCACCTTTTGGGTTTTTTTTTAATTGCTGGAGCACTCATTATATCAGAGAATGGTCAGAAGGACAGCACGTGTATAGAAATATCATTCACGGATCTCAATTAAAAGTGATACTTGAACAAACTTAGGTCACATTTAGGTCAGAAAACCAACAGTAGATTTTTTTTGCTTGTAATTTGACTAGTCAGACATATGGAGAGCGAGCTGACGCAGCAAAGCCGGCAAAGTTTGAGAGGAGTAAGAACAGCTGGTCCAGCCAAAGGAAATATTCTAAATCAGCACAAATATTCACTAGTATTGTGACTAGAAAACACCACCATCGTAATGACGTCTTAAAGGCTTAAAGTTTACTAACCAATATACGCAATTACTGGAACTAATTAAATATGAATACAAACATATTTTCGCAATGCATTAATTTACTGTACAATTTATAGTTTTGTTATCATAATAATTAAATGTATGTTTTCTGTTCCAGGATACAGCAAAGTTTAAACAGAAGGCTTGAACTTAAACTGCTTTAAAACTAATCCTAAACTACTGTAGAACTCATATTGTTGTTAAACTCTGTTGTTACTCAATGACACATCATTGCTTTTTTTTATTACCAATCCATTACTGCTTTTGAATAAAGTTTTGTTATGTTATGAACTTTTATCTGTTATGAAAGCCTGGGAATTGCACATGTTTAACCTTCTACTTCTAACAGTAAAGTTTTTCAATATTCTGTGATTGTAAAGTGCAGTAAATATTCAAGTAAATCATTATTAACTATAAAATCATTAATAACTATAAAAAGTTGCTTTGTAAAAGAAGATTCTTGTTTTAATAAAAAAAAAATGCAAAGATAATGTTCTTTCTCTTATCCGTTAATGGTGCAAAAGTACAGACTTTATAATAATAATAATAATAATAATTCAACCTTTATAACGAGAGTTGTAAGACTTACCTCTCATTTAAAGATGTAATGCTAAAATGAAAAGAACTGCTCACCTGTCTGTTACGCTCGTCTGTGATTCGCTGAATCTGTATCTTTTTCCTCCCCATGGCAGCTGTGATTTGCTGAGCAGGGGTGGGGATGATGTTGGGGGGTGTGTCGGTTGGTGTCAGAGGTCAGACTTCTCCTTGAGGCAGTTCCAGAAGTGCAAACTGCAACCTGTCATATGAAGATGTATGAAGATGTGTGTGAGAGAGTCTTTCTCTCTCTCTCTCTCTCTCTCTCTTTCTCCGAATGCCACCTGTTTACGGCAGCTGGGCTAACCAGTCTTCCTCCTCGAATAAAACAAATGATGGAAGGAAGGAAGGAAGTAGGGCCTTCAGATCATGGTTTGTTCCGGGTGCATGTCATCTGACGGGTACCAGTTTATTTATCCAGCCCCCCTTAAAAGGACTTCTGATGAGCTCTGTGGAAAAGAATAACACTGAAATGAATTCCAAAACACATACTGATGTTTCAGTCAATGTGAATTACTGAATTTTGTATCGAATCATATACAATTATTGGCAATGAAACAAAATAGCATACAAGGGTAGACAATAAGGGAAATTTTCCACTGGCCCGACTATCAAAACCACTGGCCCAGGTCGACGCATAGTGTATTGATCCCAATAATCACAAAGAAAAACTGTTTGCTTGAACAAAATGAATATCATTTAATTTGTTTAATGTAGGTTTAGTGCAATGTGCAAAATTGAGCAAAAACAGAACAACTGCAATTATCTGCCTTTTCTTTTCGTATTCTGTTTTGCTTTCCATTAATTCTTCTAGTGATTTTTTTTCCTTCCTGAAACATGTAACCTAGATCAGTGGCGCCCAATGGAAAACATTTTTGTGTCTTGGGCCCAATACCGCTTTTATTTTATTTTATTTTTTTACTCCATACTGTCAGTTAGATGCTTCTATCCAAGGCAACTTTCATGTCATGTGTTAAGATTTGTAAAAATTGTAAAATTGTTCCTGGGAATCAAACCCATAATCTGGTGTTTAATCTCCAACTCTACTGACTGAGCTGCTGCACAAATTATTCTTAAAAAGTTTGCAATTTTTACGTGTTTTTGGCAGTTTTGTCATGTAGTTACCCTCCAGTGTCTGATTTGAAAAACATCAATAATAAAAGAACATGCATCGTCCAAGTGCAAATAATGTAACATGTTACATATAAAAAGAGAAGCACCAAAGTAGTGACTTAATCAAAGTGCCATAGTAAATATAAGTGGTGTTATTACTCCTGTCAGAGTGATTTAAAATGCAAAAAGTGTTGACCTTACAAAAAAATGCAAAATCCATTTTAAAATAAATTGGATGTAACGACGACAACAACACCAACAACAACAAATAACTGGAAATACAAAAATATACTTTATTTTATCATTTAATTTAAACTAGAATGTCTGGATATTTTTATTAAAGACCATCAAATAAATTATTTCAAACGTGTGTTTAGACGTTTGAATTCTTGGACATAAGGATCACTTCGTGTGATCACGTGTCAGATACACTGTTCTTCGTGATATATTCATGATAGTAGTTTGGCTATTGTATTATTATGGTTTAAAAGTAAAGCGTGTCGTTATTGCACAGTCGTGAAAAACGTAAATAAAGCGTTTCGTGGTTTAACAAACATTTCTTTTAACAAATTATCGCTAAACAGTTGCCGTCATTTTCCTTCCACGCTGCTTTATTTAATCTCGCTTTTTGTGTTTAATGCCCAGATTTAACGAAATTATTCGCGAGAAAGTTGCTACTTGTGTTTGCCGCGGCGACGCGCAGAACCGCGAGACTCGGTAGGAGAGAGCGCGGCGTTTGGAGGCGGAGCGCGAACTCGTTGCATATTAGTAAGACTGTCGGGTCGGATCACATAACGAGTTAGCGGTATTTAGCAAGCGAAACAGTTTAACAGAAATGCAGGTAAATTAGAGAGAAAATCCAGAGAAATATTAATTTTTTTATTGAGTCATTTTTACTGGCCCCAACGGGCCAGCAGTTGGACCCATCTGGTGGCCCGGTTAGATTTAAAAGTACCGCCGGGCAACCGGGCCATTTATATTGTCGACCCCAGGCATACATATAAGCACATGCATGAGAAACAAAAGTGTGATTAGTAAGACATCTCCATCACTACAATACGTGAAGAAATATTATTCATATTTAAGGGCATGTTAACAAAAAATATATATATAAAGAAACACAGTGAAAAAAGTGACTTTAAATGAACTGCACACAAAGCACTGCTGCCTGGAAACAAGATGTCTGTTTACTTCTTCTTCTCTTAAAGTATTTACTGCACATTAACTGCTTTGCGGAATCGCCTTCTAAAAGAGCACGATCATCTCTCTTTGTTCGCCAATGGCTGAAACCAGTGTCACGTACAGTAAAGACACCAGGCAACACCTGCTACTGGGTCTCTGTGCAAAAGCGTGTAATTCATCACTATATTCTCCCTTTCAGCTGTTCAGTCAACATCCAACCAACAGAGAAAAAAACCTTCTAAAACACTGAGAACAGATGCCTGGGAGTGCATGAATGAAAGGGTGCATGAATGAATGTTACTGCCGCCTAGGAATTGTCATATGGGTCAAGATAATTTTAAAACATTCTATTTTTATCTCCCCCTTCAATTAAAAAAAACACACACAACCGAGAGCTTAAAGCACAGTTCTATATATACAGCCTGGCTGTTTACACACAGACACACATTCCCACATGGCTGTAGACACAAGGCATCTTGGTGAAGCGAGGCGTGCAAAGATTCTGGTTTAACTTTCAGGTCTGAGAGAGTGTGATCATTAGTTTAAATATTATTAGGAGAATGACTAATTTAACGTGGCTGTTTTTTTTTTTCAACCGCATGAAAAGAACAACCTCAAACGAATACATACCTTTTTTAGTTTAACCTTTTTTTAAAATATATAAACACACTTTTTTAAACAAATAACAAAAAAAAAAATACAGTTCAAGGTTTTGCTTTTGTTTGGTTGTCTGCATGCTAGATTAAGTCACTATTTAAAACGACTTTTAACTGGTTTAACTGGTTTCGACTGATTTAATGGTAGCCATGTGGATTTAATGGTGGGATCTTTCACTATTTAGTCCTAATTGATAAAATTAAACAAAGAATCAAACTAAATATCGATGGAAAGAAAAAGAAGCTCCAAGGCAAACCAGTCTTACTTTAACCGAAAAGGTCAGACAGCAAAAGGTGACATTCTTTTGAGGGTCAAAGACGTTTAACAAAACAGACACTGTCAGAAGCTTCATCACTTCTTTCACACTGAAGTACGGAGCCACGCTTGAGCGCATATGCACATGTGTATCAGTCTGAGACTGGAGAGGATGTGTCGACAGGAAGGGTTTCCTCAGCCGGCCGTTAGAAGCACAGACTTCAGTTCAAAGTGATTTGGAGTTTGTATGTGTTTTGGTCTATGAGGCCAATACATGAAAGGCTTTCTTTATCTGCAAGGAAGGCCACAGGCCGACCTTTCACCCTGTGAGTGCCGAGAGAGGCTATTTCCCAGCTCTGATCTCAGCTGCTTCACAAGGGACCTGGACAGTGTACTCGGACCATTGACTCCTCGTGGTCAGTCCTGATGAAGAAATGAACGCTAATAATGTCACTGCTCGACATTCATGAAGCTTCAATGCTTGAATGCAAATCCAAACATGCAGACATGACCTGGCGGTTTATGATTCTTGTCCAAACCATATGTATCCTCCTGTGTAGGTTTTACACCAATAGGTGTTAAAATGTGGTCAAGAAAAGCTAAGATATTAAAAACTATAACCACACGAAAAGAATGATCTCAAACGAACAATTACCCTTTTCAGTTCAAGCTATTTTTAGTAGATATGTAAAAGCAATTCCAATGGCACCAGGCCTATAAATATAGCATAATGACATCGCTCTTGAATATCACGACAGCAACAAATAACACAGATATGCAACAGAGGGCAGACAAAGCAGACAACAAATATTTTAAAGAGAAAATAATATACACCAAATTTCTTAGAATTGAAGGTGCGCTTAAAATACTAAATATTAAATATAAAAAATACTGTGTGCCATATCAGATTTTTTTATGAAAGATACAATTAATAATAGTACGCCTATCAATCTTTTTCAAGAGAACACATCTTTTTACAAATCTCTTGGATACATCATTGTTCAGAAAATAATACATTTTCAACTTCACTGGGAAAGTATTTTATTTGAGTGCTTATTGAATGCTAGTTGAGATGGGGTTTACATTACATTTAAAATTAAAAATGTATTTTTTTTACATTTACATTATTAGGTGTTGAGCAACAAGTGAGATAAAAGTTCAAAATCTTTGTGTATTGGGTTTGACGTAAACAGGTTCACATATATGTGCGCAAACATGGCACACATAGCTGGTGAAGCAGCTGTCCCGCAGTAACACGTAGGATGTTGTGATCTTTTTTTGTCATGTCTATTCAACTAAAAAAACGTAATTGCAAAACTAATGTACCTTGATTTTCCCAGACAGTTTGCACAATGTCCATCATATTCTATAATGCTAATCTTAATTTAATTTTTGTTGTTCTGTTCCAAAAAATAAGGCTTCTAACCGCAATAACACAGCAGAAAATGCGCTCAGAGACAGGTAGAGTGTACGGAAGACGGTCGACGAAGACTGTGTTTTAGAAGACTGTGTGTATGTGTACTGTATATAGTTGTATATGCAATGAAAAGCCATTTTTACCTAAAAGGTAAAAATTCTTCAACAAGTTTGGTTCCCCTACTGATGCTTACAAGTATTATTTCGCATGTTAACTTGTGAACAAGAAAGTGAACCGAGGAACAACTTGCCAGTATATTAGAGTTAATTTTACATTCACGTAACAATGAATTGTAATAATTCACAGACAATCTTTGGACTAACCAGGGTTAAAAAAAAAAAATGTACGGTATCCCATTGTCGGCCACAAGTAAGTGTTTCAACATATTTTAATTTCCTCTTTGCTGATGAAGAAAACGCTTTGTGACTTTTGATCATACAAATTCATGTATCCAAGTCACACACCATCAAGCTGTTCAGACGAACACAGTTGGAGCCTGTAAGGACTCTGAAGTATCAGAGCTCCATGAGGATAAGCACACAATGCCCTCAACCATGTGTGGGCATCTGACATTCTCCCTGAATGTGTATGTAAGCATATCTCCTCTGGATGGTGAGTCTGAGAGAGTCCAGTTTTGTTATCCCTGCTGGTAACTAGAGGCAGAGTGGCCTGGGGCCTTGGAGATAAGGGACTGCAGCCAAAGCTGGGTTTGGACCAGGTCCAAACTATGCTGAGAAATCCATCACCGTCCTAACTCGGAGCAGCGGGGTCACTGACTGGAATGGAGAATTGCTTAATTTGACCATTTGCAATTTTTACACACTAGTGCTGCACAAAGTCCCACATGACTAGTCACTGGTGGGCCAGTGGTGGTAATAACTTAAACACATAAATGTGTAATTTTAGAAAAGAAAATGTTTAGTGTTTATTCAATAAATAAGGTGGCATTTGGGAATGACAGGGAGACAAATGCTTCAACTAATCGGGCAATGGAGCAGATGCTAATGAAAATGACCAAATAATCATTTGAATGATGAATCTAACCAGCAACAATACAGTGGCCGTGTTAAAAAATAAATACATAAAATAATACTAAATTAATTTCAACGGCAACATGTGAAAACAAAATAATTCTAAACTTAGTTGTACAGCCACTTTGGTTATAAAGCTAATATAAAGCAAAATATATTTTTCATTTCGCAATATTCGCTTTTCAATTTCTGGGTCATGTGGAGCTGGAGTCAATCTCAAATTGCCTGTATAAGTGGGAATCACATGGTTTGATTGGCCCCCAAACACAGAGCGGATTGTGTTTCAACATCCAATTCCAGAGTGCCATCATTTATCTATCTATATATTGTTGAGATAAATCCGGATACAAAACAAACATTAAAGTTATAAAATTAACACTTGCAGGTGTGTGACTTTAGTTTGTGTGTGTCAAGGACTTTTCAGTTTCAGCCCAATAACAACAAATAAGAAACTGACCAGACTCGTAACAGGGTTTTTAAAACATTAAATGAGAAAAAGTGGAGCTTTGCAAGACTCTCTAGCGATTTACTCCAACCTTGGGTTTGTAATGCCAGCACCAACTGCAGGATATTTCCAGCCTGTTGACTCAACCTCCCTGCACGACAGGAACTCACCCTGTCCAATATGGCTACTCGGCTGCTGACCACAGTGCACGATGTCTGTTTTTCAACCAAGTCGTTTGTCCACCATGTTCTGATGATACGGCGCTACCGAGTGCCGTCACTGGACCTTCTCCAGGAGCTAGGTGGCGTAATGTCTGCCAAACCACAAGTGCAACCAAATCCCTCAGGAAAGGGAGGGTGACGGGTACAGCACTGCAAGGACAGCATTTCAGTGGGAGGAGTGTAATAGATCTGTGGTCTTCAGCTTGTGAATCGCACCCCTGCTGTCAATCCCATCAACTCTGTAAGCAAACTACAATGCTAAGGTTACCAGTTTCAGCTCCGAACAACTTATTTTCCAGCGACTGACATTTTGACATTGTGTGACAAACCTAAAAAAAAAAAACAAAAAAAAACAAAAACAAAAAAAACTTGACTAATGGGGACACACAAGTTCTCTGGTTTTCTCAAGCGTGGGCTGTTATTTACGGCTTATCTCTTCTACCATCAGTGTGGACAATGTGGTCAAACTTGTCAGTTTACATCACCAACACACGTCCAAACAGACTTTGGCAATGAACTTTCTTCAGTTGAGATGAAACTTTCTAAGCTCCAAATGCAACTGGCTGACCCATGACCAAACACCAAATCAGAACAAATGGTCACTGTACGTCTCATGGACAGACATTTGTTGTTGATGTGTACATATTGAAATATATATTTAGCTTGTTTGATGGGTGAATGCCATCTCATTTACCCATTGAACCAATCTGCTTTCTGCTTTAATGTTATTAAAAGCAAACACCAAACCTTTAGAAAGACCAAGAATTTCAGAAAATAGCACAACCGCTTAGAGAGTGTGCTTTGGAGACATAAACATGACGCAGGCAGAGGGTTGGGTGTGTAGCCTGTGGTTTGTCATAAACACGTCATGTTTTGTCAAGAGTTGGCAAGACAACAAAACAAAAGCTTTTTGTCTACCTAACGAAAGATTAACTTGTTTGTTTAGAATAGTCTGTCAAAAGAACAAAGATTTTCATCTTGTTTATTGAATTAAACATCCAATTAAGCAAACCACTAGTTTTTCAGTTTAACCAGCACATCTGATTTTTTTAAAAGGGCTTTTTAGTTTAGAAGTCGTACAGAGAATTCCTACAATTAATAGGAGACTGTGTTTGTCCTGATGAAATTAACAGATTAACAGACTCAGTCCCGCAAATTGATACAGCAAAATAGTTTATTTTCAATTTTATTATTGTAAAATTGTTCTTAAAAATAATTTAGCAACAACTGTAGTAATCATTTATCATATTATTCAGACCATAAAATGTCAAAGTATTAACTGGGCACTTTATAATCCGGAAAACAAAAAAAAAAACTTTTTATTAATGGCGCACCTTATTATCCAATGTCACTTAATCTGTTAAAAAAATCTGTTACAATTAATAATTTACTCAAACATTTTAAACGCAAAAAAATCTATTTTTATAGCAAAAATATACGGATATTCCCAAAAAGAAGTGGACGGACGTGGACGTGAGCTGTTCTGTCTATGTGTGAAGTGAAGCTGTCATGCAGTACAGCACATGGTCCTGTCACACCAGCCTTCAACGCTTGAAAATACCCCGAAGGCAACACATTGTTCACGTCAACCTGATCTCCAACTGACGTTTACGGAATATACAAATCAGGAAAAACAAACCAGCAAACTATTTCTGGCATTCTGATTTACGTCATTATTCAGATATCAAATTTTCCTCAACATCTTAAAGTTGATAAAACCTCTGCGTCATATCGGTTTCAAAAGTGTAACAATTGCTCAATTCAGACAGGAAAGTTCTGTTAAGGTTTTGGCGCTCCGAAAAAAGCAAGCGTCCTTCTGCTTACCTCTTACTAATACAGATAAAGAAGTCGGATTATCCTCACACTGGTTTCTCAGAGTTTCTTTGCAGTGAACCAATCAAATTACAAATAACATCCAAGTGGACTGAAGCACAGCTTGTCCTGTGACCTTATGCCTGCAATGAGTCTCAAACCCCCAGCCCTCTTCTCATAGACACCCACTTTACCAACCAACCCACCCACCCTGTGCCCTAATATGCCTTTAGCAACTGCCTTCAATCCATCAGTGTCTTTGGATGTAATTGAGAGGGTGGTTGGGTGTTAGGATTGGGACGGTTGTCAAAATGTCAGGTCCTCTGTTCTCTTGCCTGTACATGTGTGTGTTAAATGTAGTGGCAGCTGCCCACACACCTTTTGTTCCAACACCCCCTTGCCATGTCTGTGTTGTCACAGCTGGAAAGAAAGCAACTTTTTGGGTCCAACATGGTAGCATTTTGGGGGCGACTCGGCGCTTAAAGAATCCTACGTCTCTTACTTGAAGGATTTTGCAATTACCATTTTTTTTGAAAGGTGCACTGCATTACAAGGCCTACCAATAAAAGAAACATCAAATTATTTATTTTGCTTTTAATAAGAGGCACGCAATTTTTAGGATTTTAAGCGCACCTTTTAATATAGGTAAAATATGGTTTAAAAATATTCTTTTGGGGCCAATTTTGTTATAAAAAAAAAGTTGTACAGAGGCAGACTGTGTAGACTTGAGAGTGCTAAACAGAAAAAAACCAATTGATTCTTCTAATAATCAAAATACGATAATTATCACCAATAATGAGGAGAAAAAAAGTCTAAAATTACGAAAGGTAAACAGAAGACAAAAAAAAAAACCAGTTGCCATTACACTGGTAAGACAACTCTACTTTTTATTTTTTGTACTTATACAAAAGAAACCATTTATGCAGACTTTATTTTGAGGATTTTATTAACATTTACAGCTATAGTTCTAGAACAATATAATGGTATTGGGTATAACGGAACTTATATTAGTTTTACACTTTTACAATTTTAAACTTTTCCCAAAATGATGAATAAACTGAATTGTTCGTTTCAGTATTGATATTTTTAGAAGACAAAAACCCTCAGATTCAGGTTTGGAAATTTGGATGAAATTTAGTATTTTAACATCAGGAAAACAACCGCTCACAAAACTCTATCTATTTTACATAGGATATGAGTGCAGGCAGTTTTAGTTTCCTAATGTTGTGTATAAACGATTGTTATATTGAAAAACATTAGCACGAATTCATCAATCTTTTATTGTTTCACCATTGATCGGAATCTTTAAAATCGTACAAATTTTTTTCCATATACTTTTTATAGGGCTTCAATATATCTCACACTCTCAATTACAGGAACAATATTTTAAAATAATATTTTAAATATCATTCTTAAATACCAGTAATCCTTGGCACAATATCCATGTGTAAAGACAGAAAACATTTTGCAACTGTAATGGGCGGAGTCAGAGTGGAAAGAACTGACTGCATCACAGGCCTGACCTGTCAGCAACTTAACAGCAACTGTATTTCAGATGAAAGCCAAATTGGGTTTTTTGGGTTTCTACTTTATAAAACACATCACGTTTATATTTTCATATTGCTGTTGAAACACTGTGAGTGTTCAGGCCAGTGAAATTATAATCATTATATAGCTTATTACATTTCTATGAGAATCCATCATTACTGTTTGGTAATAAAAAAACAAAAAAAAAACAATGTAAATTGTTAAAATAATAATAATGTAAAAAAAACAAACAAAAAAAAAAAAAAAACAATTTTAAATAGAAAACCATACAATTTTTTTAATCTACATGATAACCTTATTGTGGAAAAAAGAATAAAAATTAGGCAACCTTTTTTAAATTTGATTAATTAGACGTATTTTGATTTTTCCCCACATATCATCCTGCCGCACTCTCCTCATTCCAGCAAATTCAGACAAATCACAAAAGCATTGGAATACCAAGAACAGCTGTTAGCCTTTTTAACCAACCAGATCAGATAACATAACAAATACTGTTGAATCAAATGACTAGCGTGTCTTAATGACTGTCGACACTAAACTGTAACAACCTTGGACAAAAAATGTTAGCGTTGCTTAGTGATAAATCGTCCATCAACAGAAAAACGAAGAAAACGTGGCGATATTGGGATGCAGCAAACGCTAGAGGAGCCTTAACAGACACTGCCTGTTTGTCTTCTGGTAAGCCCCTCCAGCAGCTGCCATTGGAAAACACTACAATCTGAAATCATTTGCTCTGACCCTGAAACAACCCTTGAGCTTTAGCCCGTGCCTGCACGTTAAACCGTGATTTATTTCAAATCATCAAGGGAAACTGCATTTAATCTATATTCCCACAGAAAACAAACATTCGAAGTATGTAAATACACAGACAGAATGTTAAGCCCAACAATCCCAAGGAAAGCAGGGAGTTGTTCGAGTGTAAAAACTGTAATGTAATGAAATTTATTTAATGCATAAATGAAACCACAATTCAAATCCTGCAGATTTGTCTTTAGTTCTTTTAGTTTTGGTTCAGCTTAGAAAATTAACCAATCAATCAATCAAATCAATTTTAACAATTCGCATTGGCCTAAGAAATAGAACAGAAAAGAAACGTTATTATTCCCACAATGGGGATATTTTTATCTTCCAGCAGCATTAAAAGAAAACATATGGTACATTTTTGAACAGGGCAATGTAATCATATACATCAATAAATATAAAATATATACCTTACTACGAAAAGTATCACTGCAAATTGCAAAAGTGTTACCCATTAATCCATTAAATACAGAGTTAGATTTTCAAAGAATATCAGTTTTCAAAGGCAGGTCCGAGTTTTCTCTTCCTGGTTACAGTTCAGTGTCAGTTTCGGCACATGGTGATGTCTTTACGCAATGTTTTGAGAAAATAATCCTTAAAAAGATTTAAAAGAAGGAGAATTGGCCCACACACCCAGCTTCTCTCACCATTCCATTAAAAAAAGAACAAAAGAACACACACACGCGCTTCTGGTCAAACAGCTGACGTTTAACCAGGCAACAGCTGACAGCTACAGGTGGGAAGGGCAGGAGCTCTTTAACCCTCCACACATCCCTTAACCCCCAACACACACCCCATTCTCATCCCAGAGTCTTTCTGCTTAAACACTCCCAGGCCCACCTGTTACTACCGCACAGGATCTGTGCTAAACCCTTCCTCCACCACAGGTTTATTTCTGAGGTCAGTCTCCCTGTCTCCCGTGCACATTCTCTCCATTTCCTCATTACAGCCGCTCTCCTTGTTTGGTCTGTGCCTTTGAAAACCTCAGCAAATGTTTTAATTCCCTGTGTAGCGCAGACGGATCTGATGGTCAGCTAGTCATACCTGCCTCTTAAGTCAGTAATTAAATTGTACCTTATGAAAGGTGCATTGGTTTTTTTAGCCATCAAACCTTGGTTATATACGCTAAAAAGAATATATTATTTTAAATAAAACAAAAACATTAAATATTGGTCTAGATATTGGCTACAAAAAATTTGTATTGAGCTATAAAATGGCGATACCGTGAAAACAGATAATGTATTTCAACGACTTGAGATATCGTTATCGCATAACTTTGTTTTATAGTTCAACGGTGCTGAATGATTTGCTTGTTCCACTCTTGTTCAACACGATTGTAGAAATTTGTAAAAAAAAAAAAACCACTTGCTATTGTAGTTTATCTTAGGCTAGTAGCCAAAGCTAGAAATGACTAGAAACAATTTAGCGTGCTTCTAACTGCTACACAGAGCACTATAAAAAGCTGTACCGGATGCATTGTGCACTCTGTCTTTATATAATATTAGTTATTGTGACATTAATTTTCACAAAGCCCTACATGGGCCTTACAATATTATCAAACAAAAAATAGCATTTGCATAAATATGCAAATAAGACCTAAACATATGGGTGGCGCATTTTTATCAAAACTAAAGCTGCTACTGTTAAAAACAAAACACACATAAGACTTTGTGTATTTATTCTGCTCTTGTAAACAAACTCGTTACAACAAAACGTATTGTAAAAACTGCCTTGTGTTCATTTATTCAGGCAGTAGACTACTTTGTAATGTAGAAAAGTGTGTTGAATAGATAAGAATACTGCAGTAAAACAGTGTACTACAATGACAACATGGTACTTAATCATATATATCATCAAGCTAATTGTAGGGCAAATAGTAAATAAAAATGGTTCATGTCTCGCAAATACCTCACATAGAACACATTAGAAACTGCTACATGAGCATGTAAACAATGTTTCATAAAATGTAAACACAGACGAAGGTGATGGTTGAGATTTAGACACAGACACATCAATTTTTGTGACACAGCTTGTCTGACTTGGCCAATCACGACAGCAATTTGCCGCTTTTCATCTGTTTGGTGCTTGATCTTTATGTGTTAATCTTTACACATTAATAAATCACAACAACAATTTGTATTTTCTAATCATGGAGCAGAAATAGCATAATTGGGATAAAAATATGACTAACTGTGCAGATCCTTAACGTTTTAAACCAGTGAAAACGTCACTGGAAAACAAATCAAGCTCTGTCTAGCACAAAAAAAAATGAGACGGGAAAAAAAGAAAAGTGGGGAACACATGAAAAGAAAAGTCAGAAAACGCTGCCCTTGAATCGGACTGTAGGAGTACTTGCATTGCATTTGAATAATATAAACAATGTCTTTAATCCCGAGAGGAAACGTGTAGAGGTTAAGACTCAGACAATTCCTCCTTGCTCTCGAGAAGATACATAAGAGTACATGTTTGTGTGGGATGAGACTGCTCGGCCAGCGAGAAGGCCAAGAAACATAAAATGCAATTCAATTAAACAGGTAATAAATTCATTCCGCAACAAGGAACTCAAAACAAGGTCAGATTAACACGGACAAATATCCAGCGCAGGAATCTGATTGGCTGACTACGCTTTGTTGTTCCAAGTCCACAGTTCTGCAGCTTCATCCGAAGTGAGGAGTGCGTATCCACGTGAGTAAACGCTCACCAACACTTGCGTACACAAAGTGTGTCACATTGGAAGGAGAAAGAGGGGATTTTTTTTCTTCCCGTCCCTCCTCCTCCTCTGGCATATTTCCCAGCTCTCCATACTGCTGCCTGCATCTCCTGTGATGAGAAGACGCCAGCCAGCAATATTCCATTAAACATGGCGGAGATCGGCCACACTGAGCCTCGAGAGCGAGAGAGACAATGTGTGCAGATGGCCTTAGACAAGAACCACAGCTGTACTGCCATAGAACTGTAGTGCCCCATGAGAGACAGACAAGTAAAACAGCAGAATAAAGAGAAATACAGCTGGAAGCAGCAATTATCAAGCTGTGCACCACAGAAACACCACGTTGAAGCAGACTTTAAGCAACGTCTTAAAATCAGACGTTTCAACCTATTTTTCAGACTGTGGACGCTCTTAAAATTTGTTTGCAAGAAAAAGAACAGGAAGACGTTTGTTAAAAGTGCGCCTTAGAGAGAAAAATACGGTATCGTCATGACACCAAGGTTAACAACAAGATAAGAGTTTAAATCCCATTAAGAGCAGAAAATGGTGAACAACAACTCCAGAAATGTAAAATGGAGGCAAAACAAAGATTAAATTGGGCACAATAGTCAATTCTTTAAGTTTGACACAAGAAACGCACAAACAAACAAGTCACAAACAAACATTTATACAATACTCCAGACACAGTGTGACAAACTTCGCTATAAGCCACCTACAATAAGATTAATATTTTTAAAATGCCAAAGAGTTAAAACTAGTACATTCCAACAATGACTGGCTTCCAACGATAGAGAAAGAAAACTGGCAAGAAATCAGTTGAAAAGGCTGAAGTATAAGAAAGAGCAGAGGTGAAATGAGAGATGCAGAGGTATATGGTTTCCGCACTTGGCTCCAGCGCTTGCTGCTTCAGCTGTGCGGGAGTGATGGCCAAGCCTTGCTCTCACGACACTGTAACCCTGTTAGCCAGTCGCTCTCTAGCACAGCCTGGACACACTTGTGTGAACCCTGTGTTTTTCAAAGTAATGCTCCTTAGACACGACAACAGATTCGCTGAGAGTGAAAACATCAATATTGTAGTGTTGCGGGAAATAATAAACAGCATGTTAAAGATTTGTCACTGGAGTTATAATTTTAACCCAGCAAGAGATGAAAATTGGTCAAAAGAATGAATAAAAAACTCTGTAAAAGAAAATGTTCTTTGTATACGTGAAATAATCGGTGGATACTTGCGTTTATCTGCAATTTGAGTAACAACTGCAGAGTCATAATCTTCACTTCTATAGTAACTTTGTAGCTCGTTGCTGACCGATAGAAACTCATCATAATTCTCGACCTGATAACATTACAAGTTTCTATTGTCATTTTATTTTATTTTTAATCATCAGTGAAGACGAAACACAGGGAGATAACCGAGTAAAGCTTTCCCAGTAGCTCAGTCTGCTGGCGTTTGAAACACAGGATCATGGGTTCAATTCCCAGGGAAAGCAGGAATTTGTTGAATTGTAAAAGTTTGAATTAAATGTAAGTCGCTTTGTAAAACTGCTATAAATGACTGTAAAGTTAATGTTCAAGTTAAAACCTGTGGCAGTTCTGTGCTGAAGTGGTAAGGAGCCAAGCCAATTTAAGGTTCGAATCCTGGTCTGATGGTTTTACAACTGAGTATCCTTGAGCAAGACACTGATGTCCACTGCTCCGGGTTTATGTGTGTGAAACTTCACTAAATGGTTAAATACAGAGCACAGTTTTGATATACAGTAGTCCCTAGTGGCCATACTGACAAACTGCTTCACCCAAAGCACCTTCACTTCATTGTTCACTTCTTTGTTCTTTTTTATAGCGGTAGATTGTGGATTATTTACAACAGTAGATTTGTGAATTATTTCTCTAATTTTCAAGCTCTTAGGCCCATTAAGCAGAAATTTGGGTTTGATTAACCAGAATCAACTGTGTATGAAGTATTTAAATGGAAGCATTGGAACAGATGGGCTATTCGTGTATTTGGTATATGGTTAGTAAAAAGAAAAACACTTCCTGCTATTTGTCTATTTGTCTGCTATTCAAATCATTATGGTTTATTTCTCCACCGCCCTCAACGTTACGTTCCAGGATCTAACGGCAGTAAATGACTTTGCATGTGTTCCCATGGGGAAGATCCGTGTCAGACACCTGCCAGTGAGTTCCTGTCTTGTTCTGACATTTGGAATAAAGAAAGAAAGAAAGAAAAAGTGCACATAGTCAGAGACTGGCAGAGAGCTGGTGGGTTCATCTGCCTCTTGCCACGCTGTTCTCCCAGCACGCTGAACTCAAGCGGAGTAAATGAACTAAACTGGCAGAGAACAGAATCCATGTGAATTACAACAATGTGACATTGTGTAAAAAAAAAAAAAAGTTTTGCCGTTACCGGTTGCTCACTTCAAACACAAGGCAAAAAATAATTAGTGGGAGAGCTGCACAACAGCTTCACACTTTAGAATGATTGTTCTTTATTATAATTATTATTATTCTAATTGTGCTGTTTTCGGTCATTAACTAGTCATCAACGGTGTGTCCTAGTATTGCTGCTAAACTTCTTATTTGCTGATTGAATTGTCACTTTTCAACGTATTTTCTTTTCCTAGTCCATCCTCTTTTCCACATTGTCTGCTCATCATTCTCACCGTGTTCGTTAGTTTCAATTCAGTCTTTTAGAGTCAACACTCAAATATGACACTACAAATCATAAACGTATTGTAAATAGAAACATAGAACAATTTTCCAATTTATCTTTCGAGAAACATCCTTAAAATTGTGAAATGACATCATCTAGTCTAGTTACTTTAATGACTTTAAATCAAATTCCATGTTTTTTCCCAACCTGTGTGAAAAATAAACCAAAAGAGTTGTTCACAGAACATAACACAAGAGATTCATGAATTTCACAAATTTGAAAAACTTCAGTAGTGAATTCTGTTTAGTGGTGATTATGGGGTCTACCCAGATTCGTTGAATCTACAGAAGATTTATAAAATTGTAAGTGGAATTTGATCGTCTCAGCAATGGTTGTCTCTGCATTAAAATGTTATTTATGAGGATCTCAGAGCAGCATTCAACTTATGTAGGTCACGGCTGTGCTACCCTCTGATCCCAAACACGCGTAGTCAGGTTTATGTAATTGGAAATTCTATCCACTAACACTTATATTCAAGAGGGAAACACAGAGAGGAGGAAAAAAAATGTCATCTGGATAAAACCAACAACTGAACACCATCCACATTCAACAACCAAAATATCCACACAGATGGACACAAAAAAGATAAGCCATTCACCATATTTAGAAGGCAATGTCTGACACAGTCCTTCCGATATGTTAATCCAAATCTAAAAATAATGATAAAAAAAAAAACCATTAAAATGTCTATATTTTTGCATTTCTTCTTTTCACAGCAAAGCAAAAATGAGGTCAACACATCATTCTAGCTTGAGGCTGATTTTAAGGAATTCAGTACTACTGACGCCATTTTTCAAGCTCAGTTGAATACATCTGATTCATGATATGGAAATCAGTATATTTGGGACTATTTGAAAATCTCGAGGCTTGTCAAACGTCTGTGCTGTCTGCATTCATTTATCATCAAGTTAAGCTCCATCTGGGCAGCAACTTCATCATTTACCTAATAACACATTCAATTAATGGTAAAAGACTGATCAGAAAAAAAACTTTAATCCAAAGTGTCTGTGTGAGTGAGAGCATGAGTGGTGGTCTTTATAAGGAATACAGCTGCTCTCTTCTCAGTAAGACGACACCAACACTTCATCATTGAGGTGACCACACCGTTTTCTAGACCTGGTTTGGACAAACCATTAAAAATAAAAGGACATTTCAATGTTCACTTGAAGCTTACATGTGCCCGTTAACGTTATTTCTAACAATGATTTTAAAAAAGCCCACCAATGCGTTTCCCATCCCCATTCTTACACCTAAGCCAATCTTGACTAGTCTCCAGCAGAACAGAGTTGCCCTCATCTTCAGTGGTCTCTTTCGCATTGCTCATTATCTTAATTGATGTTTAACCCCTAGATCAGCCAATGCTGGCTCAATTAAGAGCTTGCTGGAGGAAAGATTAACACTGGGAAGGAGATCTGCACTCTAGCCCTTCATCAAGCCCTACTCCACCAACCACACCGCCATGATGGACAATGAGGTCATTTCAGAAGTGGAAAGGGCAAAGAAGGACTTTTACCCCCATTATACTTCATTTAATCAGCAGCACTTTGGCCTTAAAGTGGATTTGCTTCAATCAGATGTTGGCCAATATCAGATGTCACCGATCAAGGGCAAAATTATTATTGACAGTGAAGGAATGTGGTGTTTATTTTATGCTTCAACTACACTATTTTATATGCATTATATGGATTTATTATATGCATAACTACAGAAAAGCTTTTAAACCATTGCACCATTAAGGAATTTGTAATTAATATAAACAAATATGAAATCGTCATAGGTTTTCATTATACCATGCAAATTTCATTTTATATATACACACACGCCAATATTAAGGCTATATCTATTTTTTATAGTATAGATATACAGTAGCAAATAATAATGCAAGCGTTTAATTTGATAAAATGTTCAATATAAATAAATGTTACATATAAGCATAGGTAGTTATTACATGTTTGAGTGCATTATCTATTTACGTGTGTGTGTGTGTGTGTGTGTGTGTGTGTGTGTGTGTGTGTGTGTGTGTGTGTTTATTATGGTCAGTTTACTAAATTGTATGCATCTTTCAAAAGGTACAGTCAGGTATAAAGTAATAAATATCTTTTTTTTTCTAATACTTGCACATGGAAAACAAACAATGTACAGATTAATGTATATAGTCAGAATAATTTGGCATATATCAACAAAGTAAACAAAGAGAACAAAGTAAAGATTGTACAGGCAGACAGATCTAACACATAAAAAAGATTAAAAATAAATCTAGCCACAAGA
This sequence comes from Paedocypris micromegethes, assembly GCA_028031935.1. Lineage (NCBI taxonomy): Eukaryota > Metazoa > Chordata > Actinopteri > Cypriniformes > Paedocypris > Paedocypris micromegethes. The sequence continues at coordinate 13,830,197 of CM051501.1, read as the reverse complement.
CAAATATACAAACAACAACAACTAATAACAGCGTAACACAGGCCATGTAACATTTTGTGAGTCTGAATAAAGTCATTATTTTGACCTCATGGAGTTAAAAATATTTTACAAATCACAATAGCTTGATTAACCAAGTACTGATGAGAAAATGTGACATTAGACACAAACACTTAAGTACACACTTCTTTATAGGCATACACACACATGTTTTGTTCTTCTATATGCTGTATCTCCTGTCTTGCATGAATTGAAATCACATATACTCGGGTTTCCAGCAGCCAGGTCTCAAATGTTCCCATTAACAAACACACCTTTCGACATTCAGAACAGAATTGTTAGCAGGGTGCTGATTTGATGCATTAATAACGAAAACAGGACTTGGGATGTGCATGAAAGAATGAAAGTGAATCTTTTTCTCGTCACTTCGTATTGGTACCCCAGGTGGGAGGACATAACAGCATTGATTCTCTAGAGACAGAGCTGACACCCTGCTGGGATGCACGACAGCGCAGTACCTGACTGCATGACCTAGACATTCGGCTCATTATGAGATTCAGCCTATAATGAGAGCAAGAATTCTCAACTCACAGCTCTATAGTAATGCATGTGTGACAACTGGTTCCTCCACTGGAGACATCTGATGATGTTATTAAAAGACAAATTACTGTTTTGTAAACAATGACTGTTTAAAACAGACATGTATTGTTACATTTTCTGTTAGAAAATTATATAAATTGTGCCGAATATAAAGACCCCCCTCAATTTTATAGGCCAAGGCAGCCTAGGTCTGGGGTGGGAATTTATTTCATAATTTCATTTAAATATATATTTCCTAGTTTGCATGTTTTTTAGTTGCGACTAGTTTCCCATCTCTACTCAAGTTAGAACTTTTTTGACTTCATCAGGTGAATGTTAAAACACTAGTTAGTAAGACACCAAAAACATGAGCTGTTATTGCATAACACAAATAGAGAGAGAGAGCGACAGAGAGCGAGCGAGAGATGGCGTCACAGAACTGCGTAGGTTAAACCAAACTTTTGTTTAGATTGTTAAAGCAGGATCAACCAAACTTGATGTGTGAGGCGCTTTAGTACGAAAAAAATGAAAGAGAAGCAAATTTCTACTCCAACAAATGTCCAAAACACACACACATTATCACGAGTCAATAATTCCCACGCAACACCACATGCTACCGTGCGATGAGCTAAAATCTGTGCGACTGCATCGCTGATATATCAAACAGCGACTGAATCTGACAGCTCATCCGAAGCCACAGAACAACAAATTCCGCTCAAATCAGCTCAGAGTGTCACGACCTTTAAAACCGGGTAAAGTTATGGCAGGCGTTTGAGTAAAAGTGCGGGAATTGTCGTGGGTTATAGCGTGTTTGATCCTTGTCATCACTTGGCTAATAAAACTCTGCGCATCGCTAGGTTCCGTTTTAAAACCCGTCGTTTTCGTTATGATGAAATTTCCAGACAGCTACAGCAAATAACAGACACGTGGAAACAAACGTGTAAACATCGCGGATTATAGTCTGTTTTTATTGTATATACAGAGGAAAGCGGATCATTTGAAACTGTTTGGCTAAACAGGACGAGCGACTTACCCGGAGCAGGTACTAGATCCACATCTGTGCGATAAAACACCACGTCGCTTATGGTTGGATATATGAAATCAAGTGTGAAGATATTACTGGGAAAGAAATTAAAGTAAACGTCAGTACTAATAAGCTGAATCCTTAAGTCCTCTTCGGGGTAATTATTTAGAACGTACAGTCAAGACCTCCATGAACAGAGTGTCCTACCCACCATGACTGGCAGACCACTCTGATGGATTGATCGTTTGACCAATCAGAGAACAGCTTCACGTGTGTCAACCAATCGGTGTTAAAAGATGGATTTGCTGCATGTGGAAGCAGAAATGGTGGGCGGGGTCAATGTGCAATAGGAAGAGATCAGACTAAAGCGGTTTATGTATTCATCCGCCTCACCGTCTTCATGAAAAGATCCTTTAAAATTCGCGTTTTCATTGCTGTTATATTCAGTGTATGATAGAAACTTTGAGCCTACATATCTTGAGTAAGCACTGAAGCATTTGTCTAAAAATCAGGATTGCGATTTTGTACTGGTGTGCTACATTAAAAACGTTTTATTATTTATCAGATGTTCACGCTTTAGTAGTTTAAGTCAGCTTCCACATGTTCTCTAAAACACTTAACGTTTCAATGAGTATCAGTAGAACTACACACTTTTCCCATTATAATCGTATAATTGAACACCTTGGCAAAAAACAAGCGGCATAATTTAAATAAGTCAACGTGTCATGCAAGTTTAAGTTAAAATCTTTATTATTTAAAAATATTTTAGTTTAAAATGTTATATACTTTATACTGATTCATTGGATGTATTTTCAACCAATATTGCCAATCCGATGAAAACACCAACTGTCCTATTTTGCGTGGAGTAATACAGTGTTTACAGACAGAATGGTAGTGATGCACACAGAAGCATAATGTCAAGAGTAGTGTAGTTAAGTTTTTAAAAAAGCTGAAATATATTGTTTTGTATAACTGTATAACTGTATAACTGTATATAACTGTGTCAAGTACTGTGACGCAAAATAAAATAAAGAAATTCCAACATTAAATAAAATCAAGAAAAGAATGCACTTGCGACACTCGAACCTGAGGAGCGCGTGCGTCACGGTGATGGTGGAACACTGAAGTCACATGACTGCAAAAAAACTTTGACGACCTACATGTACGAAATTCATAACTCAGACACTATTCCACTTACACAAGTAAATTACGTTTATATATATATATATATATATATATATATATATATATATATATATATATATATATATATATATATATATATATATATATATATATATATATTATATATTGATTTCATTTAAGTGGGATATTTTAATGCACATTGGAATATTTTACTAGTTTTGAGTTATGAAAATGCAAAATGTACAAAATGTTTTGTTTATTTATATTAGGGACGCATAATTATGAATGTGCATTGGTTGTGTTAATTTTATCTACTTAAAAAAATAACAGAATAAACCTGCGCTGCCTTGTGCATACAGGCCTACCTGCAATGCAGAGAGATTACTATGTTTTATTCCTTATGTAAGAAGCTTATGTGCTGGGGTTTTGTAGAAGAGCATTTATACAAACAGATGGACATCCTGTTGCACTCTCTCAGATCGCTCGCTTTCTACACTCGGCACACAGAAAAGGACGCCATTCACACACATTATCAATGCAGGCAAAAAAACAAAAAACAAAGAAATTCAGGCAGCGGAGAGAGAGATGACTTAGACAAGCACCTTAGTTTGGGATCAGTTAAGATGACCATATACTGCATGTCAACCTTAAATTTTTTAAATACACCAATCCTGGGCATTGTCAGGCCCTGGGATCTTTTGTTTGACTATATCCGGCCTCAGTCAGATTAATTGTAAATTACAAAATCTTTTTTTCTATTTCTTTACATTTTTTATCTTAAATTGGTGTATATTGAGATATTTTTTTCTGGTACTATGACACCATATGCACATCAATGAATTATTGTCACTTATCATTATTGCTTTTTGCAATGTTCGTCATAATTGAGTTAAAGTTTTGTTTCCGCCATGCACAATATTTTTTTTCTCATGTGAATTCCCAGAAAAAATACACTCTGTTTGTTATAAAAAATTCATGAACTCCAACAGGATCTTTAAAATTAGTTTATTTCTAATTAGAGATTAGGTGTTATAAGCAACAAATGTGATTCTAGTTACAGCATGTGAAGATTTTCTCTCTTCTAAATTCAAAACCAAGACGCATTTGTTTTACAGTGGCATGTGGCTGCGAGAACCTGCCGGAATGAATGTCCAATTATTAGAGAAGTCTCGTTCATTACTTGTTGTTCTTTGTGGAATACAGATGCATACACTTGCTCTTCCAATGCCGTCCCTTCAATCTTTCTTATGTTCCCCCTTTATTTCTGAATGTATTTATTCAGATGAAAGGTGTGTGGGTGAAAATGTTCCTCTCTGCAATGACCCGCTGATCTGCTGCTCTTGGCTCTTCCGTAGCATCCTGTCTGCTGCCTAGCAACCCACTGTAGCTATGGCAACAGAGCCAACAAACCCTCCTGCCTCTATCTCCACAACAATCTGCTATGAGTGATAAATTAACTGGTCTTTAGTAGCACAACAAACAGCAATAGCAACAATAATGTTGATGCATTGGACGAATTTGTATAAAGAAAAATGATGTGTCATGTAGCCAGAAAGAGTGCTGTACGTAAAGTATCAATAAAATACAAAATGAACAAAAACTATGAGATATAATGAGAACTATGGAGAGATGACGTCACTTTCAGTGTACTAAAATACCACGATTTCCAGGAAAAGATTAAATCTGGCATTCACAGTGTAAAACTATACTTCACTGTTTGTGTCTCAGGCTTCAGTTTACTATAGAGAATTGTGCAAAACCATTGTTACTACATTCCTTGGTTTTAATGTAGTAAAGTTTAGAATAAGAAGTTTTACCTATGAATTTTGCTGGTGATGTTGCGTCCTCTAGTGGTGTAGCAACGTAGACAACAAGCAGAATATGGTTTGTACATACGTTCTCATTACTGTTTTTTTTTTTTTTTTTGCAAAATCCATTGTGCTAAAGCCGATAATTACTGTATATATAACTTAGTATGCTTTTTTTTTTTGTGATGTGACAAAGTTAGAAGGGCGGCACGGTGGCGCAGTGGTTAGCGCTGCTGCCTCACAGCAAGATGGTTCCGTTTGACACTTGAGGTGTGAGTTCAAGGCCGGCCGGGGCCGTTCTGTGTGGAGTTTGCATGTTCTCCCCGTGCTTGCGTGGGTTTCCTCCGGGTTCTCCGGTTTCCTCCCACAGTACAAAAACATGCGCTTCAGGCTAATTGGAATTGGAAAATTGACCGCATAGGTGTGAGTGAGTGTGTGAATGTGTTTGTCTGTGTGTCCCGCTCTGCGAATGGTTGGCCACCAATCCAGAGTGTGTACCCCGCCTCCGGCCCTAAGACGCTGAGATAGGCGCCAGCTCCCCGCGACCCTGTAAAGGATGATGCGGTAGAAGATGACTGACTGACTGACTGACAAAGTTAGAAAAGATGTAGCGGTTGAATTAGCCTGGTAATTTTGCGTTCTCTAGGGTTTAAAAAATACTGTTTTTTTTTATTAAAAAAAAATTTCATTTCTTGTAATTGTAGATAATTTTTAATACACTTATTATTAGATTAGATTGTACTTAGATAATACATTTGTAAACACAAGGCAATATAAGTGTTGGATCCATCTGCAGTATGATTTAATGATTTTAAAAAAGTCCTCATACAGGGACAATCCAAACGTGCAAATAATCAATATCCGTGAAAAACAGGCAAAGCCAGAAAATAAGCAAGCAAACAAGTTCTAAGGCAAGTGTCCTTAAATATCTACTCTAAAGAGGTAATCGATTGACGAGTTGATGAACCGGTTATTCTGCCGCTGTCCACTAGATGAAGCCAGAGACTTATTTATGTAACAACATTATAAAGAATGTAGTTAAATATTTTGTTTTGTCAAGCAAAAACACATTTAAAGAAAAACACAAAGACATACATTTAGGTTTAATACAATACTTTTATTACGTATTATTATAAAAATTATGTTTATTACAATACTTTTAATAATTTATTACGAAACTAATATACTCATATACTCGCCGTTAATTAAAATGCAATGTTTATAATTGACCACTAGATGGAGGCCAACAATCGTTGTTCCAGAAATACCGTTTCAAAATCGAACTGTACTTTAAATAAATGGATGACGGATGAAGGGCGGGACGAATAGATGGATATTCAGACATGAAGAAACAGACATGTGTTAAGGGACATATATGTATCTACTAGGTTATCCTGTCTAGTTTTAGGGCACTCGTTTGAAACACTACCTAGATATAAAGGACGTTGGTCTGCTGATATATGGGATGGATTGATGAATTGATTGATTAGTTTGTTGGTTGGTTGATTAGTTGATTACGTAATTGTTTCTTTTATCATGTAATTTTCAATGTATAACTTATACAAAGATTTTTTACATTTCTTTAACCATCTTATTTGGTAAAACATTAAATATGATAAATTATAAAAAATGTAAAATGTGAATTGAAAAGACAACCTGTGGGATGTGTCTGATAAGTTTAAAATAAGTCTATTAAGGTGGCGAGTCAGGCCTGTATACTGCTGGCTGTTGTCTATGAATAAATAAAGAAACATCCCGAAACTGTTTTACTTCCTGGTTGTTGGGTGGGCATGGGAAGGCGGGTCGTTGCCCCCTCTTTTTAAAATTTAGCGTGTGAACAGTCAGCTTGTTCCTGGGCCAACAGAGGCCCTTCTTTATTCTCCAACAGAACCGCGTGCGCGCGGAATTCAGAACCCTCTCTTCTTCTTAATTTATGCGCATATTAATTATGTCGCATTGTAATTTCCGCCGTGGGACAGAACATGCAAATGAGCAGTTTATGTTTATGTAGGCTACAAACTCCCACAGGAGAGTACAATTTAAATCACAAACATATTTTCCTTTATTTATAAAGTGTACATTTAAATTATATCCAGCGAGTCACCTTTTCTTTGCGTCTCGTAATTTTACCTCTAATAATTCTTCACTTATAGGAATTTATTTTCTGTTCGCAATAATCGGTCTGAATTGGGACCGTTTTTCACGGGGTTCAAGAAAGTAAATATTGACATTTTCCCATTCAATAATCGCCATTATATTAAGAAAGTAATAAAAATGTAAAACTACTTGAACAAAAACTACTATATCATATTTTAAAAACGAAACTGGCTACTATTAATACAACTGAACACACAACTGACAGTAACTCGCCATGTGACAAGTAGGAATCCGGAAACAAAATACATGGCAAAGAATGCTAATATTGGGCAAATGCACCCTTTTCGAAATTTCTCGTCATGTTTCTCCTCACTACACATATAAAACACGGTTAAATAAAAAAATCTTATACATGAACAATGTTTTTTACGATATGACTTTGTTTATCTTTTTAGTGGCAAAACTATTAAAACAGTTTAGTTTAGTTTCATCTCTCTGTTGTGAGTTGAAAGCTCATTCAAACAAACCTACAAAATGTTACTTCAGCACTGTGTCACGGACAGCGCCACGAGATAGAAAGAGGGTGAGAGAGGGCGGGGAATTACAGTTCTATATTTTCGTTAACAATTTCGATAAATTAAAGAACACAATCGCTTACACGCACACACACGTGCGCGCGCGCGCGCAGACACACACACACACACACACACACACACACACACACACACACACAATCTCTCTCTCTCTTTCTCTCTCTCTTCGTGCTCAGATGGTCTTTCAAAGTTATTCATTCATACGAAGAAATTAATTTTGATTATCATGAGTTATTTCGTTTTCACATGTGTTTTGTTGTTGTCTTTTAATCCCAAATTGAAAACAATACAAAATGTTCGTTTAATTCCCAATATCTTTCTAAATGCATTATCTACATTTAACAACTAATAGCAAACTTAAAATATTGCGTCTAGTGTTACATTAAAATAAAGTGTGCTGAAAACAACAGTGGTACTTGTTCTTTTTTTTGTAAAAGTAACACGTCGACTTTGACGGTGAAATAAGCTTTACAACTTGACAAAGAGGCAGTCTGCATGTTAACATTTGTTACTGTAAGTCCAAAAATGTACAGAACAAATGTTCTTTCAGTTTTTATATTTCGAAATGATTAGTATCTTAAATGCATTCGTTATTTTGAAGTTATCTTGTTATGCTATTCCGTTTTTAACTTAATCAGTGAGTTTTCACTTGTGAGTTAAACATTTTATTTCAACCACTGAACTGTCGTTTTTCGATTTGACGAGTAATTAATAGTTATAAGGTTGATAATAATATACGTAATTAAAATCATGTTGAATACGTAAAAGTCGGATATCGCCACGTTTCAGTTTCAATTGATTATCATATCATCGTGGTAAATATTCTAAACATTATTGACGCTGCATTATTTAGTTCATAAACAAAATTCCACTTGAAACGAAGTATACAATAAAAACAGAAGCGTTAATTAACTAAGATAATTTAAAAAAAATCAACGAATGAGTTAAAATAGAAGTAAAGTTAAAAGTTAGTATAATACTTATTTTTTGTCTTTTCTTTATATAAAACACGATAACACAGTCGTGGTAACACAAGATAAGTTCAATTAATTATATTCACGTCGAATGACATAACACATTTATCTATTTTTGACTTAAATTGAAAACAATTCACTTGCAACGTGATTTGCTTTATGTGTTTAAAAATGGATGATGAAAAAAAGTTTCACATTAAAGAAAAGCTTAAAGTCTCTTGCCAAAGTTATTAAAGAAGAATGATTCAAGTAAATAATTATGATTAAAAAATGTTTTGTTTTTATACAACTTAATTTGCGAGAAAACGATTTCCAGTTTTATTATTCTTTTAAAAAATGTGTGCCTTTTAAACCCCGAATCTTGCAACAAAAAAGATATTACTCGTGTGTACTGTATAAGGAAATCCTCAACTCAATTTTGCAATCAAAATGTATTTCCAGGTCATTTGCATATGTAAATTAGGGTTTGGTTAATTGCAAACCCTGTCAGCCAGTCGTGGGAGATGTCAGAACGCCATTTTTTTCGAGACCAGGCTCAGGGATTTATCATTGAGCAAACAACTCATGTTTTCGAAAACTCCCGTCAGGTTCTCTGCCAACACTTTTTTGCTTTTTCGTGTAAAACACGTTATATTAAACCATCAGCCAGCGATTCGAAGACCTGCAATAAAAAAATAAATAAATTACAATTTTTAAAAAATAATTTACGAAATAAAGAAAAGACCAACAAAAAAAAACCACACATTTCAATTGGAAATGCTGATTACAGATTGACCGAAATACTTATCCTGTATTACAATATATATTATAAGGACTATATGTAAAGTAAGAATGGTAAAATGTACACTTTACCTTTATATTTACAGTATAATATTAAATACAAATTATTTGCAAAACAGAAAAACTGGGGGGAAAATGCAACTTTATTGATAACCGACAAAAACCACCAACCGCTATGTTTATGTTCTATTTAAAAACATAAAATATATACTGTATACACCGTTAAGACACGTGTTTTATGACAAAACATTTAAAACACATGATAAAACACATTTTTTTCTATACTACCTATACTTGTAGCATGCAAAGGGTGAAAAGACCAGAATAGATCAGCCTGTGTAATGCAATCCTTGTCATGAGTTTTACTGCACATAATCGCATTGAGAGTCTTAACACACTTCCATTGAAAATTGTGGTGCTGAGTTGGTCAAATGGCTCTGTGAAACACGTGTTCCTATTAAATAAATCTCAAGGGCCTGACTTCTCAAAGGCAAGATGTCGGTCCATAATTAAGAACTAAGCAGTACACAATTTTGTCTTTGAGGGGAAAAATATAAAATGATCCTTCCAAAATGCACTTTAAAAAACTTTATGAAACCGGTTATGTCGGAGACTCATGCACCTGAAACTATTGGATGTTAATATTAAATTATAATTTAATTCTCTTTTAACCACTGGCTTGTGAACAAAATTCCTAGAAGTATGTGGAAATTGTTCAACAACATGAAGACATTTTAAAGCAAGCTGCCGTGTCATCTTCATCTGTCTGACTCAATTGGAGACATGGATTAGGCGCTGATGTGCTGACTGCAAGGAATGCGAGGCCTGCACTTACGTCGTGGTTGAAACAGCAACCTGTGGAATTAAAAAGGCATGTGTGAACTCAAGTAAAGATTTCTCTTCATGCAGCAAAATGAAAAACCAACACGTCTGACAGAGTTGTCTGTGTGGCAGTCGCGCCTCCTATTGACTCGGTAATTTATTCAAAAGAGATTTTTATTCCCAGTGATCTGATTCTTATGATAATTAACCGACTGGGACCTTTTTCAGTCTCCTCGTCTGGGGTCTGCTCCTGGTCCTGACGGTTAAAGCTGATTTGCACGGTTTCACCCTGTCGATTCTGTGGTCACATTCCTAGACACTTACAGAAAAAAGAAGACAAGATGAGACAAAGAAGTCGCTGGAAGCGACTGGACATGATTTAGACTGAAGTACAGTTAAAGAAGTCCAAGTGTAACATACGAAACAATGTTTGGTGAATACCCAGGCCATCTAAAGAAATGTATAGCACACGCACGCGCACGCGCGCGCGCGCACACACACACACACACACACACACACACACACACACACTGTATATGTGTAATTAAAAATGTTATTAAAATACATTATTGCGAGTCGATGTATGTAACACTTGTAGTTTTATTTAGAGAGAATGTATACTTATATATAGTGCATTATATGCATACGTGTATTATATATACAGAATTTCATGATGTTGAAATAGTAGTTTCAACCAGAGTTTGTGCTTCTACATTTAAGCGGTACCATTTTTATTCATGAGGGTGGGGAAAATAGGAACCGCAACGTGTCAGAAGGGGTGGGATTAAAATATGCTATATGCTTTTTTTCTCGCGTGTTGAGGCCCACGAGCATTTAAAACGTTAAGAGGGGGTACAACGAGCAGCTCATTTCACTCTCTGTAGGGGAGGAGAGGGACATGTCAATGGGAAATATGGGTGAGGAGACTGCGTGCAGCCCGATTCGGCCACGCCGAATGGATGGGGCCATAGCAACGTCACACAGAGCCGCAGCCATGAAGCGGAGGAGCAAAGCCTTAGACGGCATTCTGGAGCGCGAGGGGCTTGCACGCGCACAATTAGCTTTGCATTGCTTCCTATGAGGCATCTGTGTTGAATTCGAGTAAGTATTCAAATAATTACGTCTTTGTTATAGATTGCATTTGTAGAATCGCCGTAAATAATGTAGACGTGTGTACTGCAAGAGTAGCAGGAACTGTGAATGTAAGTCCATGAACAGGTTGCGCGCGACGGTTGTGTTTCGGGTTTAAGGGCTAGTGGAGGTGATCCGTGCATAGCGCGTGCGACGTCTTGGACCAAATAACGGGTTGTGGTCGTTTTATTTGCACAAAAGAGGTAGATGCCATATAAGAAAATTGTTATTTCCAGTATGAAGTGGATAACTAAATTACCACTTATACATTTTTTGTCCTACAATTTAGACATTTGACACATAGGTATAGACCATACAGTACCTGAAATTTTTAGCAGTATAAAGTTTCTAATATAGTTATCAAGTTAAATTTATCATTGCAGTATTTCTTGTATTAATTTACGTATACAATATGAATGGAATCTTCTGATTTAAGTAACATGATCACATATAGAGGGCATGTACATTGAACAAGAGCATCGCACGCTAATAGTCGTTATACAGCTGATTTTCTTTCCCCGAAATACACTCAAGTATTTTTAAACGCATGGGTCTTTTTCTTTGTATGAGAGAAAGGCCTGAGTGCCTGACGTGTCTAATCCTAATGGTCAGTGCTCAAATTTATCACAAGGCAGAATATCTGTTCTCCACGTGATTCTCTTGTGGGCCTATCACATTGTCAGGTATACACGAATGTTGTTATTATTATTATTATTATTATTATTATTATTATTATTATTATTATTATTATTATTATTATCATCATCATCATCAGTATAGTTACTACTACTACTACTACTACTGTGTGCAACTTAAATGCTTTAAGTAGTTTTTAAATGTTTTAATCTCGTGCGCAAAATAGTTTTCAATCAATCACAATATTGCCCAACAGCCTCTCTTTCTCACAATCTCTCTCGTTTTCTCTTTATCTATCACTCTCAGACTCTCTCTCACTCACACACACACACACACACACACACACACACACACACACACACACACACACACACACACACACGAGTTATTGAGAAAGGTAGCCAACAAATAACTGAAATCAGCAACGTTAAATCATAGAGGGCTGTGACGGCTAACGGTAATAAGACATAGGCCTACACGTTTAAACGGGAATGCTCCACGAAAGACCGTTTAGCTTTTGTTTCGTTTGTAACTTTTTATTATTGATTGCATGTTAAAGTGACCACAACGCCTGCAGGGAGAATAGTGCAACATATACAGTAATATTGGTCTACATGCGTGGCAATGGCTCACTTGACTTAAGACATGTGATTACCAATGCACAATTATTCAATAACAAAAAAAATAATTTAATGTATAACCTACATACGTTACATAAGTAATGATATAAAACATGTTTACAGTTACCGAATCAGTTAAACGTATCTTTAAAAAAATTACGAAGTAAAGAAATTTAATTTGATACATTTTTATTATGAATTTAGATTATCAGGAATTGGGGAAAAACTAATGGTAACAATTAAAATATTTTGTCGACCGCATTTTGGAATTAGTAATTATCAGTTAGAATAGATTTGACGGCCTTTTTTGTCGTTGTTAAACACATTTTTTCAATTATACAAATATTTACTTAAAAATATAAAGTGCGCATCGTGGTGGATACGGGCATTGAAACGCGCCCTGTGTCGCCATTTTCACCAACTCGAAAGGCTGTAATAAGCGATGCCACTCTCTCTCCATCTCCCTCGCCTCTTTGATTGCGACACCTCTGAGAGTGGAGTGAGGGGGGGTGGGCACACAAAAGCTTTTAATTGGACCGGCTTCTCTTTTATTTGCATAAAATCAGTCTGACTGCAAGTAGTGAAATGACTGTGTGTGTGGGGGGGACTCAAGATTCTCCAACTCTGGCTTCTTAAGGCTCAAAACTCGTGGGTTAAATAGATTTTTTAATATATATATAAAACGAAAAGAAAGCTATTTTTAGCCATTTTTTTTTTGAAAATGCAAAACAACATCTAATTATTCTATACATCGAATCTAATTATTTAATCTCGTAAACTTTATTGGTACATCATCTTGAAGTTATCAAAGAATATGCGACTTTAGTCACATGCCATGATCTTGTCTTCAAGTCATTAATGAGGAACATTAATAAATGACATGCATTGAATGCGTCAGGTTTAATAACAGCGTGCTGAACTAAATACAGGCGACTTCAATCCATGTGTACTTACAAACCTAATTAAACCTCTTCTCTTGTAGGTCTCTGTTCCATGGATGAATTTAGGAAGCGGTGGAAGAGGATGGGTGGCCGGAGGGGTTGGCTGTTATCTTTGGTTATCTAGCTGTATGAGTGTTATACATTCTTCATAAAGCTAGATAACCGAAAGTAACAAGAATCCCATTACACACCTGAAAGGCATACCCCACCCACACACACACACACACACACACACACACACACACACATACACAGCACAAACGGTGCTCCTCCCCTCACTTCCTTCCCAAGTCTCTCTCTCTCTTAATCTCTGCATCTTCTTGTGAGCACAAGTCACAAAATGGCCTCCGTCATTGCTGATGAAGAAGGTAAGCAGCCTCTATTGTTCTTTTTTTCGTCTATTTAAGCAAGGATGATTAAACTAAATTAATCTGCAGCATCTTTTCTTGGAAATCAAGAGTAGACCCGTCTTATCATCATCATTCAAAAACATATTTTGTTGACATCTATTATAATGCAATATTGTTAGATTGAACAGATAATGTGCTATATGAAAGATGGAAATGGCTGTAAATAGTTTCATATCTATTGAGTTCAATAGGTTTTAATGTCCACAATAATTCAGTTGTTACATTTGTGATACAAAATGCATTAAAGAGGAAATTATATGAGGAAAAATAATAGACAGGTTTATCTGATTTTATATGATCAATGGCTATAAGTACGGTGGCTATAGATTATTTAATAGCCTCCCACTTAAGTATGCAAATTGAACCTGCAACATGAGTACTTAACCGAGAAATGTGCATTTAAGGTTGTTCGCTAAAACAACATCAACCTTCTGCATCTCAACGCAGCTAATTCACCTTAACCTGAACAACAAAATCTTTCCCAGAAAGAGAGATTTAGCAAAACCATCAAACAAAAGAGTTAAAAAAAATCATGAAACAATCCACAACCGTTCTGTACATCATACATGAATACATAACAGTATCCTAACAAACCCAGGTGAGCCAAAGCAAGTTCAACTAAAATATCTTGAATCTGGAATTTTTGTGGAAAACGTACATACTTAAGGCGTGTGGTGAACTGCGTAAAACAAATGGCCTACGTGAATTTACAATTCAAAATAGCAAAAGTTGTTTGAAAATGTACTAAGGTTTAGTGTTGTATTGACTTGATTACCTTTAAGCTATAAGTTGAGGCCCTTACAGCTGGTCTGCCCTTAGCAAGAGCCACCTGACATTGACCCACGAGTTCCAGATATAGAACGTCAAACACTTCTGCAGTATTAATTGGACACAATCACACAAAGCAACTTCCCTCTGTATTTATCAAGATCTATGTCTTTATTGGACAAATTTGACCATTTAAAACCTCTATTGTCTTTCCAAAACCGACCCAGTTTGATGTTCAATTCAACTGCAGTTCAATAATTAATGGGCTACGGTTTCCCACACAAATCTGGTTGCTGTTCTAAATTACCATTGCATTCAAACCGTAAGACAAAACTAAAAGAAATGTTGATTGTCTGAAGTACAGTTTGTTAAGTATTGGCTAAGATGTGTGACAGATATGTGACAGTATCTGTGTTATAAACGAACTGGGATGGAGCCAGTTTTGGGAGATTATGGAGACTAATTATGGAGACCTATGTAAAAATCAGCCTGTGTTTTATGTGTTCGGTGGACATCAGTTGTCAGATCATTGCACGCTTGGGCATACTCGGCAGACATTTTAAAAGACGATCTTGTGAAATTAGCATGAAATTGGCTAAAATTATTCACACAGGTGGTTGGTTATTAGTGGTCTTTATACTGTAAAAGTGACAAGTTTGCAGAGAGGTTCAGTATTATAAAGTGTGACAACATAGCTACTGAAAGTGATGTAAACCAGAAGGTTGCATGTTCGAATATCAGAGCAGTGCCAGTGTTTATGAGCAAGAGCATCAATGAGACAACAACTTCTCTTTAATATTTACATTAACTTTTTTGAATTGCAAGTTCATTTTTCAACTGTATAGTACACAAGGTCAACTTTAAGACTACTCAAGTATAGACTACTCTGTATGAAGACACATGTCAAAAATCTTGAAATATATATATATATATATATATATATATATATATATATATATATATATATATATATATAAAGAGAATGGAAGAAGAAATGTTTTTATGGCATCAGGCTAGCTCCCAGTTCTAATGGTCTCATAGTTTTTCTGGAAATGAAATAACAGAGGAGATAGAAGAAAAGTGAGAATGGCAGGTTTTTCTTTTTTTTGCCTTGAGCAAGCAGACAAGTGTCAAATAGAAACACACTCATTGTGTCCTTATCTTTATCACCCTCATTCTCTCTCCTGTTGACTGTACTGTCAATAGAGCCTGTGCACTTGTCACAGAGACAATAGATTCCTTTACCAACCTTTTGAAAGCGTCCCAGTCACATCAGCCAGGGAGCTTTTTCTGAACAGTGTTCTGATTCTTGCCCCCGGTAACGTTTCCCATTATTTGGACGGAACTCACCAACCGAGCTCCAAAATGGCTGCACTGCTGGAGAGGAAACAGAGGAATAGACGCTGTTCTCTTGGACCACCTTCTACCCTCGAATTGTCTGTTCCCTTTTAGCCTGTTAGAAAAGTCAATGGGCCCACACACACAAAGAGGATTAAATACTCAGCAGAAACAGGTGTAGCCCAATGCTGCTCTGACTCCGTGAAAGGATGATTCATCCTACATGTCGTTCAGCCTCAAGGAGACAGCGGCTTCTCTTTTGGATTGTTACGTTTGTATGGAAAGTTCATTTTTCAAAGTCAACTATATTGTTGACATCAACATATACAAAATTAAAACGTAAAATATGAATATAGATTATATATATTCAGTATATTGTAAAGAAATTAATGGACCGGTATATCTCCAAATTATAATAATGGTGCAAAATCATCTGTTCAAATAAAGTGACCATAGGTTGTGTAAAGTGACTGATTATTTTGATCAAAGTGGAATTTATCTAGATCGATGAGACAAAAATGATATTGGAAATGTATTAATTGATTTGAGGCTGTGACTTTTAGTTAAAAATTGAAAATGTAATGAATTAAAAGCAACAGTCAGAAGTCTCTTCTACGTCAACAATCCTTATAGTTTAGGATTACCTCAAATGTAATTCACTTTGTCTCACCATGCTGAACTAGTGAAATGACTTGTTATATTTCTCCTGAAACTGACATGGATGGCATCTTACATTGCTGTCCACTCTCTGCCATATTGTCCCGAGCTCTCTCCAACACACCTACATGCTCGTGAAAAGCACACGCCCTATTGTTACCTCGACTGTTAATGTCAGGGGTCTAACAATTGTTCCTTTTGCAGTATTTGCATAAGGCACTTTTCCAGAATTATATAGAGTGGCTTTAAGAGAGGTTCCACTTTATCCAGCCACAGCAAAAAAATGTCAAGTGCCAATTAGGGAAGGTTTGGAGCCATTCAGGAGAATCCCACTCCTCCAATCCCACTCTTTAGCACCCCCCCCCCAACCAACGCTCTCACATACGTCTGTCTCTGTGCCTGTTAATGGCACCTTGAAACAAAAGGCACCTCCCGTAAGTCCCGTTCACACCCGGATTAATAATGAAAGCGTTTTCTGTCTGCCTTCCACCCAACAGTGTGAACCGGTGTGTTTTCACCCAGAGGGCAAAAATGTGAGAAAAAAATGCAACTTCCAACTTGTGATGTTACAAAGTGATTCCTCTCAGTGACTTGCAATTTTCACACTTTGTGGTGGGGAATGGAACTGCATGACGCTGCATGAAAAAAATTTAAACTTCGCTTACGTCAAAACGCATCTCGATGTGACCAAAGCTCAACTCTGAGACAAGCCACCTTCCCTCCTCCATTGCCCATCATGCTATAATGTTCCCTATGTGAGACTGTCCAGACAATAAACAAACACCATCTACGAATCAGCTTTAGAGATGATTAACAGCGCTTCAGAAGCTCATTTCTCAGCCGAGCTAGCAGATTGTCTGGTGTTGCACAGGATCCAAGCATTCACATCGTGGTCAAGCAATGCATTTTACCACATGGTTATTCAGGTCACGACTCCTACGGTCTAATGCATTTCAACTTAGTTTTTGTCATTCCCTGTGCATTAGCAATTGTGTCATTTGCATTTCTGTTCTTTTTATATGTTTCGATCTCAATCTATGATTTTCTGCGTAATATATTATCCAGCTTGAATTTTGAGGGTTGTTTGTTCAAAAAACATGGATGCGTTGCACATATATCACCACGTGCAATATGTATATATATATTATTTCCATGCGTGTAAATTCAATGTGTTCTAGTTATAACCATTACCAATAATTTCTGTGCTCTATGGGACATTTCATCTCTACTTTGGTTCTCCAGCCACCCAATGGATTTATCCTTCACTCTCTTTCATTCAATATTGCAGTGTAGACTTTTTCTCAGCCTTGATTCTCAGATGGTTGAGTCTGATTTGCATGCATTTGCATAATGAAAGTCATTTGCATGCTTAGGGCAGACTTTACCATGAGAACAGACATGAAAAGGTGTGCGTTCGCAGGCACTTGTTTACACATGTGCTTATAAGCATGTCCAATTGGGCTTATTCATGTGCCGCTCGGACTTCAAACTTGAATAACACATTTTCTCTTTCTTTATTCACTTTCCTTTAGAACAATCCAGCTCTCTTTGATGCCAGGGAAACAAAACAATGACGGAAATGAAGAAACACCATTGGTCGTTTGTGTAATGCTTCTCCCCTCCCCTTCGCTGGATGCCTGCCTGCCCCTTCCTCCTGCACAAGATGCAGTCCGTAAAAAGCCACCATCTTAGAGCACGCGGGCATCAAATGGAAGTAGAAATCCAGCAGGTATGACCCACCACCACTCTCCAGCATCTCACATCCCCATACCCACCGATTCCCTTTCACACACCCGCTCCACCAGCTCTGAGGCGCCATTTATTACAGCAGATGTGTTTGTTAATTGTGAATATCATGGCTGTGATGGGCGACAAAAGAGGCGGGGAGATGTTTTGTACTCGTTTGCATTAAATCATTTGTCACTACAATGGCTGTGGCAGAGCTGCATCTGCGGGCATCAATGTTGAATAGCTCGCCATCGGGGATTCTGCTGCCCTGGCGTCACACCATGCCAGCCATGGAGATGGCACGCCGCCATTACTGAGACAAACAGCACGACCACTTCTGTTTTAGACATAGTCATCATGATATTTTTCCCATGAGAGGCAGGTTGAATAGTATTGGCCTGTGGGTTTTTTGTTCCGTTCTTGACGATGGGTAAAATCAAAATGATGTTGGTTAATTCAGCTGCTCGATATGACAGTACCAAGGCAGACAGATTGTTATGGCAGTGGGATAGATATTGAAAAAAGTGGTGATTAGGTCTCCACACTCAGTGCTTTCTTTGTACGTCTTTGATTTTTAAGAATCCCAGCCCAGACAAATCCAGTATTGTTCTCGGTGGCCAGGTTGCTGTGGTGTAGTTATTTAGGCCAGGAAGCTATAAGTTTAAAAACCGCTTAAGTACAACACCAATTAGAACCGGCTGTGCCTGATTAAGTGAAGTAAACAATACCAGCTATTGTCCGACGTCATCAGAGGACTGAGGATTGTTCAGGTTCCTGCACTGAAAGTCCAGCGAGGAGACAAGTTGTGTCTCATAAGCTTGGAAGCGGGAGCTTGGTCCCACCTCTTCCAGGTGATTTTGGAATATCTGGAGTTGTGATGTAACATTTTGATGACACATGATTACTACAAGCATGTTATTTTATAATTAAAAATATATTTTTATGAGTTAATTTTATACTAGTTATAGCCCTGTAGTAGCCGATAAGCAATGCTAAATCTAATAAACAAAAATTTTTAAATTCTGTGTAATGTGTCAACATTCTGTGTAAAGATCAACGATCTGGGGTCAATTCAGTCAATCTAAAAAAACTTCAGATTTTCAGTGTACCTTACAGTTCACAAAATCAGGTTTCTAAGTGACTGAGAATTTGTGAGGGCTTAGTAATTCAACAGCAACTATTCAAACTTAAGAATTACAGATTTAGAGTCACACCCGGGCTACAATCACACCATTGTTGGCCTTTCTCTCTGAAACACTGTGGGAGCGCCACAGTAAACAGGTGGCAAACTAGTGAAACGTGGCTTTGCTGTAAATTATGCACAGTTAAAACAAAGCCGTGGAACATATGAAAAAAGGAGAGAGGAATCTGCGGCAGCTTGTGTCTGGGAGTGTGAGAGGTGGCTGGGGTGTGGGCAAAGGGGCAGACACTCACCCGTCTGCACACTCACACAAACACACAAGGCTCCCCTTTTCGCAGCAGCTGCTCCTGCCTCTTCACACAGGCACCAGTCTTGGGAACCACCATGGCGAAGCCCCTCAAAACGGGCACCAGGGCCCCCCCAAGTCTGAGTCTGTCTGCCCACACCCCCAACCCCCCTTTAGTCTTCCCCTCCCCCGCCTGATGATGATGTCGGGTGCCTGGGAAGAGCTCTAAGTTCATGGTCGAACCGCCTATTGAGCTGACAGGCTGACTGTTTACTCAATTCAGCCTTCTATTCAGTCCGGACAGGAGGAGGGAGACAGGGACACAGTAACACGCACAGAAAACCTTTTAACAAGGGGAAACAATGTAATATGAGAATGAAAAAAAAAACAGAAGGGTTCTTATCTCCAAACTGGAGATGACCAAGAGGAAACCTCGAGTTCATCAAACCAGCAATGGAGAAACACGGGTCATACTGAGACAACACGAGGTGTTTCATCAGCTCTTGAATGCTTGTGTTCTTAATCACCCGCAAACCCAGAGTTGCTTGTCTGAGCTGTATAGAAAGTTCTCCAGGCTTAGGTTGTGTCACATGCCTCCTCTTTAGTTTAGTTCCACAAAGTACCAAGCGCCAGTCACCGTCAACTTCGGCCTCAATCTCTCGACCTGGCAGGAATCTACCATCTTGCCTAAAAAACCTCAAGAAACATAATCGGTCCTGATACCTTATTTAAAATAGCTCACATGGTATTTCATCAATAACACTCTTTTATTTGATTTTTTTTTAGGTCAGCTCGAACATGTATTTGGAAGCTGTGAGGAATTTCGACGACTGCTGGAATGACACGGTTTTTTTTATTATGCCACATGATCAAGTACAACACAGCACTTTATTTTGTTTCAAGACCCCATTCGGATTGTTGCGATTTGCCGTGGCTGAATGTGTAATGCACAATCATTTAGCATATTACGCACATATTAATGCTGTTTTTCTTTTAATTATTATAAAAGTGAATTTGAATTGTTGTGACAAATTAGACAGCTACCCATACCTTTTTTGTGTTTTGTATTTTGTTACTGAATGATTTCTTGCTGACATTCCTGAAAGATTAGAAATATTTCATGCTCTATAGATTTTGCGTGTATGAATGTGAGACCCACTGCAGCAGTGAACGGTTCTGCACTCTGATTGGACGGCTCAGTGTGTTGTGCGTCACACACTTGATGGACAGGGAGCTGTTGTCTTTTAATTTCTATGCAACTGCGTTGGTTTTGCAATCACCGGAATGAGAAGACCGATCAGAGCGGTTTTCTGTTGTTTATGACTTTTGAGTGTTTGAGGCATTTATTGAAAGCAGGTTTTAATGTTTTCATTTGAAATTTAATTATTCAACTGACATTTTAATTCCTGCTGGTCAAAATTGCAATCAATGACCACAAAACGTACTGTATTCACACTTAAGAATAGTATCATTGTTTGACAATTAAAGGACACTAAATGCTTCCTACATGTTTTCGATACTTTATTACAATCACTAAACATTGACGGATTTCAACATTATGCAAAAGCCTTGTATACTTTAATATGAGAACTGTGCAATATTTTATTGTTTGAAATAAGACCTTACACTATGCAATGTTCCTTTGAAATTGTTACTTGTTCTTTTGTGATATATTGTTTAAGGACAATTTGTTTGTTAGAAACGGTTTGTCGGTAACGCCACATGTGCCTTTTAAATGTGTCATATAACAAATAATAATAAAAGTTTACACAAACTTGACTATGAGTTATGACTAGACACAAATGTTTTCAACTGATATAAGCAACATTTAATTATCATTATAGATCATATACATTTTATGTTTGATTGTGATTACGGTAAATGGAGAAGAAGCAACAAAACTCCAATTTTTAAACAGTAAAAAGATGAGACAGTTTGTGACCCATGTGGTAAATATTAAAGAAAAAATTAACAAGAAGGTACCGTTAGTGACTCGAGGTGTGAGTTTGAGGCTGTGCTGTCGTGGATTTTGTCTCACAATCCAAAATCAAGCAATAATTTCCAAGGCAATTGATATGCGTGTGTGTGTGTGTGTGTGCGTTGTCCTCTTCTGGAGGATGGGTTTAATAAACGAGTTTCTTTAAAAACAGTTAAGATACATTTGTTTACCATAACGATAATAGATTCATTCTTATATAAGACTATTGCATCACATCTTCCGTGTTCCATTTCTATGGTTTAAATTCTGTTCCGCGTGATATTTTTAACTAATCTATTAAAAAAAAGCCAAGGTTTCCCAATAAAACTGCTGTTATTGAATACTGTAATTTTCTATTAAACTAATTGCTGACATAAAGTCAAGTTATTTCAGTTCAACTCAGCTTTTAAAGCACCAAAAATGACAATTGGGTAATAGAAAACTATGAATGAAAAAAGTTTGCTCTGTAATTTCACGTAATTACCATATAATACCATATAAATAATCGAAAGACAAAAAAGCCATAATTACAAAAGATATAAGCTATTATTTTAATGGCATGTTTGTTTGGAAGATTAAACACACACACACACACACA
>CM051501.1:13794102-13808125 GCA_028031935.1 Paedocypris micromegethes | reverse complement strand
CACACACACATACAAATTACTACATTGAATCTGAATAAGTATTTAACATTTTTGCTTTTGTGATAAAGTGTGGGAAAACATTTGCTAATATATAGATTAATCAAGCGGTCCAGCTAGCCCCATGAATCACCATTTCTTTTGCATCTGACAGCTTTACTCCATCGTCTGACTTTTCTGCCTGGTCTGTGAGTCTCATTCAAGACATCGTTCAGCTTAACTCGAAAGAAAGTAAATAAACAATTGAGGATATGGGAACAGAATTTTAACTCTGGGGTTACCTCATGGGAAAGCGGGCGGCCTTAGTGGGCGTGAGGAATAGTGTCTAGGCCGTCCAGGCCCACCACACTGGTGCGAATGAACAGGGACTAGTCAGAAGAGTCAATGCAGACAACCCAACAATGAGAGTTTAAGGGTGAGAAGAAGTTGGTGAACAAGAGAACAGACCTAGGGTCAAGTTCAAGGCCATTCCAAGTGTCTGGACATGTAAATGAGTATTAACACACACACACACACACACGAGGTTTAACTCACTCAATTATTTCAAATCCCTGGAATGTCTTAATACGTTTTTGGTAATTACAAAAAACTTGTTTACAGATGTTTACAGATTAATTATAAATATTATGTATAAAATAAAATTGAATTGTTAATAATAATTAATGATGTGTGTTCTATCCATCTGTGTATCTACGATGGCAAAATTGACAAGGTCATAATACTGTTCAACAGTAAGTACACACACACACACACACACACACACACACACACACACACACACACACACACACACGTCAGTATGTGTATAAATACACTAATGGACTTAGAAATCCATATAAAATAATTTAATAGTCTGTTTAATAAAAATTGACAAGGCCACATATTACTGTATTATTACTTACAGAATTAAATCTGGCAATACTAAGAATCTCAAAAGGCATATCATAAACAAAATGACTGTTAATATTATTAAATCTCTATCCCTCACACACTGTATATTCGTGTGTGTGTGTGTGTGTGTGTGTGTGTGTACTTCAGTATGAAACAAAGTCCTTTGGACTGAAAGATGGGCAAAGGTTTTTTAATGCAGATTTGACAAGATTCACTGCCAATGCTCCTAATTGTTTAACTACACAGTAAGTTTTGTGGTTCCATTTTAAGATTTACCTTTCACGTACATGCGCTTAAAAAAAATAATGATAATGATTTGTGCATCATTGTTTGCCCGACAGACAGGACCACACACACTCGTTCAGTCCCTCACACGCTCCCAGAGAACGTGCACAGGGTCCCAGTGCTGGTCCACAGCTGCTGTGAGTCGGCTTTGTGCCATGTTCCACCTCCCTCCCTTTACTCCTCTTTCTAGCTTTCACGCTGCCTCCTGGTTGCCGTAGCAACAGCTGGCACTAGCTCAGAGAGGAAAGAGGTCTGCAGCAGAGAACAACACTTGCAAGCGCACAGACATTACCACACAAATATATGCCAATGCACAAACAAACATGCCACCAGACAAGACGCCAAACTGCAGCGCGTTTGATTGCAGTCGAACTTTTAACTGATGTGCTCACATAATTCAGTAAGGTGTAATGTGGATGAGTTGTGGTCTTCGCTCTGATATTGGTCTAGTAATTAACATTCCGGTAACTTACAAAATTCATCACGTTTCGTTAAAAATGCTGTAGTGTCGGCTAAGTATTAAGTGACCATGACTTTCTTTACCATAACAACTGTATATGTTGTGTTGTACTTACACAAATTTACTAGTGCATATTTTTCTTTGAAATATTAAACTATTACTAATATAGTATTACAGTGATAGTAAAATTTATACTTGACGGTAAATGGAACATTTCCATACTGTACCATACTTTTAACATGTTAACAAATTTAACAAATATTATATTCAACAAATATTTAGTTTCACAGGAATCAAGAGCAGAATGAAAAGCTAAAGTGAGCAGGCCACAAACTGCCATATAGCATGGATGACTGAAGGAGAGAGTTTTCTCTCAGACACACAGGACGTCACCGTGCTCCTCAATCAGTCCAAGAATGCTTTTTAATGTCGTCTCTAATATATCACATATGGTGTCAGAATTAAGCGGAACACAGACAAGAACAAACATAAAACAGAGGGCCTGAACACTGGCTCCACTCCACAATGACACTTTTAGGGGGCTGAAACCCTTAATTAAAGCTCAGACGTGAAAGAGGCCCGCAGACAGAGAGGGAGAAAAGCAAATGAGATGGAATCTTCCAGACTGTCTGGGAAAGAGTGTGGGAGCGTGGTGCCCCTCGCATGTGCATTTAACTACGTGGAGCGCTCAAACTTATAATGAGGCAAACACACACATTTCATATTTAATGTAAGGGTCTCCTCTGACGACTTCATACAGACACGTCACCATGGAAGTCGGCATACATGGAGAAGCACACAGGTTTTCTGTCTGAGATGCACAAAGAGTTGGGTTGAAAGGTCAGAGAAGTGCACAAGGATGAGTGGCTTTCTCATGCTAATCAACGTACCCGTGAGCCCCCATCTCTGTCTGACATGGAGTTTCGGGGCACAAGGTTCTGTCCAACAGAAGAATTCTGGGAACAGGATGATGACTGCGGGAATGAGTCAAGAATGGGATAATGATGTGACACATCAAAGACTAGTGAAAAGGCTGAATTGAAAGATGGCATGATTTTTGATTCTATGATGCAGGACATTAATATTCAAAAATGACAGAAGATTTTAAAATTGCTCTTAAATTAAATTAAAAAAAAAAAAAAGCGGCATCACATTAAACAAGGGTTTGATGTTTGGCATTTTAGCTTATGGAAAGAAAAAGTAGATAGTTCAGTTTACTAATCAGTTTGTAAAATAATTAAGCTAAATCAAAATTAATACAATTTCTTAAATATTTTAGTTTTATTTCCCCCACACTTTAACATTATATGTGAGACATCATTTTCTTTTGGGTGTTTGTTTTGCATGTACTGTATGGGTCCGAGCGCCGTGCTACAGTGCAATTTACTTCTGCACATCGATTAAATTAAACTTTCAAGTCAAAAATGAAACTTTGGTTTGTATTAGTGTGCATTCTATACTGTTTTTAAAGACTTGAAATGTATCTAACTTCACGACCATTACATTGGCGCCTCCATACGCGGTCATTGACTTGACAATGCGTGAAATTGTGATGGAGCGAATCCGCGCGCAGCCACAGGGTGTGTCTGGAAGCCACAAAGCCCGACTGTTCACTCCTTAGTGATGCGCAGAGAACGTTAACAGTGCCATACGACAACACCAACTTGGTCAACCTGAAAGCGACAGTGAGTGATCGAATCAGTGCTGAATTGACGACGTCACAGAGCCTGTATGTATGTCGAGACCACCATACGTGAAAAAAGAGAGGCAGAGAGAGAAATGACAATCAACGGGAACGTTGCCGACTGGGTTTACTTAACCGTGCACTGTACGTACCTTATTAATTACTATATGAATTCGCGTTGAGGGGAAAAAAAAGGTACATTTCGAAAGTCCAAGTTCAAACACAATACAAATAAAGCCTAACTTAATCCTATAAAGGAGAACAAAATGAAGTACCTTTGCATTGGGGAAAAAAACAGAATAAACAAGTTCACGTCGTTTTTATTTTCATGCATTTACGCATATTTGCTATACACTTATACAAAGTCTAATTGTTCTCTTTTTATTCGAAATATCAATTTAAAATCGAAATGTACCATTTCATTTTTAAGAACAAAATTAAGAATTAGACTTTGTAAATTTAGACATAATTGTTGACCACAGAGATATCTGCAATTTTAAACTTTTATGTTCGAGGAGTAGAGTCCTCATTAGTGCGCGCGCATCTTACATTTATTTACATAAATTAGATGACGTCATAATTAACACAACCCAGGATCGTCAAGATTAAAACACTCTACGAGTTCTCACAGTTTATACTCACATCAAAGGAGACGCCTTTTGTTTACTGCGCCTCTTTAGATGGATTGTGCGCATTCTGAACACTGCAGAGCCCAATTAAAAACCGGAAAATAGTAAATGAAGGCAATGAGATCATTCACGGTCCCGCTGATTTTAGCCCCAGCCAATGAGACTGAGCGTAACAACCTAAGTGACGTTCGAAATGAAAATAAGAACTGTGATTGGAAGACAAATGGCAGCTTATCGCTGAAGGACACCAACGTGAACATATAAGAACATATTTTTCAAAAATAATAATAATATGTTTTCCATCTGTTAATGAAAACTATAATTATCAATATAATAATTATGTTGACAACTTGCATTTACACATAGCATACACACAAGCACGTACGCACACACAAATACTCAAATATATAATAACACATTGTTAAAAGTATGGAAAGTGATTTAAATAAAGAAATAATCACTATGAATGATTTTATGATGCGTATATGAAGCCGATTGAAATACAAACTAAAACGAAAAAAGAATCTAATTCAACGAAATAAAAATGAGCCATTACAATGTAAAGTACCGTATTCTATTTGAAATCATATTTGTATCCTGCATAACAAATGAAGTGGTAACAGAACAGCGTGATATGGACATTTTTTTACAGGACAAAGGCTATTCCTGCGAAAATACCGAATCGTTGGCAACGAACTGAGGATGCACCTCGCCTAACTTTCCACGGGATTCTTGTCAACCGAGGCCTGACTAATAAGAAAGGACAAGAGACTGACGAAGGGACTGAAGGTAATTGGCATGGAGTCGTGGGAAACCATAAACAAACACCAATGCCATTTTGTTTCCCTCGTCCATTATACTGCTGAAAAGAATCAGCCAGCTATTGAAAATTGGAAATAGAGGCTGCACGTGAACTACGAACAAAGTAATATGAACTTCTATTGAAAATTATAAAATACTTAGAAATAATTAACTTCTATTTACATTTACATTTTATCTACAAAAAAACTTACCGTACCGATGCTTGCTCAGTATAAACAATCGATTTCCTGATTGTAACCTTTTGGTCGACGCCATTTCCCTCCTAAACAGGAAATGATTAAAAAAAAAAGAGTATACTGCTTTTATAAACACTATAAGGAAAGATATATTTAATTTGCGAATAAGTGATACACAGAATTAAAAGGACTAGGAATAACAAGAGCACAATCATTTGAAACCTTTAATTACTTCAGTATTTTGTATTGGGTGGAAAAAATTATAATAATGATGATGATCAATTAAAATGTTCTTTGCTTAAATAGAAAATCAAGCCAAACTTAACAGGAATTTTATCAGGACAAAACATTCCACTGGCAGGAACTGAATCCTATATCACTTAAGAATATAGATTACAACTGTGTGTAATTTTGCACTGAATATACAATAATTTTGTTTTGAATATTTGTACTATAGTACTATACAATATTGTACTATATAATATATAAATGTTTCTTTAAAAAAAAAAAAAATTGACAATAATGGAAATAAGCATTTAATACATCATATTTGAATGGCTTTAATGGTTATTATGCCTGAATGATTAAATATTAGTTTATGCCAACACGTTTATAATATAGCTCATTATCATGAATGGCTTTGAAAGAAAGCTATGAATGAACTGATATATGAATGTTGGTTTAACCTCACAGTGGGATGGACATATCCTTAATCGCTTATAAGGTGGATGTTAAACATAAGGAAGGGTCCCTGGGGTAAATCCTCAGGGCATATTCTTCCCTTAACACATCCCACTATGCTTGTGACCTGCTTGTCCTTCCCTAACAGGGTCAAGCCTCCAATTAGCTTAGGGTCAGAGGTCATGGTCCTCTTCTTTAACATATGGCTCTATAGACCGATGGCCTTCATTTCAACAACAGGTTCAGCTATTTAATATGATGCAATCATTTATGTGAATTAATTTCAGTTTACAACACATATATATGATTTTATTGTTGAACTATTTTAATAAGTTGTTTAATGTTTAATGCTTTTAAAGCATTACTAAACATATAAACTGTACGTTCTGTGGTTTCTATTGGCCAACAAGCATGATGTTGATTCACTGTAAAACATTTTTCCGGTCAATTTCGATGTCTGATCAATTTCACACATCTAATACGTAGACAAATTGCTTCACTTGCTCCTCTTTTTGGAAGTCGCTTTGGATAAAAGCGTCTGCCAAATGACTGTAAAGTAAAGTAAAGTAAAGTAAAGTAAAGTAATACGTATGCAAATGTAAATTCAAGGGGAAAAAATTCAAAGTCTATGCAATCCTCAAAACTTGTCCAAGAAATCACATGTAAAACCATGACAAGTCCCGCTCTAGCATTACAGACATTTGCAGAGTTCCAGTTGGGAGAAACATTTTAAAAGGTACAATTGAGCCAGTCATGCATGGTTTGGGTATTCAAGCTGTGTGTCTTTAATTCCTCAGAACACGTTTCCTTTGATTTCTTTCAGTTTCCACAGTGTCTCTCAGATGTCAATAATAGACTTGTCCATCAGCTTGTCCCTCCCTTGGAGTTAATTGGAGCTGTTGAGATTTAAACCAAGCTCTGAAGTTTGATTCATCATTGGATCACTTAGATTATTAGATTAATCCTCCCCAAGATTAATGCCACCTGGACCTGCTCAGCCCCCCTGCTGGCCGCCTTTCTCCTTCAATGCCTTTAATGACCCCTGCAATTTCTGATTTAAACTGAATGTGCCTTTTTCTGATTGGGATTTCTCTGAGTTACATCTTTGTATTGAACCATTTGTGGATGTGTTTTACAAGACACAGTGTTGCAGTGTAATTCTTTCACTGCAAAATAGTCTATTTTTTCAAACATTCAATTTCCTTGAAATCGTACAGTATTTATAATTTTTTAAAGCCTGTTAAGTGCCTTCTTTATTATTATCTGCTTTAATATTAAGTTTGTTTGAATTTTTTGTACTTGTACAGTGACAATTGTGAACAAAAAAATATTATTCTTCTAATTTCCATTTCTTTATAAGGAGTTTGGCCTATAGTAGCATTATCCCCTATATTGCTTAGATTTGTATTTACAGTATGATACATTTTTATAACCCTCCTTCATTTTTACCTCCTCTGTACAGTATTAGCCGAATATATATAATATATTTATATATATACATATATAGAAGATGACTGACTGATATATATATATATATATATATATATATATATATATATATATATATATATATATATATACATGTATAAATCAAATTTTTAAATGATGCTAAATAAACAGTCACCAGCATTCCAGACCCACTTTCAAGACTGGAGCCAGACTAAATCACAGAATCTGCATTTGATGCTCCTGTCAAGGTTAGCGGATTCTACATCCCTTCACAGCAGAGAGCAGTGCGGCACAAAGAGTCAGACTAATGAGGCATGAGTGGCATTGGCACATAAAAAACGCTTGGCATCTCTTGGCAAGCGCGTCTCTCCGTAATCTCTCCCTCTTTTTCTCTCATCATCGCCTTTACTGGCCCTTTCCGCCAACCCATGGTTTTTTGGCAGCAATGCCAGTGTCTGTGCCATCCTAGGAGGCGTCATATCCCCTCCAGAGACCTGGCCCCTGTGGCTGATGGGAGCCTTTCAGTCCAGAGAAAGGGGGCATTGTGAGGCATTGTGGGTCATGGCCGGAGTAGGCGGTAGTTTGCTCATATACAGGCCCCTCACACACTCACACAGTGCGCTTAGAACTGAGTGCCAAAGACAGACATCCAACCTCTTAGCCTTAAATCGCCTTCTTTAGGAAGTAGCCTTGTGAGAAACTGTGTTTGGGAGATTGAGGTGCAAGGCAACATTGGAAGTAGGTTTGCCAGTGTTTCTCGTGTGCCCTAACAAGCAAAAAGAAACCAATTCACTCTATTGTGCTGCCATCTTTGATAATGGGGTTTTGTACAGCATTGTTTATCTTTCAGACAACATTGGATTATAAAGCACAATGTTAATAAACATCAAGTTCTAAATATTTTTCACATGTAAGTGAAATGTGCACTTTTTCCCCAGTCTCAAGGCGTAATCAGATTTTTTAAATACAGGTAGATGTGGAATTTGAACAAATCAATCCGTGTTTCGAGGAGGTTTTTAATCATCCAATCTGTCAATTCCGAAGAACATTTCGATGTGACCAAATCCTGCGTACAAGAACATTACATGTGGAAAAACCTTCTCATTTGCAGTTGTGCAAAGTATAATTAACTGAACATTAAATAGAAGATAAACAGCAGTGCATCGCTTATGCTGCAGGTATAAACTGCTGTCTTTAGCGCCACCTAGTGGTTGTAAAAGACCATATTACAGATCGTCGCATAAAGCTACTCATTCTCCCAATGTATTGTGCTAATTTCTCCATTGCTGGCAACCCGAGCTGCCCGGAGGGATTTGGCACATAGTGTATCCTTTCAGAAGCGTTAAAGAGGGAAAATAATCCAGTGTTTTTTCGTCTCTTTCCGCAAGCAGCCCAACCGCGGGCACCCCGCTGCATTAATATTCTGCTATCGAACCCCCTTCTCTCATCGTGCAGCACTAAGACAAAAGAGCTTTGTAAGACGCCTCCTGTTTTAATTATGATAGGCAGAGTGGGGCGGGAGCGGTTGTATGACAGAATGAGACGAATGAAAAAAAAAAACTATTTCTTGATATATTTATGATATACATTAAAGCGCACACACACCTACACCTACACACACACGCACGCACGCACGCACACACATACACTCACACACACACACACACACCACACACACACACACACGCACGCACGCACGCACGCACGCACGCACGCGCACACACCACACACACACACACACACACGCACACACACGCACGAATTAAATATCAATGCGCATGGTGCAGCTGCAAGTCTGTGGCTTGTTGCCATCATAGTGGCATCCGAAACCGCATTCTTTGGATGTGCTCAAGACATATACATCAGTATAGATTTCATACACATTACAATATTATTCCAATATTTACACGAACACTCCGCAAATATAAAACAAAATCTGCAAATTTTTCAAAATGAAAATTCCATCAATGGGCAAACATATGCACCCCTATTTGTTGATGTTCTGACTTCCATATTCATGTACATGCTAGTTCGATGTCTAAAAAGATGTATTGATTTTTTTTTGTTCAAAAGCACTTTTGAAATACTTTTAAAGCATGGGGGTTAATTTTGCTCTCAACTGTAAATACGGTATGACATTTTCAGCAGCATCTCAAAAATCTATATGTATGCAGTGCATATGTAGGTGTGTGTGACCTTGTTAATAAGAAAATTCACTTAATATTTCCATTTATTTCGACCCTTTTCATCAGCATTACCAGATAAACTCCTCCACCACTGTCACATCCTCTTTCAACAGCAACATCTCAATTATCACTCTATGATGGTTTCACCCCACTTGACCTGCATTGACCTCTGACCTCAGGGTCTACCCCGACAATGTCACGCAAACGTGTGGATGTGGTGTAGCTTTGGGGAAGTGGGGGGTTAGTAAGGGGGTCTGTAAATGGCTTTTTAGGCCTCTGTGTCCACTCATCTACTCTCAGAGGACGTTGTTAATACTTTTGCCACTTTTGTTGAAAGGAACGGGTATTGGTGATGCCTTCTTTACAACCAAACATTTCTAAGCCCCATTTAATTCCCTCAACTTTTTTATTTCTATCGAACTAGAATGGTGAGGATTATTTCCATTAAGTCAATAGCTGCATGCTTTTAAATTGGTGCCTTGCTATTCAACTCTTTGGCTGGACATTTTTTTTGTGTGCGCTTTTGTTGTTCTTTTCGTTCTTCTTTTGCTCACCATTCAATAAGCCTCTTGAACTTTGCTGCCCTTGGCGGAAGCAGGTGTAAGCCTCACCGTTTTGCCCAGTTCTGTTGTGTTCTCTTTCATTCACATCCAAACACCTTCACACGCCAGAGCGGAGAACTTCACATAATGACCATTTCACACTGACAAATGACATCCGCTCATCAGGTCTTTGTTAAATGTCAAAGTGTGATTTTTGTGATTAATTTTCCCTAAACAAAAGGTGCAACGGGTTTTGTAATCCAATTTAAAATGTACCTGTATTTGGTGTTTAAAAACTGTAAATCAAAAACAATACACCATACTAACCATACATGACTTTAAAAAAAAAATTTTCAACTACATAAAGTCAGGTAGTTTTAATAGTTTTGTAATCCACATGCTTTCTGCTTGTGTGATGTTTATGCTTGCACAAATCAGAGGGAGGCCTGTAGTTGAAAGGAACCATGGCCCCCGAGCGGACCCTCTCTGTAATCCTGTTAATGTGAGCTAAAGAGAGACACTCTCCCAAAACTGACATGCTTTCTGAGCTCACACAAAACTTTCTTCTGGCTTTTCCTACCGCTGACCCACTAGTCTAAGCGTCAGTCATTTTGCATTTTTAGGTACTGAAACAAAAATAAATATGTGTAATTTCTGTCATTTACATGAACAAAACACAAACAAATCAATCATGCAAATGGCACAATTGGTGCTGTTAGTATTCTTCAATTTGGGTGAATATAAAGCACAATTAAGCACTTCAGCGTTTGGGCCTATTCACAGCCCAGCTGTCCACCTGTCTGAGGCCTGGGAAAAGACCTTGGCGCTGGTTCACGCGCGCGGCGCAGTCTCGGGAAAACCCGCACGGGCGCGAATGAAGAAGGCGTGGCGTTGGTCCCCCCTCGGCTCGCGAGCTGCAGGCGTTTCTAATAACGTGCTATCAAAATAAGACCCCCACTTTCTCCTCAGCGTTTGATCCCAGAAAGTGAAACTGTGCTAATTACGAGCCGAAGACCATCTGGACTCTTCGTTAACCCTTTGCGATGTAATTGCCAGTGCTAATAGTGTACGCGAATTAAACGTCGCTGTTTCACAGTGATCCGAATTAAAAATGCGGTATTCGATTTGTAAAGTGTAAAAGAAACACAATAATAATAATATCTGCCACTCGAAGACTTTTAAGCGCTTATATATAGCAAAATGTATTTCATAGCAAGGCTATGACAATCATTGTAGAATTGCTTAATTAATTAAATAATAATAATAATAATAATAATAATAATAATAATAATAATAATTTGTGTGCGTGCGTGCGTGCGTGCGTGCGTGCGTGCGTGTGTGTGTGNNNGTGTGTGTGTGTGTGTGTGTGTGTGTGTGTGTGTGTGTGTGGTTTTTTTTACAGATTAGAGCAGAAAGAAATTCAAAATGTATACTTACTGTACTTTCGAAGACAATTAAGCAATAAACTTATCAATAATTATAGGATGATTTAGAGTAGAGTTTTGAAGTAAGGAAGGACTAACCATTCATGTCATTTATTTAGTGAAACATGAAATGGACCAAATACAAAACATTGTATATATCCTGTGGCAAACTACAATTGTTTTAGTAAAGTGTACAAAAATTCCAATAGGTATGTTTAAAAACGTTTTCTTAAAATCAGAGTTCTTCTGAACACTAAAATCGTTCACATTTAAAACACTGTTGGCCGAAAGCAGCTCTGTGTAACCATCTAGTGGTTGATCGTAGGATTACGTTTTTTGTTTTAATAGTGAATATTATTACATTGATATCTTCAGGGTTGTGTGTTCTCACAAAACATCTTCGACACACTGACAGAGGACTAACAACATAGATTTACAATTGCGATGATGAAACAGAGGCTGCCGTTTTACTTCCGAAGGACTGGTAAAATAAACCGCACCTGATGAGAACATTACTTGAACCGAATGAAGCTCAATAGCTCAATCACGCCATCTAGCTGTTGAGTTTTTCCACCTCGTTTGGTGTGGCAACTTCTGTCAGCTCATTGTGATCTTCCTCTTCCCCTGGAACCTAAAAAAAAGCAATTCACAGGCAAAAATCTTTGTTCCATGGTTCTGAAAACAACTATTAAATTTGTTTCTGTGGAATTCATTGGATTCCAACATTTCTGTAGTTCTGTTTTACCTCCCAGTAGACCGCGTCCTCAAAGCAATGAGTATCTGGAGGAGCACCATAAATTGGCAGCTTCAGAATGAATCCTGAATTGTTCATAAAAATACAAGACAGAGATGAGCAAATGAATACAACACAGTGATAAAGCTTGATTGTTAATTATTACACAAAACTATTAATTTACTGTATAATTGTGCTTTTTTAAAATGCATTCACGAGTACTTGTTTAATTGCATGCAACATGATTTTAACTGAAATTATACTTTCACAGAAATGTAAACATAAAAAATAAAGCCTATATTTTTGCATAGGTCAATGTTTGTTTTAGTTTGAAAGACACCGTTTAACTGTAATAAAATCCCAAGTGGTTTAAAAAACAAATATCAAAAAACAAAGTTAAAAAAGCACAGGGCAGGAAGAGAGACATACACACACTCCAAGCAATTGCACTTACCGGTAAGAAGCCCACCGATCAAGGCCATTCCCAGGGTGACAGCTAGTGAGATGCCTTGTACACCACCCTGATGCGATGGGGTCCAGTTTGGATCCATAAACACTTTATTCAGTCTGTATAAAAATGTATATTACAATAAGTGATTTATACCTCAGATATTATACCTCAATAATGATATGGAGCAGTGAACATCCTTAATTACCAAAAAGAAAATTAGTTAATCATAGTCAAAAGTTGATATAGACTCACCCATTTCCATATACATCCTTTGATGCCAGTGCAGCAGAGACGGCACCCACCACAGCTCCCAGAATTCCTGGCATTCCGTGCAGATTATGCACACCACACGTGTCCTGTATTTTTAGCTTTTCTTCCAAAACCGGCTGTGTATATAAAATAACAAAACACACACACATATATATGTATATATATATATATATATATATATATATATATATATATATATATATATATATATATATATATATATATATAGAGAGAGAGAGAGAGAGAGAGAGAGAGAGAGAGAGAGAGAGAAAGAAAAATAAAAAATACCAAAATCTTTACCTAAAAATACACAAATAATGTATATATGGATTGGTGGACATGGTATATCTATGAATTTGCTGTGATTTTTGCACATGTCGGAGATGACAATTCTACAAACCGTGAGGTATTTGTATCCCAATACTGAAATGGTTCCAGCCAGAAACCCAACAATCATTGAGCCGAAAGGAGTCAGCATCATTTCACCAGCGGTTCCCACAGCAACGCCACCAGCCAGAGCAGCATTCTGGATGTGCACCTGAAAGATACAAAGCAGGGTTATATTTAATTTTTTTATTTACATTAAAATGTAAAACTAGAACATGAAAAAATGTTGGTGAAACATTTCTAAAACTTTGAAAATAATAAAGCAAAATTCCATCATTGTATAATCAATTATATAATGTCTATATTGATATATGATGATTATATATCAATTATATAATCAAGCTCACCATGTCCAGTTTTCCCTCATGATTGACCAAGGCAGAAAAAGCAAAGGTAGCCAGAGTGCAGGAAGCCAAAGAGTAATACGTGTTCATGGCGGTCCTGTGCTGAGGGTCTCCATAAGCGGTAACAGCGGAGTTAAAGCTTGGCCAGAACATCCAAAGAAAGATGGTCCCTGAGATGAACAGCAAGAGACACTGAGTGCACTAAACTTCCCAGAGATGTTCACCTGCGCTGCTGTGAAATATGCAGCCGACTCACCGATCATGGCAAAAAGGTCTGAATGGTAGACTGAACCGTTTTTGTGTTTGCTTTTGCTCAAGTTTGGCTTGTATAGAATGCGTGTCACCACAAGGCCAAAATAAGCCCCAAATGTGTGGATGGTCATTGATCCACCAGCATCATTGGCCTGTTAGAATGATGACAGAAATATTTACCTTATTTTTTAATATGGTGCACTCAAATGAAAAATCAACACAGTATTTAAAAAAGGCACACCGTTTAATCTAAAAAGTGAGCCTTTAATGCTAAATCTCAAAATTGATTAGCTGCATATTCATAATGCAATTGAATATTAGAATTAAAAAAATCTATCTATCTATCTATCTATCTATCTA
>CM051501.1:13737785-13789805 GCA_028031935.1 Paedocypris micromegethes | reverse complement strand
TGTGTGTGTGTGTGTGTGTGCGTGTGTGTGTGTGTGTGTACAAGCAAACAAGGCCATCAGCACTATCAAAATTCTTAGAATGTTCTTAACTTGATCATAAATATGACTGTGTAATACTACTTTGAGGGATTTTAAACTGTGGCAAACATTGGCACATATCATTGTGTTCATTGTAGACAAACTCCATGTCCCAGTATGTCACACATGTGTTGTCATGTCATTGAATTCAGGGGTTCTTAATTATATGTAGGACACAAAACCTTGCCATGCTTTTGGCACACTCTACTCATAATTTATCTGGATGCCAAATTATGTAAAACAAGAAAGATGAAAAACAAGGAGTCTTCATCTTTTGCCCAACAATTGTAGTTAGGAAAAGATCAGCTGTGTGAGTCCAACGTGTGTGTCCTGCTCTGTGATTGGCCACCAATTCAGGGTGTGTCTCACCTTCAAACCCAGAGTTGGAAATAGTTATACTTATATAACAATTATTAATATACTAATAATAACTAATAGCACTCCTTCCTGGTTGGGAAATTTGCAATATATCGGACTTGGTACTAAATTTGTACTGTTTTATTTTTTTTTTTTGAAGAAAAACATTATTTGGCAACAAATTATATTAGGAGAATAATCTACCATTTTCCATCTTTAACTACCTTCAGCGAATAAAAGTACAATACCAGTAAGTTAAAAAAGAGAGTCTAAGTACAGCAAAAGCACAAACAACAATTGTACATATATTCCAGAGAATATAAATGTTAATGACCAGAATTTTATCAGAAACATCTGCACTAATGTACTGTGAGAATCTCAGACAGGACAAGGATGTTTGACTGAATAGAGAATTCAGACTTTTCATCGGGGAATGCATCTTATCAGTCATCCTGTCACAAGGTTTTGCTGTTTGTACTACACAGAATAGAATTCCTGCTAATGTGCGGAGTCTAAAAGTAATCAAATATTTTCCTGTCATGAGTTTTCAACAGCTTTGAATCAACAATCTAGCGGGTGACTGCAGTCAATCGTTACTTACCTTTTATCCAGCTTTTCAATTCCTGGGTCTGAGGTATTTTTTCCTGCAATTGGTCAGCCACACCCTGGATTGTTGGCCAGCCAATTACAGAGCTGGATGCACACATTCACACTCTCACAAAAAAATTTAAATCCTTTAAAATGTTAAACCACGTGCCTCACTCAGCAATTTCTTTTCTTTTACATGTTGCATTTCCTGCTTTCAGGCCCGGGCATTGGCTCTAGCTCCCTGTGACACAGAAATGGAAAAAAATTATTTAAAAGAGGATGGTATAACACGGCATTCCACTAAAAATCTCAATTCAAATCTGCAATATGTTGCATTTCTGTTGGCATTTCTGTTGTACAAATTCAAAAGATTCAAAGTCATGTTCTCACAATCCTTCAGCTGCGACCTTGCAAGTTTAGCAAGTATTATTTATATTTGGCACTTTCACTTCAAAGGTCAACTTAATACGAGTTACCCTTTCCTCAGAAGAAAAAATCTGTAATTACACTTCAGGCGAGGTCCTCACTAAATCAGAGGTCTCGCAGCAATGGAGATATTCAGATCTGCCCCGCACTGAGATGTCAGTGTAGTCATTATTTACTTAACAATATTAAGGCAACATGAGGTTAAACTTTCAAATAAAACATTCAGATTAAAAATCTCTTCTGACTAGAAAAGTTTAAACGTTGACATCATGAATGAACGTACCGGTATTTACTGCTGCCACCAAATGGGAATGTAGATTAGGTCTTGAGGGTTTATTCTCTGCAGTAAAACAAATTGAAACAATATATAAAAATAAATACATCAACAAAACACTAAACAAATCCAGCATTTAATAATGTGGTTCGTTTGCTTAAACACCTTCAATAAAATGTATTTAGAATAATCTTTTTAGATGTAATTCTAGTTTACTAAAATTAAACTAACATTTCAATTAGATATGTCCATTGTGCTCAGGCTTTTATTTCATATACCATGTGGCATTATTTACTACTGTTCATAATGTTACTAGTTGCTTCATTAAAACTACCAATACCTTCAGTCATTTCTGGTTGATGGGGAGCTCCATCCATCTATCCATTTATTATCTGCTTCTTCCATCTCTGGGTCGAGGCTTGAGGGGGAAACACTCATCATGAAGCTAGACAACCAGTCAAAGGGTGAGACATGGCAACTTGACTCACACCTCCGGGCATTTTAGATTTTCTGAAAACTTGTTTTGAAAACACACATTTCTGAGCTGAGGTAACAGTCCACCTGGGGGAATACACGCAAAAAAGCAGGTTTTGGTTTTTAGACTGTGGCTTTCTGCACTGTCCTTCAATTAGTTGAATCAACGCCAGTATGATGCCACAGTACCACACCATCAAGTTTATTTAATTACATTTCTAAGCAGAAAGACGCCGACCGGGCTTGAACTTGACTCTCAGGTCTTTTTTGCTGTGAGGCAACCTAACCACCAAGCTAACCACCACGCAACCCTGTCGCCATGAAATACATAACTTTTTAATAATGAAACCTTTCTCCCACTACATCTAATCTGTTTGTCAAATCTGTCTTGACCATCTACAATCTTGTTTAAAATTAAAAAAAAAAAAATAACCTGAATGTTAATAATTAAATAAACTGTGCCAAATATAACAGTAAATTATTTAATTATTAATCTGAAATCTAAGACCTATCTTTTAATAAATAGCAAAAACTTAAATCACTCAACCTAGTGTGCAAAATACATATGCTTACAGAATTAAGCCTATAATAATTAACCAGTGCTTAATATAATTGTTCTTAGAACGCAGCAATAATAATAGATCTGACTTGAAAGCTAAAATGGAATGAAGTGATTCGTGCCTGGGCTTGAGTCTAACATTTATTAGACTCAAGTCCTTTGTTGTTGAATAAATGCATCATAGAGCCTAAATATCCAAGACATGAACTGCACATTCCCAGGGGTGAAGCTAACCTTAGGTTAAAGTTAGTGCACCCAGGTAATGTGATGTAACATTGCAGTACAACAAGGTGGAGTACATGTAGAGGTCCAAGTTATATCTTCAGAATTACTTAATAATTCTGAATGCTGAAAATAAATTATATGTTATGTAAAATCAATGATATAGAGATAACAACAATTGATTAAGCAAAAAGTGATCAGTGACAGACACCTCAACATGTTTTAGCAAGCAGAAACTCACAAAAGGACTTTGGAATAGACGACAAGAAGACTCATTGATGAAAGTGCGCACACACACAGACTCACACAACCTCACACAATAGGCTTGAATTTCATTTTATTGTTTCTCGTCCAAATGCTTGTTTCCGTTATGTGTCTACACACTAACTGTTGTACATTGGTTGGTGCTGAGGGAGTGTAATGACAAAGCTGTCATTGTGCTAATAGGTTAGAGAGAGAAAGAGAGAAAGACAGAGAGAGAGAGAGAGAGAGAGAGAGAGGAGAAAGAGGGAGACAAGAGAGAGAGAGTGTGTGTGTGTGTGTGTGTGTGTGTGTGTGTGTGTGTGTGTGTGTGTGTGTGTGTGTGTGTGTGTGTGTGTGTGTGTGTGTGTGTGTGAGTGAGAGTGAGAGTGAGAGTGAGAGTGAGAGAGAGAGATTCCTTTCTGCTTCATCAGTCAACTTGGTTTGATTTCGTCTGAATGTGATACACTTTAACAAGTCAAAGAGCTACCTACAGTATATAAACCAATATAGTATTATGATTTTTAGTATTATGATATTTAAAGGTAAAAAGAATATTTATTTATATATTTGGGACTTCCAAAAATACAGTAATTGCGAGTAATGTTCCTGTGAAACATCCTGCTTAAGTATCTTACAGTCTGGGTGTGAGAAACCATCTTAACCTCCTGCGATTTTATGACATCTTTTTATGAGTTCAGTTTAAGGCGCTACTGGTCTGTCTTGCAGAAAAAAATCGGCTGCAAGGAACAATGAAAGTCTCTGTGATTCTCATTAACATCTGGAGCAGAGAAGGGAAAAGTCTGTTTGCCCATCCAACACGTCAGATGAACCTGAACGCGCAACAACACAATCTACCAAACAAATAGTGGAGTATAGATAAATAATTGCCATGGACTATTCATTTAGCATCTTATTACATTTATTATTTTATTAATCCTTGTTATTTTTAAAGGAGAAACTGTCATCTTTTAGAGAAGCAATTCCATGATGAGCAGCATTGCTCTACTACTGATGACTGTGTGTCAACTTTACTGG
Organism: Paedocypris micromegethes; assembly: GCA_028031935.1. Taxonomy (NCBI): domain Eukaryota; kingdom Metazoa; phylum Chordata; class Actinopteri; order Cypriniformes; genus Paedocypris; species Paedocypris micromegethes. Next base: position 13,785,549 of record CM051501.1, on the reverse strand, counting down.
ACATCAGCACGGTTGATTCAACAGAGCCAAGGTAATTCAATTTTAACTTATTCAGAAGATCCTTGTCCAAAACATGAAATATGAGCAAAAACACCTAAGCTGAAGGGAAACATGAGCAAAAACATTAACACTCAATTAACACTCAATTGTCATTCGCAACAAAACAAAACAAAACAAAACTTTGGGGTTCAAGCTTTTTATTTTTTCACCGCTTTTTACTTTTATTGCTATACTTTTATTATTATTTATCAGAAGAAAACAATATCAGCAGCCTGCAGAGAATATGTTACTATACTTTATAATAAATTACTTAGAATTCATATTTCTTTAAAATTTTTGAAGGTAAAATCAGTGTTTTGGGTTTTAAATAAATGTTGATTAATCAGGAAAACTACAGAAATTAGTGCAAAACAGTTTTTACTTTTGCTTGTCTTTATCCTCAGAATCAAAATAATATAAGAGTTACAGAAACAAACATGCCATTTGTTTAAATATAATTCGAACTGCCAATTCTGTACAAATTTCAATTCCGATTCAGCGATTATCAGCACTTGTCTTCTCTTGTTTTCTTTCTAAATCAACCAGATGAATATATTCTTATGAGCCTTGGGTTATTGTAGGAATATGTTACAGAATGTGGACAAATAGATCATATCAATGAACATTACCAGCTCCATCAAGCGACATCTTTTCAACCATTCTCTATTTTTAGGCAACGAGAAGGAGCTGAAGTACCTCTTAGAGCCTTTAGTATATGCTGAAGTCACTGCTCGTCGTGGTCTCACGGCAGTTTTACCCTGCATGTTGAGGTTCAAACCTCCGAACTACAAGGTAAAGTGGACAAAAATTGAATCTACCAACTGGGGAGTGGAGAATATAGTGCTCATAACTAATGGACATGCTGATAAGCAATATGGCTCTATCAGACCTCGGGCTTCTCTAGTACGTGCACACAGCCTGGATGTGTCCCTTCGCCTAACTGACCTGGAACTGGAGGATAACGGCAACTATCGCTGTGAGCTGATAGACGGAGTGGAGGACGAAAGTGTCATTGTAACTTTAAGAATTGAAGGCAAGGTTTATAAAATTGTAAATATATACCTATGCCTATTTGCAAAATGGCTGAACTTGATTGAACTATCCTTGCATTTCAGGGGTCGTTTTCCCTTATCAGAGTATTCGCGGACGATACAAATATACATTCTTTGATGCAGAGAAAGCTTGTGCCGAGCAAGATGCAAAACTGGCAACCTACATGCAGCTTTACCGAGGTACATCCATCTGTCTGTCTGCATGTGTGTTTTTTGCCTGTCTATCTGTCTGTCTATAACGGTCCATAGTGTGAATTATTGCCCTGTGCTTCTGCAGCCTGGACTGAAGGTTTGGACTGGTGCAACGCTGGCTGGCTTAATGATGGCACAGTCGGTTATCCAGTTTTAAATCCACGTCCAGCTTGTGGTGGAAATCTTCTCTCTGGCATCAGAAGTTACGGACTCCGTCACAAAACACAAGAGCGCTATGATGCTTTCTGCTTTACCTCAGCTATTAGAGGTGAAAGACAATAGCATAAAATGTAATTTGCAATTGATAGGTTTAATTGTACTTGTATCGTTTTGGATGGTGGTGTTTGTTTACTACCCCTGTGCTCAGCCTTGAGCTGCTTATTTCAGGAACTAAGTCTTGTTTTGCCCACAGGTAAAATGAAACTGGTGGTTAATGATACCACAGAGATATAGTCACCTAAATTGTTTCTGTTTGAAACAAAGAGCCATAGAAGAAAATACTAGAAGTGCCACGCCCATTGTATGCCGTTTCTGTGTTTAGAAAAAACAGATCATTTCTCTGTAAAAAGATAAAAGAAAGACAGAAAAAAGGACAGTCTTTTCTCTGTAAAAGGATATTGGATTTTCCACTGCTTTATGTGTAAGAGTCACTGAGAGTTTGATGTCAATACCAGAGGCTACGGGTGTTACACCCAGTAAACTCTTCTACTGCAGACTACAGTTCGCTCACACATTTGTCACTGCATATATATATATATCAATCAGCAAGCCTCAACCAGCATATTTCTTGCTTTCTGCTTGCAGGCTCTGTGTTTTATATTCCGGCGATGTTGAACTTTACAGAAGCAGGAAGCGCTTGCAGACGGGAAGGTGCCAGCCTTGCAAGCGTCGGTCAGATGTACTCGTCTTGGAAGTTTCAGAAGCTGGACCGCTGTGATGGAGGCTGGCTACAGGACGGGAGTGTACGGTTCCCCATCATTCACCCTAGAGATCGTTGCGGAGGGGTGGGAGACGCAGGGGTGCATAGCTTCGGGTATCCCAGTAAAAGCTTATGTCTTTATGGGGCTTTCTGCTACAAGTAGATTTTTTTGGCTTTCTGCTACAAGTAAGTGGGGTTACTTAGGGGTGAATAGCGTGATAGATATTCGTCATCAGTGCTGAACAAAAGAATATTGTTGTCAGTCTCTGCAATGTTTGCTTCTGGTGTACACTATACTTAGCATTCTGTTTGACAAATTATAGTCCGTCAGGTTCCGTACTTGTCCAGACTGTTTGAGTTTGTTGAAGACTCACCCTGCATTCTTTTCACAATGACAACATGGTTAGATCTTTCCTGGAAAACTTTCATTCACTTGGAAGTCTTTCGAGGAACTGAAACTGATTCATTGAAACTGAGTCGGTAGCACTTTTTTAAGTGATGTGTTGCGGACTACACATCCTCGTTGGCTTTTATTCCCACTAATCAAAGTGCCAAATTCGTGCACAACATAACTGTAATAATACAATGTGTGAATGTATTCATTTACTACTTTAACTATAGAGTAATGTACTACACACAGTAACGTATGTCTCATGTATCGACATATATCTAAAGTAAAAACAGAAACTTTGCTGTAATTACTATATACTGTACTTAATCCATTGTTTTGGGTTAATTCTATATTGTAGAATAATGTTAAATAACATCCATAATCAAGGACACAATCATTGTTGTTTTAAGTCAGTTTCAAAGACTATTTATTTAATTAAGAACGTTTACCTGCGCAAATGGTTGCGACATTACAGTATATTTAAAAAGGAATAAATGGAAAAAAATGTTTGATGGTTCTTGCAACAATGTTTTATGCTGAGTCAGATTCTAAATGAAAGCTTGTAAACACACACACACACACACACACACACACACACACACACATGCACACATACATTGCTTATATATATAGTATATACAGTATGTATATACATATAATATAGTTCATACAGTGTATACAGTAAATATATATAAGAGAAATATATGAAAGAGAGAGAGAGATGATGGATATATATAGATGTATAGGGGCTAAAACAGTCAGACAGAGAGAAACAGTTCAAAGCTTCATTGAATAACAGCCTTTATATTTTTCTTTTTTTTATGTTATGTTACAGGTACAGTAAATGCTAATATAATTAATTTATCTTGGAATTACAAGCATAAACAGTAATTCGGTGTCTTAAAATAAAAGGAAATGTCGAGTAAATTGTGGAACGTATAGCTCACAAAGTGTTAATATATCTGTGTGTGTTTTTTTTAAGATTAAACGGAAACCACATCTACTGTATATAGAAGACCACTGTCATATAAAGAATCAGGACACTCGATACAGATGTCGTAAATGGAGGAAAATAAATGGAAGACTTCAACAAAATCAAAGATATGAAAGAATTCTATGGCAAGTGCCTAGTGGCTTTAAAAGTTCCATTTTATATCCAAATATTCGGGTGTCGTTTTCACCGTCGTTGTCTCCTCAATGATTATTTCCTGGTTTTGGCTTGTCGGCCATGTAGCAACTTCCCCATTTATATAAGCTTGTCCCACTGAAAAAACAATTGCATAACCTTGAGACTGTTGCATCCATTTGCATAAACCATCAGGTTTAACCAATATTGGATTAATCAACACTTGACCGGAAAATAGCGTGTAGTTAGGTCACACCTGGGGTGCAGGTGATCTGAGGCTCCTCCCACTCGCCGTTGCCCTGACAGCGGATGATTGGGTTCTTCCTCTGCATAAAACCAGCCTCACAATAATACCGTAGCTGTGAGTTCATCTTGTACCTCATAAGTCGACGTCCAAAGGTCTTGGCATGGAGCACAAGAGGAGGCTGACCACAAAGTGCTGCTAAAGAGAAACCAAACCAGGCTTAAACTGATGATGGCACGCTTCAGCAGGGGCTGATGCACTCACCAGTGGGCTTTTTGCAGGTATAGGAAAGCTGGTAGTTACATGGGATATCACTCCAACTTCCATCGTCATACCAAACCATAACAACACAGTCCTCTCCTGACAGGAAGTAGCTGTCTGGTTGTCCTCCATACCAGTTCTCATATAACTGATAAAATACAATACAAGTGTGAAATCAACCTGGAGAAAACACGATGTTGTATTGTGGTTAATGGTTCTAGGGGATTACATTTGTGATCCAAATGGCTTTGCATTTTTCTATAGGCCAATGAGAAGACACCATCTGGTTCAAAAAGTGAATGTAGCCTAAAAGTCTTTTACGTCATTTGTCTTCAAAATCGTAGATGTTCTGGTGTGTTATCTACTGGTCTGGGATTTTAAACCTGTGACTTTCGGTTGCAGTTAACTTCTCACTATTAGGCTACAAGCGCGGAGATGTACTAGTGTGTTCAGTGTTAATCATTAATGCTGCTACAAAATAAAAGCACTTGTGGCTCAGTCTGTGAGTAAGAAGAGTGAGTAGGAATTTACCATTTTTTTTTTTAAGCAATTTAGTTTTACATGTTTATATACTCACCAGTGGGTTTCCATCTGACCAGCGGAAATCTCCCTCAATGGTTTTGTCATTGAGGCCCGTCCACTGATACTCCTTGTATTTATCTAAGCAGACAGAAAAAGACAGGAATTCCAAATAACCAGCATACAGTGCCAGCAAGACACAATACAGATTCCAGACCAAGTTCAACACCCGGATATGCCTGAAGTGTAAAGATACGCTCAGACCCCTCAAAGAGGAGACATGCTCACAGATCTTCTAGAGGATTATTCAGAAATTCAGAAGAGAATGCAGGTCCTTTCAGTGTTTTGTCATCAAAGTCTCTTTACGTTCAGATTCCATTACGTACAGTAAACCCAACACCTTGACAGTTTGACTTTTTTTTTCACATGTATGTTCTCAAAAACAATTTAACATGAATGTTTTTCCCCACAAAAGTTTGAAAAGCTGTACCATGACAACTCCGCGTGATTCTAGTGTCTACAATCAGATAACTGGTTTCAGATCTGTAACGCCTCATGGTGTGAGTTCATCAGCGTACCATTGATAAACTCCTGCTCCTCAGGTGACATGACAGAGACCAGGTGTCCTCCACATAATCGACAGTGCTGCTCTGCAACCTCCCATTTCTGTCGTTTGGTGAAGTGTTTGTAACAGAAACCTTGAAACTTCTCCCACCCTGGCTCACAGTCCTCCAGATCTTTGTGAAAGAAGAACCACATATAAAACAGTCCAAGTAGCTCAATCATTACAGCTCTGGCGTTTGGAACACCAGTTCATGGATTTGATTCCCACTATTAGCCTGATTGTAGTTTAAAAACTGTAATTAAAGAGCCACAATAAAGTTAATATGGCAAAAGCGTAATATCGTTTGCTTATTTGAACCAAAACTCCAAAAAACGTGCTTGATCAAAGAGAGCCAATGCTACAATGCAAATATAGATTGTTTCTCAAATTGCTGAGAAACATGTTTAAGATCGGAAAAATTATACAACTTTGTTCAACAGAACATGTTAACTGAACACTTAAGATCCTTAAATATCGAATTGCTGGTCATTTAAAAAATGGTCAAAAAAATGTGTCATACTTTTTAATTGAGCGAAGTTTTTAAGCAACAGCAGTTGATCGTACGTTTGTTGTATGAATCGTCATGACAACGCTTAATCACACCAATAGTTAGGCCAAAAATGTTGCATCCCGATGTGGAATTGATGATAATTACAAAGACTTACCTGTCTCACAAAGGTCACCTCCATAGGTTGGTAAACAGAGGCACCGATAACTCGTGTTGTCGTCAAAACAAGTGCCTCCATTTTTACACGGATTCTCCAAACATGCATCTGAAAACATGTTTGAAAAATTATGCTTTAAGTTAAATCTGCTGGTGTGCTATGCTGGTGTGATATACTGTTTATTCAGTCTAACATGCTGTTCACCGCAGTTCATCAAACAGGTTAAAATGAGATATAGATTTTTTTATGTATTGGACATGCCATGGCAGCACTGGATACCTTTACGTTCTTATCAGCTTCCAGCCATCATGGGCCCACACTCCTTAATGCATCACTAAGACTCTTTGTTGTGATGGGTGTTATACACATCTTTACCTTTTTATCTATGTCTGTCTCCATGCTGCCACATGCTGATCAGTTCTGAGAGATTATCGCATGCCTGTTACTTCAGGTGTTTGAAAAATGTGTTGGAGCTAAAGAGAGTTCTACAGTATCAGAGTTTTTGATTAAGCAATCTTCACCTTCAACATCTACGTTAAAAGATTAACTGTTTTTCAGTTTCTTTATGCTGTATATACGTTTTAAGAGCAGATTAATAATGTTTTGGTACACATGCTTTCTTTCTTAACTGCATAATTGTTTTCTCAGATGATTAGCAGAACGTTTAGAAACCATTTATTTTTGCATGTAGAAGATTAATTAAAGATACGTTACATTTAAGAGAACAGTGCCCCCTTTTGAAATTTTAAGGAAAAATCAATACTTCAAACAAGCCAGTAGATAGTGCTAGAGAGCAATCTGGTTTCACTGGGCGCTTCATTTAAAAAAAAATTAGAAATACAAAGTAGGTACTGAACCTTAATATCAAGCTTCAACAACTTCTAGAACAGAGAACAATATGTATTAGTTAGTTGCATAAAATAATGTAAAAACTACAAAAGTATAACATACTGGGGGTACTTAATATTCATTAATTTTCTGATTTGTGTTTTCATTGCTGAGTCAAGAGGAGCCAATCACAGCAACTCTGAGTCCAAAGGCAGAGACACTCCCTGTTTTGGTGGCCAACCAATCTAAGAACGAGGCACACACACATTCACACTAAGCATTATTTACCTGAAATGAAGCCTGTCCTGACTAACACTCGCTGAGTTGGTCTAAGATGCTGTGTGACATCGTGTGAGGAAGGATACACATCAATCTCCTCGTTGATTGCCTCTGTGACTGAGACATAAAGCTTATCTTCATTCTCTTCTGCTGGCATGATGGATGGCTTCAGTGTTAGCTCAGTCCCAGGCTCACTGGTAAACTCAGATTTACTTTGATTTCTGGTGCCATCTTTTGTAAGTGCAGCCTCCCCACTGAACTCCACATCTGCCCGCAACTCTTCTGGACCATTTGAAGGCACCTGGGTCCTCCAGATGGGCGAGTGGGTCACATTAGGGAGGAGCGTGATCTCCAGGTTTGTTGTATGTTCCTCAGTAGAGGCTTGACTGCCATTGTTGATTAAATCATCAATTTCAGAACTATACAAATCACGAATATCAGTAGATGGAGTGAAAGCCGCTTCCTCTGATAGATCTGTAGAAAATGTCCAGTTTTCAGGTGGTTCTTCACCAGAAAGCTCATTTTCAAGACCATTATTGATGTCAAAAGTTATCATAGAATTATTAACGTCAATGGAGGAATTATGAGGTTCTTCTCCCAGGTCTTTCCACTTCACCATGTCTAGTTTTTCTTCTACCTCTGCCAATTGTGGTGTGGTGCTTTCAGAGGAAAACTGTGTTGGAAACTCATGTGGATAATTTAACCATTTCTGTACAGTTCTGTATGCGGTAACTGTGTCCAGGAGAAATGGGGTACCAGTGGTCAGAACTTCACTTATATCTGAATGGTCAGTTGATTCTGTTTCCTTCAGTGTTGGGGTCACAGTCAAGTGGTCTGGTGTTTCAACAAAAACAGCTTCACTGGAAGTTTCTATCGTATTGGAAAGGTTTTCAGAATTGTGATCAGTATCTTCATATGATTCATAGCCTGCCAGAAAATTATACAAATATATTCATGATTAGAAATGTAACAATAATTGTTTTGTCTAAATATTATTCAACAATATAGTATTAGAAATGTAACACTGTTTGTTATTTCTTAGAAACTATTAAACATTTATAAAAATGTATGCATGTAACAATATTTTTAGTTTCTTACAATTCAACAACTTAATATAACAACAATATACATCTTATACAAAAACAAATATGAAAACAAAAATGTAACAATAAGTTTTAATATTTGTAGCAATTAAAAGACTGAAGAATGTAAGAAAATAAATATTATTTAAATGATTTTTTCTTTTTTATCAATTTATATTTTAATTATTTTTTAAGTTAAATTCTCACCTGAACTCTCAACCAGACTTTCAGTGGTGGCTGCTCTGTCTGAGGCATATTCAACAGTGTGAAGAGCATTTGACTCTGGAGCTTTTGTAACTTTCACTGCATCTTCACTTAACGAAGCAGAAACCTCATGTAATAGCTGAAGTGATTCATCTTTAGTTGTGCTTGTGCTTGAAGAATTAGTTTGAGTGTCCTTGGAGATGGATTCATCCTCTTTAAGGTTGAAGTCAGGCATGGGTTGAAAGTGTTTGGACCCATCCATCTCCTCCACTTCCAATGATGGCTTCTCTGTCATCTCGAGTTCCATCTCTGTGAGAGGTTCTATTCGCTCTCCAGGTTCAAAGTTTGTACTTGGCATCGGTTGATAGTGTCCATGATTGGAGCTTTCAACTTTTTCACTGGCTGAAGCTTTTATTTGGGCTTCTCCCATAAGTAATGACCCATTTTGTTTAGGATTAAGGGAACTCTTTGCTAATTTCAAATAGTCCTGGTCAGTGCTGTCAAGGTCAAAGTCAGTGCCGGTGGAAGTCATAAGGTCACTACTGAAGCTAGGAGTAACATCCTGAGGATTTTGGGTGTGATTTTGGACTCCAAGTTCTGAAGAAGTCTTTGTACTGAAGGAAAAAGACTCAACAACTCCTTGAGCTTCAACGAGAGATGGATCTGTGACCCGATCTGCATTGTATTCTTCTTCAGGGTCATACAATGTTACTATGTGCTGTTCACCCTCCGGCTCTGTCGCCATCAGATCTATAGATGTAGGGGTTTGAGAGTAGCCATTACCTGTAAAATCAAGTAAGTATTTTATAGATTTTCTCAAATATGAGATTGTGAAAAGCATCAGTTGTCACCTCTGAAACAGTAGGCGTCATGCCGGGTGCTTGCTTCTGGGAATCCAGTCTGATTGCTAAACCGATAGACTGTTTTCACACCCGGTTCAGAACCACCGCAACGTTCACGTGGAGTCACAATAGGATAGCGGAGGCTTCCATCTGCTAACCAGCCTGGACTGCAATGGTCCAGACCATCGCTCCATGCTGCGTAAAGCTGGCCAGTCGTGGCTAACTCAGCTCCCTGCTGCTCACAGTACCACTTGGCTTCTGCTAAGGTAAAGCGCTCTTGGGACGTCCCATGGAAAACCAGTCCTGAAATAATAAATAAATCTACTTTAACATTTAGACAGGCATGTGGAGGCAAATCCTTCAGCACAGTTGTGAGAAAGCCAAGCATTTTATTATTAATATAATCCTCATATATTTCTATAATGCACAATGATTCATTTCAATTTGATTCTATAATTATGTGGATTCATTAATGGAACAGTTTACCGTGAGTACTTTCCACATAGCAATAGACATCATAAAGCTCTTCTTTATCCATCACACCATAGTTTCTAACTCCTGGTAATCCATCCATGTCTCCGAAACAGCCTTCGCGAGGCATTTGGATAGGGTACCTGGAAAAATGTAACCCACAATTATTTTAACCTAACCTATTTTTCATACATAGTTTGAGCCTTTTTTTTTTTTTTGATTAATGTATTGATATGCTATTATTTTTGTGACAGGTTATTTATTTTCTGAAAGGCTTTGCTTTATTTCTGGGTCACAGGGAGCTGGAGTTAATCCCAGCAAATCTGGGCCTGAAGACGAGACACACCCTGGATTGGTGGCTGACCAATCATAGAGCAGGACACACACATGCACACTCTCGCTCACACCTAGGGGCAAATTTCCCAAAAATCCAATTCTCCTGAATGTTTTTAAAGAGAAACGGAGCACCAGAGGAAACTCGTGTAATCACAAACATTCATCACACATTGTGCATGAGAGAGAGGGAGAGAGAGATGTAACTTTTTCTCGATAAGTGTTGTGTTTGTGTTAAAACCTACACACCGGACAGAGCGATCTGAAAGCCAGCCTGCATCACACTGCTCATAGCCGCTGTCGTATGCAGCCAGCAGCTGCTCTGGAGAGGCGATCTCGGCTCCTATATGCTCGCATGCCTCTTTGGCTTCTCTAAAAGTGAAGGCATAGCGACTAGAAGTGTGGCGGTAGTGGAAAACAACACCTGCGAGGAAAAAAACTTGTTGATTATGTTTCATATTTCACAACCTAACGGCATCACTTCACTTTAAAACTCAATTTCCCACGGGGCCTTGCAGCACTGCTCATCAGTGGAGTGCATGTATAGGGACTGTTTGTTATTCAGATCAGATTTATTACAAGTGGAGATACATTTTAGTAAGTGTTATTTCTTAAAATGTTCGAACAATAATCATTAAGATCACACTTGAATTATGTTCAAATCTTTGCCACTGTGGTTTGTATGAGTCAATATTATCTTTTGAAATAGAATAATTTGTTTTCATCCTTGGGATAGGAAAAAAATGTACCTTTTACTTTAACCTGAGCCAGGTCATGAGCGTCCTCCAATCCATGCTGTACTTCACAGCGATAGAAGCCTGTATCATTGTGAATCAGGCTTTCCAGTCTAAGGGTGAGATCAGCAGAAGAGGCAGCAAAGTTCAGCAGTGACGCTCTGCCTTTATACAACTCACTCACCTTGACCCGTTCCCCACGAGCCACTAGGATCTCAGTTTCTTTGTTTGATGAAAGAAAACTCCATTTGACTCGTGGCTGGGTGAGCACAGCAAGGCGTCCCAGAGCTGGTGTCCGGGAAAGAGACACCAGACAGGGAAGAGTTAAAGTGTCCCCTAAAATGGCGAACACTGGGGACTTTTCAGGAATTATCACTTGTAATACTCTGCTGTCATCTGAGGATAACACAAAAGAAACAATCCTTGATACTTTATGACAATTTACTCCGGTGTGTCAAGTACTGTATCCAAGTGTGTGTTAAATTGAATACAATTGTGAAATACCTGCTGCAGAACTGAGGATGGCACAGGGTGGTAAAACAAAAAGAGTCATGACACGCAGCAGCTTATAGAGGAACATCACTGATCTGAGAATAAAACCAAGAGAAAGACCAACTTTACAAAGCAAACTTGAACAGAATAGAAAATAAAAAGGAAGCAATACATGATATACTCTAAATACATGCTAATGATTCTGAATAGTAAAGCTGAAATTGTTCTTATCATTACAATAGGGATTCTAGTTAGTCACTAATTTCAAGTAGTGAAAAATTCTGATCTGATTGGCTGATGAATTAACCATTTGGACCAATTCCAATGGTTTCACTTTCCCAGACACTTGCTAACTATAAATGTAAAATACGTATTGTGTTCATATGGGGGCCAGGAGCCAAAGTGTGAGAAAGTGAGGAAATTAGAAGAAAGATCTTAGTCTTGATCTGAAAAGGCCAGATCTGAAAAGAAAACCATCAGATTTTACTGCAACTTGTGGAAACGAGATAGTACAGTTACACAAGCAAAAGAAAAAAAAAAGAATGTTGGTTTGTTTGATTTCAAGTACACTTTATTTTCAGTGTAGACCCGCAGCAGCTTTTAATGGCTGGTTTTGGTGAGTTTCCCTTACACAACGAAAAATCTGAAGGCTTATAATTTGCAGCACGATAGCATTTTATATGCTTATTTTAGCTTAAATGAGTCTTTATTCTCTCCCCGCTTTGCTTAGACAGTATAGTGATCTTGCTGAACAGCAGATTTGGCAACCTTGAGCAATGTCCAGCTGGCGTGAATGGGAGGTCTTGTGTGTGCTCTGAATTCTGAGGAGAGGCCGAACAAACCAACTATCCATTTCCAGACATATAAGCATCTTTTCACCAGAACAGCTTCTACACTAAAGCCGATCACGAGCACCTGTCTCGATCTGCTCAAACTGCACAATATACGCTGTGTTGGAGTGAATGTCCAAAAGAAGGACATGTTTATAGACCGTTTCAAAGAGAGACAGGCAGAAATAAATAAATAAAAGGCCACCTGCTGGATCCACTGAAATGCTGTTTGTGAAGAGCAAATGAATGAATAATCTTGTCTGGATGAGCCAGAAAACTTTTCACGAACTGAAAATTATTAAAAAAGAAATGGCTTTTGTACAGCAGTTTTTCTTTTTAAGTTGAACTCCAGCCATGATTTGAATGATGTGATTATACCGGTTTTACTTGAAGGCATGTTACCGATGTCAGTGTATTTAATAGCAGGATGTTTGTGAGATTGCGAGCACAAAGAAAAGGTCATTTGAGTAACTAATTGTTGCTTTTTTATGCTTGCACTGAGCTTTTAAAACCAACCAGATGCAAAATTATAGACTAATCGAGCACAGACTGCTGAAATTACATTAATTTAATTACCAGAACACACACTCTGTTCCTGCCGTGCTTAACATGCTTTCTACATGTAACAATAAGGCAGTCCACTGCAGAATAATTCACTCTTAAGTTCGCAAAACAATTTCCAAAGAAAAGAAACATTTGGGAAATATTACCAAAGGAAACTTAGTTTCAGGAAATATTCTGATGATTTACAGAATAAAAGTGCTGAGGTGAGATGCATTTTGAAAAAAATTGTTTAACCAGGAAAAACAGAGCATAAGTCTTTTGAGAAACAGCCAAGAAACATGACAAGAAGAACATAGCTGTGGTTGAACATTAATCTTGGGATTTGGGATGACGAGTTTTGTGGGAACAGAAATATGAAGAATTGAACATTGATTCATCAGCAATTAATTCTATTCGATATTTTTTCCTCTCACCTTTTCATAAAAATACTATTAATATATAAATACATACATATGTAGTTTATTTATGTAGTTTATAATATTGCTTCATCATTTTATTAGAACTGTGTATATTTGTGTTCATATTGAAAACCATATTTCTTTGTATTGTATATATCAACAATGTAAAATTGACTTTAATTTAACATTTATAGTAACTGTCAAAAGGGCCACAACGACTTTGCTGCCTGTTTGTTTTAGTTTTCTGGACGGACTTCCAGACAACTGTAAAAGAAAGTCAATTTTTCCCACACCATGGAATGTTACTCTTTCTTTCCTTTCACCCATCTTTTTTGGTTTACTTTTCTCTGCTTTGTCTGTCGGCTCAGCCATGGATACATTGCTCTTTCTTCTCCCCCAGTGCCACACCCGCCCTCAGTCTCCTCAGAAGCCCCTCACAACCCTGTAGGACTTTCTGAGACTTTGCCTATAACCAGGGGCAACCACCCGATCCCTGGAAACACAGAATGACCGGAACTCATGGAGAGAGAATTTCAGAAGCCAAGGTCTAAGGTGTTGTTAACCAAATAGAGCAAAGATTTGTCTTGCCAAGTTTACACTTCTCTCAGCTTGGCAGGATTTGCAGGCTACAGATCTCGATTGTATGGGAATACAAAAATGAATAAAACAAAGAATATACAAGAAGTATTTAATGTTATGATATATATATATATATAATGTATATATATACATGTATGTTTTGTTATTAAAAATTATTTTATTATATCTCACATTATTGCAAATTTATTATATGTACGATTATACTGTATACTGTATTATTTCTGTCTACAAGCCTAAAGTCTTATTTAAAATTCTACTTTATAGAATTATCTTATGTTACAGACAGTAGCTATTGTATGTCAGGATTAATGAAACATGACCAGGTAGAAGAAACAGAAAAAAGATAAACAGACTATGCAATCTCTTTCCACATTATACTTATGAGGAAATGAGGAAAACCTTTTTTTTTTCTTTTAAACAAATAGTCCAAGGTTGTGAAACAAAATGCTGAATGACCAAATGTTCAATGGTCACTTTTCAAATGTTAATTTGTACTGTACAAAACAAATCTAAAGTTTAAATGTAAACACTAAAACCAGATGTGAATCCAAAAGAATAAATTATGAAACTTTTTGAGTTTTTTTTTTTACCTAAATTCAGTACGAAAATACTTACCGGTAAGTTATTTTAAAATATATTAAAGTGTTGATTTTATCATATAGAATTGATTTATTGACAAAGTTAACGGTATAAATAAAGTTACCTGCTAAAGTTATAGTATCCTTAACTATGCACAAAATAATAAACAATAAAATATACAGGAACAAGTAATAAATCAATCAATCTATTCTTCAATCTAACAATCAATCTAAGTCAGAAAGACCAAAAGGAATACACCAAATGGATCCCTGGAGCCAGTCTGATGAGATGCTCTCACACACAGCATTAGTACGCAATGTGATGACACCCACCTCATTTAGAATACTGAGGTGAGACTCCTGTCTCGGAAAATTGCGTCTTTGTCCCAGATCAGCGTCGAAGGAAACAATGGATGCTGTGCCCGTTCAAAAGCAAAACATTTGAATGAAAGAGAAGAAGTCAAGCCTGGCTATTTCTGCATCTGTGGAGAGGGAAGGGACTGAAAAAAACATCCAAAATGCTCAAAATTTAAAGAGAGAGAGAAGGAGGGAGGGAGTAGAGGAGAGCGAGCGAGTGAGAGAGAGAGAGAGAGAGAGAGAGAGAGAGAGAGAGAGAGAGAGAGAGAGAGAGAGTCCTGCACTTACGTATCAGATTAACCACATTTTGGTTTTGTACTAATAAAGTTGGAGATTGTTAGAATGTTAAGCTCTTAAAACTCGTAAAGTTTTTTTACTGTAACTGGACATCTTATGAATAGCCCTAGTGGTGGCATGGTGGCACAGTGGGTTTCACGGCTGGTTGGGGCCTTGTGAGGTTTTTCTGCAATCTTCTCCGACTGGTTCTAATCTGGTTTCTCCCACAGTCTAAAAAACAGTAAAACACTGAATAGTCCAGTGGATCATATGAGCGATAGTGTGTCTGTGTGTTCTCTGTTGCATTTGTTTGCCAATCCAGATGTTGTTTCCTTCTAGTGATAGAAATTGTAGAACAAACATACAAATTGGACGTGCTACTGAAAAAAAAAAACAATTTTACTCTTTTAGATGTATTTTATTATATACGTACATATGTATAAACAATAGGTCGGAATCAAATGCTCAACTAGTAGTGCTCTGTCTGCAATAATCAAATAATCACTCAATCAATCAAAATACTTTAATACCAACCAGAAGGGGGCATTTGTACAGTTGAGTTCCAGGACCTTCGACGTACAGCAGGTGTTCTAAACTCATTAAAAAAAGATTATTTGTTTGGATTAAGTTGCATAATAAATTAACCTGGTTAAATCAGGTCTCCTGTAGGTTTAGTTTGGGAATCAGGGTTTAAACGCATATGCTTAGAAAACAATTCCTTTTTAATGGAAGGATTAACTTTGCATTGAGCAACAGTCCAAGGGGTGAACACCACAGTAAACATGGGGTCTGTTTATTAGCTGGGATACTATTTCAAAGAAGCTGCTTCTATTTGAAATCAAATCATAATTTTAATACACGTCACACATAATCCCAATTAAAAACATAAATCATAAAATCTTACTTAAGTAACTTATAATAGTACTTAAAAACTTTGTAACAAACTGTGTTTTTGTGTACTGTAGTTTTATTTACTTTAAAAATGTACTCAACGTATATGTAAAACTTTGCAATTTGTTAAGAGATTTTAAATAATTACATTTTAGGTAGGCGTGAAATGCTTTACTACAACAACTCCATAGAACAATACAACCTCAAAGAACATCACGCAAAGAAAATGCTTATCAATGTTCATATGAAACCATGAAATTAACGCAAATGTCATGTCTGTAAATGTCTATAATATAAAATCTATTTTCAATAAATTTCAATTCATTTTTTCAGCCTACTAGAATTTTTACAAATCTAATTATAACACTTTAAAGAGAAATGTATACATTTTATTTGATTGAGAAATGTAGTCTCTTAAGATCCAAATAGCCCCATGCTGTTATTAATTACAGTTGTGATGTAATTACCATACTTAAATAAAATCAAATTTACAAGTAAGTTTACATTTATTTGGCAGACGCTTCTATTCAAGGTCACCAGTCTGGCATTTGAACCTGCAACCTTCTGGTGACAAGTACAATTCTCTACAATTAGTTCACAACTACACAGTCGGCCGGTTCTTTCTTGCCTATCATTTCTAACATGCACATGACACAAATCAAAATCTTAAATCAAATATTAATGTGAACATGACAAATTAACAAAAAAAAGGAAAACACCAATGGTCTCAAATTTGAATTTTAATCAAACCCTACTTGGGGATTCCCACTCATTTAGTACTTACAAATTTGAATAGAAGAACAGTTGCCAGAACATTGATAACTAATGTTTCGGCCAGAATATGAATTTGAGCTGGATTTAGTTTGAAATCTTTAGTTTGCGTTTAGTCAGGACTGTTTTTCGATCGCATTTGGAAGACGGAAAAATGTGTGTGCATGTGTTACGCATGTGTTAAATGTGTTGTTTTTCCCTCACAAGTCTGTTTGTCCCCATACCTGTTATGGTTGCTCCGATCTGACTCTCTAAAGTAATCTAAGGTGGCTCGGGGAAAAAAAAAGATTACAGTGCCATCTGGTGGCACGCTCCACATTTATCCTAATAAAAAGACATAAAAATGACAGTCTAGAAGTATTTAAAATGATCCAATGCTTTAATTGGTCGACTGAGAAGCCAGCTTCGCCTCCCACTCGATCTCCACTAGCTTGTACAGTTCCATGGTGGCTTGGGCATCTTCAACTGACGAATGGCCGCTTCGTCCTGACTGAAAAAAAAAGATAAGCAATTTACAGTGGATGGAAATCTAAAGCCAGATCTGTTATCAGATTTTGTGGCAAAAAAAACCTAGCTTTGTCGAATGTATTTAGTTTTATTATTTTGTAGGGGGGCGGGGGGTTCACACATTTAACCATGACAACACCAGATGCATTTGAGTTTTTTAAATTATTTTGAAACTAAACTGTGTGCTTGCCAAGTAGAGATGTTTGCAATACAAGTACAAACATATCCATTTTATAGTACATAGTATAGTATAGTACATTATAGTGGAAAAGCCATACATTTCTTTCACAATAGGGGGCTCCATGACTTAAGGCTGCCAACTGCTCCAGGTTTGTGAATGTATCTTCACTGGATGGTTAAATGCAGAGCAGAATTTCGTCCCTAGTGTCCACATTGACAAACTCACTCACTTTACTTTCACATTACTTTACATACCTGTATGTCTTTGTTGAATAGCGCCTTGGTGAGTCGTTTTAAAGAAACCATCCCAGTCTCTGGCAGACCTGCTTTCCGATTCAGCAGTGGAATCTGTGAGGTATCTCGTGTTTGGGAGGCAGGACGGGAAAACTTTAACGCCTTGAAATCGTTGCTGATGGCATGTCCAATAACCACTTTCCCAGCCACTATCTTCAGAATCTGTGTGTGAAAAAACTGATTACAACAAGTGTGGGAAAAAAAACAACAAATGTGACTTTATATAGTCAAAATCCATTAGTACAGCAACCATTTCTCCAAATATAAAGAGAAGGAAAAGGAAAGAGATAAATAGGCTGGTGTGGCTGAACCATACTTGGAATTGGTGCCCTCCTTTGTGATTGTGATTGAACAGATTGTGTGCATTTAATAATAATAATAATAATAATTGAACCTTTATTAGTCCAAAACCCAAAGTGTGTACACACCAAGTGCAACACAGACACACAGACACACATACACACACACACACACACACACACGCACACACACACGAGTGTAGACCGTTTTCAGCCCCTTGCTATAGGACATTTCAGTTGTGGAACCTACCAGTGCAGCAATTGAACATCCAATCTTTTGGTTGCAATTTCACCTTTCTAACCACTAGGCCACAACTGTCCTATACATAATACATAAGTATATCTTATCACTGTGTAGCCATATATATCACTTTTACTCAAACACACAGTATTTTTTTTATTTAATCTAATAAAGTATTTTACTGTACCTCTTTTTGAGCCTGCAGGAAAGGTATTGCATGGCGTAGATCTTTGGGTCTGATTCCACTCCAGCGAGTTCGGAAATCCGTCACAGGGTTTGTGGGCTTGATAAATTTATCATAAATAACATCGCCATTGTAGGAGACAATACTGCAGCGGGCAAGTTCACTCCGGCAGCCTTTTGGTCCAGTTCCGACCATTTCACAATCTATGGCCAAATACTTAAATGGCTTACAGGCTGGTGACACTTTAATAGGCTTTATCGCTTGAGATGAGGCTGTGAATGATGATGAAGAGGACTGGGAAGATGCTGATGCTGAACTAGAAGGCAAACTTGTTTCATCGGGTTGATGATGGGTCGCTCCATTAGACCAAACGTGTGTTGTTTTTTTTCTTTTCTTGGTCCTTTTTTTCTTTTTCGCCATTAACATACCTTTGGGCTTCGGAAAAGGTTTTTTTTTCAACAAACCTTCCGATTTGTTTTCCTTTTTACCGGGTGTGTTTCGTGAGCCACGGTCAAAAACGATGTTCAGAGTAATATCTGACATATCTGTACGGGTTAATTACCAACTAAAAAACGAACTCAGTAGCTACGTTTTATAGCTATTGTAGCCAACGTTTAAGGATGTGCTGTTATAACAGTCTCTTTGTACTCTGTAAACGTGAAGAAAAAAAAACATTACAAATCATAAAGCAAACAGATCTAAAACCGAAGTCGTGTTGAATCGACGACTTTCTTAAACTATACATTATTTTGTCTAGAACAGTTAGGGAATTTTACATACCACCACATTAGATTTAATGTCCTGAATAGCCATGCTTGTATTTCCACACGGTGTTGTTGTGGCCGTAATCTTTGTACTTCCGGGTTGAAAGCTTTGAACCCGCTGATTCGGTTCCAAGAACTGAATTATTCAGTAATCCGAGTTTCAGTTAAGTTTCTCTATATATAAAATATATCATTGTAACGGAGAAAAATTCCAATTTCGCAATATACTATCATCAATATAATCTACATTTATCATTGGTGTCGTTTTTATTCTAAACTAAAATAACTAAATTAAAAAAATAATGACAAAAGTAAAAAAAAAAACTCGGAAATGCGTTGGTTCTGTGGTTCAACTAACTCCGACTCTGAAAAAAAAATGTTGTTATTGTTGTTGTTGTTGCTTTGTTTGTGTGCATCGTTATTTTGACACAATTGTACGTATATGCATTAAACACGTTTTAACGTGTAAAATGTAAGTAAAAACTACAATCCAACATGTTTTCGCTTTGTGATTCAACTGAACCGATTCGTCAAAAGATTCAACAAAAAAGAGCCATTCACGAGCCGGAAGAACCGACGTCACCGAATCGAGAAAACGTGTTTTATGCTGCTGCAGCTTGTCAACAAAGGAGTTTCGTTGATTTTCATTTAGTTTCTCAGTTTATAATGAAAGTAAAAAAAGATTCCGGCCATTAAGTATCACCTCGAAGCAATGTGCAAATAATATGGAAACGTTCGAAGCAACTTTTTCAGAGCAAGAACAGAAAGAATTGGCCCAAAAGCTGACGTCGCTTCTGTCAACCTTCGGACACATATCAGATTCCTACATAATCGTAAATCCAACTATTACCACATCTACTTACCCTGGATTGTAAAGATTGTGTTAAATGTATTGTAATTGTAACCCTGTAGTCTGATGAGTTCATTTGCTGGACTGTCTGCTGGACTTCAAAACACTAAAATATTAATGCACATTTGAAAGTGTTAGTGATCAGTGTTTCTCTCCCTGCAGGAGTTCTTCACCGAGCGTTTGTGGGATAGTCTTCCTCTGAGCTGGCAGAACGCCCTGGCCGATCTTCCAACCCCACAAATCGCTGACCTTTTACTGGACAGGCATATAAAAGACAGAAGGTAGAACGCAGGAGATCATCGCTTTTCCCAGATTAATACTTCTCAAGAATAATAATTTTAAAAATCATTTATAGACAGCCTTTAATTGCTGAGCTTAACTTTTAAGTTGGAATGTTGATTGAATAATTTTGGGCTTTACTGCATCTAGAGATTTAAGTGTATAATACCCCGATATCCATTTTGACTCTTTCTTTAGATACCCATCTGTGTGGCCGTTATCTCTGCTAGCTCTGCGGTCAGCAGCTCATGCGCTGTCATTTCCACGTAAAGCGCAAGGTGGACACACTCAGCACGCAGCTGCAGAAACGCCAGATGAGTTCCAGACCAACCAAAGTCAGAGTTCTCTGTTAGACCACATTTTTCGCAAGCACGTCAAGCCCAAGAAGCAGCATGAAATCTGGCAATTAGGCATGGTATGGCTGCTGTGTTGACTTGATCATCTGCTGTAAAATGATTAAGTCGCTCATCTGAATCGATTCTTAAACAACTGAAACAGATCCAGTTATGGATGCAGATCCAAAGCCTACACTGTATATTTTTGCCAAACCAACCGACTAACCAACCAAAAAAAAAAGCGGAGATGAAAACACTTCTGACACCGATACTGGTGAACAAAGCATTAGTTAGCCATATTCTGGACAAGATTCAACAGATGTTGAATCACAAGACTGACTAAAAATGCAGACGCAGATTTAATCCACCAAGTATTTTGAAAATCAATTAGCAAAATTAATTTCACATTCTTGTCTAGATAACCATCCACTTGCTGTTCGAGCGTTAAACGTTTCTCCTCAGTTTGACTTATTGTGTCCATTGTTCTTTCTCTTTCATGTTTCCTCAGTATTATTGCTCAGTGAATTTACAATTGACCTGCCCACTGATGCTGATTGGCTGATTCACCTTTCGAATTACATAACGTCACACATCAAATTCACGTCTGCATTTAAGTTTTATCTGTACTGACAAAAAATGTTGTACCCAAGTTTGTAAGCAGCAGTATTTCTTGGTTGTGTCTGTTGTCTTTTAAATAAAGTTCAACTATTAGATTCAACTATTAATTCCAGTCTTTTTGGGATTCTATTTCTAGCTGGTGAAGAAGTTGTGTGAGCAGTGGAACTGTTCTAGTGTGATTGACGTTGGCTCTGGACAGGTACAGTGGCTCATGCGAAACTGAACACCCACATACAGAGTTTTTAGATTTAACCTACTTTCTTTTAACACGTCCCTGCAGGGCCATTTGACACGGTTTCTGTCTTTTGGACTCGGCCTGCATGTTATAGGAATTGAGGCCAACCCCAGTCTGGTTTCCATGGCCACAAAATTTGATGAAGAGCTCATGTTGACTCTGGACAAAGAGAATCAGAGAGTATGAGCATTTAGTGACATCCCTCATTAAACACATTTCATTTTAATCACGACAACTCTCATCTTTTGTAGTCAGGCAAACAGCACAGCCAGTATTCGGCTTCCGGGCCTTCTCCTCGCCATGTTTTGGGATGGGTTAACCCAAAATCTTCATGGGAGGATTTCATTCAGCAGCTTTGTGAAGAAAACAGATCCAGCCAAAGCAATTCAGATAAGCAATTAACTACATGTCATACCCCGAAGACCAACTTGCCGTTACACCAAAGTGGGTCACGTGTGACTGGTGCTGGTTTTGTCCTTACGGGTCTTCATGCTTGCGGAGATCTGAGTTCAACCCTTCTTCGGCATTTTGTTAACAGCCCACATGTTAAAGTCATCACTTCTGTTGCGTGCTGTTACATGAAAATCTCAACCCTGGAGAACCCAAATCCCCCAGGGGTCTTACAGCCCTCTTCAGACCGGAAGACAGACTGCTGTCTGGACTACGGTTATCCAATGAGTGACTGGGTACGTGGATTACCTGGGCATCAGCTGACCTACAAGGCCCGAGAGGGAGCCTGTCACGCGGTCGAGGACTATCTCCACAGACTGAGAGAGGAGAGCCGCCTTTTACAGACGCACTGCTACAGAGCTGTTCTAGAAAGCATCATCAGAACCGAGCGGCCGGATCTGCGAAGACCAGGAGTTCAGACTGTTAAAAAAGCCCATCTGCTTTCATTCACAGAGTCAGTGTTGTGGTTAAGCTTACTGTCAAATTTCAGATTTTTTAGATATTTAGATATTTTTAGAGTCTTATAGTCCAAAGAATATGGCAATTACTATCACTTCAACAACATTATTGAGATTTTGGTTCCTCCTAAACATCACAGTGCATTTGTAACTCAGTCGAACAACACCAATCTCACGATTTATTTCTTCTGTTCCATCAGGTACGCTCGCTTGGCATTTCCACGAGTGGGACTTCCTGCTGATCTGCCCTTTGACAGTGCCCGTGTGGAGGAAATGCTTGCACAGCAGGGAAAAGTAGTCGCTTACTTCAGCTTGGTTCTGCTTCTTGCCCCTGTGGTGGAGACTCTCGTTTTATTAGACAGAATTATATTTTTGCAGGAAAGAGGTAGTGGGAAAACCCAGCGGGCATGACAACTGGTGTGTGTTTGAAAATGTTTGTTCTAATTATTACATATCTTTTGTAGGTTTTCACAGTAAGCTTATTCCACTGTTCGATGCTGCCTTTTCTGCCCGAAACCTGGTACTGGTAGCAGTCAAGTCTCAAGCTGCAGAGCATCACCAGTAACACAAAATGATTTTAACTTCCAATTCAAATAAAATACTTTTTTTTATTCAGGATATATTTTTCTCTCTGCTCATACTTGTATTTTAATTTGCCAAAAACTTTAAAATAAAATTTATAGATGCCAAGATATTAGTCTGAGGAATTAAGACACTTCAGAAAGAAAAGAAATAAATATATTTCAAACACAACTTACTACAATGAATTTTTAATTCCACCTCTAGATGGCTCTCACATCTAGGTCAAGCTGTAGAAACAAACATTTAGCGTACAGCCACATAATGACAAAGTTACAAACACTTGATTTATTTTATTATAATCATTATTGTTATGACAAATAGTTGGAAATATCTTTAATCATTTAGTGCAAAGCAGTTGCATTTAATTCTTCATGCTCTGTACAAAGAATTCATTACATGCTACTGTCAGAGCAGCAACCAGTACAACAAACTCCTGGAAATCCACTTCTCCATCGTGGTTCTCATCCAAATCAGACATGATTTTCTCTACAACCATGGGGTCTTTACTCGCCTATGACAGTAAGATCACAGTAAATCAGCGTTAATTTTACTTGAATGCTATTTTGTATTTATGTAGTAATTAGATTTGTAAAATGTTTAAAACATTTGTTATTTAACTTACGGCTAAAAAGTCACTAAGTTCTCCTTGAAGCAAACTCTTGAGCTCGGCTTTGCTTAGTTTGTACTTGTCGCCTTCTTTAGAGGAGTACGTATGGAAAACTTTGATCAGGCCTTCCATGGCGTTTTCCAGCTGTGAAACCATTTTTCCCCTTAAAAAAAAAGAAAGAAAAAAAAACTTTGGCAATTAGTCAAAAAATTGGTTCGTAATAGTGAAGCATCATTAGCAGAATGATCATAAACATCAATACCGAAACAGAATTAAGACTCGGATATAAAAAAAAAAAAACAAGCAATGTCTCCTTTCAAATGCAAATTATACACCTATTGACCCCAGGGGCCTGTCTGACCCCCCAAGACCCTGATGACTGGGATTACACGGCTACGGGGGATCTAATATCTAATCCAACAGGCCTTTTGGCATTGGCTGGCTGACGATGATCATGAGTGAGAGTGAAGACAGGCAAACATCAATAATTCACTAGACCTTTTGTATGAACTATAGGCTTTCAGACTGATCACCATGAAAGCACATTTGTACTTTTTTTCTAATAGACGAAAACACTAAAGTGTCATTTAGCTTTCACAAAATTTACTATGATTTTTTTTTTATTAATTAGAGACGCCTTTTACGGTGTGTTGATACTAGAGTCAGCCATTTCGCCACATTACTTTGAAACGTTTATACCGGTGACTTTTGTAACTAGCCCGACCGCAGTTAACCTCTTTAATGATTAAAGTAGAATTTAGCAAATTATAAATCTTATAGGATTTTACACTTTACCATCACCCCACACTTTCCTAATTCCAGTTGCGTTTCTTAAACTACTACAATTTTGCACGAATTTCAGAATCAAAACTCTACTTTGACCAATACATTAATGAACATTTCAGACAAAGAATGCAAAGCACTTACCACGTAAAACGACGTAACTATGACCAAAACAGACTTGTGTGTGAAATTATCTCATTCATTAAATAGCGACCATTCACCTGTGCAACAGAGAAGGGTGGAGCCTCAGCGAACGGTCTTCAGTGACGTAATCGCGCACGCATTTAAATTTACGTTGAGAACTCAGTAATTGGCATGCTATTTAGACTGGTTTTGTTCGGTTGTTAAAACGTCCAATTTATCTGCCACAAGAAAAATCCTAATGAATGTGCTAAAGGGAAAAAGGATGAATGTTTTTTTTATTCGCTATTCACAAATCTTTAGCCAAAATATTAATTTATACTTGTGCTTTACTGTCTAATCGAACTAATTTGAATGTGTGTCTGTGTGTGTGTACCGCTGGAAATTGTATTGAGTCAAGAAAACATATGCCAGTTTTATTGAACACATGACGCATTACAAAAGCAAACAGGTCAGATTTGATATTTAGAAAAAACTAAAAGCAAATGTATTGCATGTTGTCGCTTAATCAGTAAACGACTATTAAATATGCCTTTAGTTTGTTTAGCTCATTGACACTTGTCATAATGACCTTACAGGATGTTTTCCTACATCTTTATTATCCATCTTAGTCATATATGCCAGAGAAGACATATAAGCCAGAGAAGACAAACAAACGATTTTACAAATTTGTTAGAAACATAAGACGCTGAGATAGGCGCCAGCTCCCCGCGACCCTGTAAAGGATGAAGCGGTAGAAGATGACTGACTGACTGACATTTCATTAGTAATAGTGAAGCATCATTAGCAGGATGACACTTTTGTAGAAACATTTAACATCTTTGCAAACTGCCGGCCTGGTGTTTTATGAACTGTGCACTAGAAGGTAAAGCACAATCATGGTGGCCTCCTTCTTCTGTAACTTCAGTATCTACAGATCTCTGGTTCTCATGTGGCAGCTCAATCAGTGACACCGACCTCACAGAAGCGAGTCGACTATTGCGGCTGTCTCTGCGTTCTTTTATTACATTGGGCTTGCCCAGGACACTTCTCAGCTGGACCCAAAAGAAGCTTTGTTCTGTGTGCTGCTGCGGCCACTCAAGGTAGGTTTTGGTATTCAGCATTTTTTTCAGTTTACAGAATTTGCTGGGAAGTGACGTGGGATCGATGGCTTCCTTTACAATCAGGATGACGTCACTAAAGGTTTTGCCAATGGCCCTTTGTTGAGCAAAATACAGCTCATAGTTGCACCATTCGCTGTTCACAAAGTTTCGTGACAGAACAAAGATTACCTTAAAAAAGAAGGAAAATTGTTTAGGATTGATAGCAATAGAAACAATTGAAATTAGATTTAGAATTGGTATTTTCATTAATGTTTCATTAATGTAAATACAATAATAAAATATTTTAACTATACATTTTAAATGAATAATGTAGATACATTTAATAATAATTAGTAATTTTGTTTACAAATCACACATTTAATAACCAGTATTACAATGTTGTTAACAGATATTCACAATAAATACACTAAGTGAAAATTACTATTTGGCATGAAATGTATCTTTGCACAATAATCCAGAAAAAAATGTGTTCCTTATATGTGAAAAAAGGTTACAAAAAATGACGTTTATCAGCGATGAGCCTATAGTCTGAAAATCCCTAACCCTTATAGTCCTGTGTTTGTGTGTGTGTGGGGGGTGTACCTTCCGACTATTTTCAATATTCTCGATGATGTTGTCAATGATCCACCTCCCTGGAGTAAAGTCTCTTTCGTGGATGCAGAGACGATACGGAGGTTTCACGTTTTCTAGACAAGGTAGCAGGTAGTTTCTGACCCAGTCTGCATCTGAGTGGCTATAAGAAATAAAGGCATGAAAAGTGTAGTCCATTCCTTCATCAGAACCTTCTTTACGGGCCCTATACTTAGCTCTGATGATCTGATACGTAGCTTTAAAATACCAAGGCAGGTGAAAAACATAGCACAGGAGCATGATAGCAAGAACAACAACTGCTGTAACCGACACAGAGATGATGACAGCCAGCGTGATGTTACAAGCTAAGTGGCCAGGGAAATATTGGGACACCATAGTGTTGAGAAGCGGCTCAGGATGGTAGCATTTGTAATTTTGTGGCCAGTCTGTGATATTCACATTGCCTCTGCTGGTAGTTTCATGTATAAACATGTGGAGATCACAGGTACAATGGTAAGGATTGTTGCCCGCGGCTAGTGTGCGCAGACTTGGCATGTCTTTAAAAGACGTCATGCTGAGTAAGCCAAACGAGTTTCCATCCAACACCAGCGTTCGCAGATATAAATTCCTCCAGCCAGAAGGAATGAACTTGATTTTGTTGCCGCTAAGGATGAGTTCAGTTAAGTTGGAAGCTTTGTTAAAATAGTCCATGTCAAGCTGGTCCAGGCTGCTGTAGGACAGATCCAGGTAGATTACTGATGTGGGGAGACATCTAAAACTGCTGCTCATCATATTATTATGATGAGCAATTACTCTGGTAATTGTCTGTCTCCATGGACACTCTTGGCTTCCCACGAATCCAAGCTGGTTGTTGCTCATGTCGATTGTTTCCAGACTGAGAAAGGTCTCAGTGAGTAATGCCAGATTGCTGAGGCTGGTGAGCCGGTTACGGCTGATGTTATAGGTGCGAAGGAAAAGTAATGCGTTTCTTTTGTCGCACAGTGGATTATAAAGATAGGCATCCTGGAGCTGGTTGCTTGAAATGTCAAGAAGTTCAACATTTTTCATCTCCAGCCACGAGTCACACGGAACACTGTTGAAATTCACATTCCATACTATAAACTGGCGAATGTTATTGAGCCAAGTGAAGGTCCAGTCGAAGCGCATGATGTCTGGATTACTGATGTCCCTGAAAAACATACATTACAGGTATGGAATAAAATATTTTACAATCTAGCAATAGGGAGAGACACTTTAGAGCCCAAAGTGAGAAGTAACATACAGACATTTGAAAATAAAATTGAATGAAACTTACGAGAGCACCAGTTTGTCTAAGGTCAAGTTTGTCACACCGTGTCCTTGCGTTCGATTCTGTGAGCGGGCAAAGTCGATCGACAGCAGTTCAAGTGATTTGATTGGACTAAGTTCCACGTTTTTCAGAGCCATCCTCAGAAGCTCCTCATTGAACTTTCCTCGGTAGAACGTCAGCAGTTTTGCTTTAACATACTGGAGACCACTGAAAATATCTTGACTTCCAGAATAATACTTAAATTCGAAAATATTGCGAAAACGAAGAACATTAAATGTCTTGTTTGCTAGGTCCTTCAACATGTGGGGTAGTATGTCTGGTGTTTCGTCCATGGCTATATCTACCCACAGGTTTTTTGTGGTAAGTGCGGTAAAAAATCCTGCTTCATATCGCCGAAGACCAGTTCCAGTTTTAATAGCAAATTTTTCCAATGAGACGTTCTGCAAGACACGAATATCATGGCTACCTAAAATACTCAGCAGGTTTCCACCAACGGACAATACTTTTAGTCTACTGAAATTAAGAAAAGTTTCATCTAAAACTGCATGTGTGTACAAATTATTGGATAATTCTAAACTCCGCAAATTTCCAAGAGACTCAATGGCTTTAAATGGAATTTCCGTGAGAGAGTTATTAAACAAGCTCAGATCCTCCAGCAAAGGGTTTCTTTGGAATGCACCATTCACAATCAGTGAGATGTTGTTGAAATTGAGCCTAAGAACTCGTAATTGACCAAATCTGAAAAAATCATCCTTCTGGATGACCTGTATCTTATTAAACGAGAGGTCAAGCTCTTCCAGAGACAAAGGAAGTTCAGGTACACTGGCCAGCTGAAGCCCTTTACAGTCGGCTGACCGTCCATCATTTGTTACAGCACAGGACTGGTTGGATCTAACAGTCTTAATTTGCAAAAAAGCCTGAAGGCCAAGAAGAAGAAAAATCCCAACACGCATTGTCATACTCCTTAAGATCTAAAACAGAGAAGAAGCAAACAAGTCAGAAGAAATAAGTGTTTTATTTGATCATTTCTGATCATTTAAAAATTTATTAAATTAATTAATTAAAATAGAGTAGATTTAAGCAAAGAAGAAAGAAAATTCTCGCCAAAAATTAGCATTGATTGTAAAAGAACTAATTATTTAGGAAATAAAAATAAACCTTACTGACTTAATCTAAAACATCTTTGTTATGTACAATGAAGCCAATCAATATTACATTAAACAAGCAAAATCCGCACTTACTGTTTACACGAAAAGCATCTGTGTTGAGCCAACAGCTATAATCCACAACAAACCCTCCGGCTTCATCTGCTGAGACGAAAGATTAGTCAGAGATCCTGTTGGAATATAATATAGAGACTTTAATCTCAGGTTTGTTTACAAGTGAGAGTGCGTTGCTCATTACAAGCCCACGGGCAATAATAATACATCACTGTAATGTGACCTAAATTCTTAAATAAATATTTCTGCCGTGCAGGGTGAGAAAGAGGAAATTATTAACTTAAGATTGTTCTTTATACAAGAACAGATTCTTTTCTATTCGTTCTACAGTAGTTTCTTATTGAGTTTGACTAGATTGCCCGTTTTTTCACAATGTATCAAATACGGTTTATACTTCATATATAAATGATTTTTGGAATTTTTTTCTATTGTTGACAAATGTGTATGAAAGGCCTTATTAGAAAACATGCTGTAGGGGCCTGAAGCCTTGAATGGAGAACAGAAGCATGTATGTTTACAATATAAAAATAAACAATGTGCAAAAATGTGTTAGATTTGTTTGTACATGATTGGAATCTGACTCAGGAAGCCGTTAAATTAAGAACACAAGCTTAACACAAATTTAACTTACCGAAAACTTAAGAAATAATTTAAAAATTATAAAATTAAACTAACTGATCATATTATCAAACCTTTATTTAAATGTATCACTATTCAGAAAACATGGCAGTAAACACATGTCGTATCTATGAATATGTATGTTCACATTTACATGCGGTTAAAATCTAATTATAGGGTTCACTTTTTGATAAGGAGAAACTGGATTTTTAACGTAATTTTAACAGCTACAGCAAGTGCACTTTGTTACATTTTCAAAGTTTGTTTTTACATTACTCATAAAAAACATTACTGACTTCTGCTTCCATTTCATCTTTTTTTCCATTATCACATCGAAAATCACATAAATTGAGAAACTCTTAACAGAAACAAGTTCGGGAAGTGAAACCTACGGCAGGGCAACCTAACGCTTCTGCGCATGCGTCGATGCCGCTACGATGGAGAAATTTACTACGCTCATTAAAAGTTGTCGTACTCAAACGTACACTTAACCAGCACCATGGCCTGTTTTGTAACGTATATGTATAAATGTATACTAAGGTATATACATTTGAGATGAAAACAACTTTTGCTAAGAAGTGAAACACATCCGATGATTCAGATTAATGATTCAAAAATATGCAACGACGCTTTATACCGTACATACCCGTCAGTCGCTGCGGAGGAGAAAGTTGCCATGACTTCGGTAAGTTGCGTGTCTATTCATCACATTTCAAAATTGCCTTTTGACATAACGTTCCTGTAAGCTGTTTTGAAACGCTTTCTTTGAAACACGGATCTTGCACTAAGCTCGCTGCAGATTATTGGTGCGGGCAGAGCGGTGTTTAGGTGTTTGTCGGAACCGAATTCACCTCGTGCCAGGCAGCTTCCTTAGTTCGTCCCTCCCTCACATTCTCCGCCTGAATGTGCCAAGAACTTCTAGTGGGAGGACTTCTAGTAGGTCTCCCGCTTGACTAAAAAAACGAGTGGATTTTTTTACATTTTGTTACCTGACAATTGATGATTCAAAAAAAAAAAGTGTGTGTGTGTGTGTGTGTGTGTGTGTGTGTGTGTGTGTGTGTGTGTGTGTGTGTGTGTGTGTGTGTGTGTGTGTGTGTGTGTGTGTGTGTGTGTGTGTGTGTGTGTGTGAAAATTTCATTGCATGCAATATGTATAGGTCAAACAAATATTTGAATTTGAGTCTGAGAAAGGTATAAGAGCCATTGTTCAAATGCAATGCCCTTTTGGGGCCTACTATGTAGATTATTTGAATAAACACTGGGGCTACTATTGGAAGCTAAACGGTATATAGACAGTGTTTGAGTTAATAAGGCCCCAAGCATGTTTTAATGTCCTGACTAAGCAAATGGTGCGGAATTGCTCAAGAACGTCTTTCTTGTCACCGGTTCCTGTCTATGATAATCTCCTTCACTTAAGAGGTCAATTTTTATCAAATCGTTTTTAATTAATTAATTTATTTATTCATGTGTGTTTATTTGTTGCCATCAAATCTGTGGTAATGTTAGATTTACTTTTTGTGAAATTGTTTCCAACATTGTTTTCTATTATAGTTAATAGAAAAACATTCACAGGTCACACATGCAAAATTTCTAGTTTGCTTTTTATATTTACTTAGAATTTTGCGCGGGTAAATTCCTGCCCCCAGTTATTGACATCACACAAGACGACTTTTGTTGTAGAGCATTTTATTAATTATTGCAATGAACATTTGCAGGGCAACATTTAGTTCAGTTATATATATTTTACAATCTAATTAATTCTTTAAAAATGAAACGACTTTTGGCAACCTGTTATGAAATGTGTGTTGTTAAAGTTCAAGCATACACCGATAAATGGTGCTATGAAAAGTAAACGATGCAGAGTTTCTAGATGAAGATAAGAAAGATAAGATAAATCTGAACACAGACTAAAACACAGTCTGAAAAAAACCCACACAGAATAGAAATGCTATACGTAGCTGCAGACAATAAATACACTGCGAGCTCAGACAAACCCTGCCGCAATAATTTTTGGAACAAATCAACTAAAAATTTTCTTTTTCAGAACCCTGTGTCTTACACACAGTATGAATTAGCGGTTAGCATGTTAGGCTACTCACTTGAGACAGAAGCACAGATTAAAATCTTCACACAACTTCAGTTTGGCACAATAAACCTTCTTGCACTGGTGCAGTTTAGCACTTAGGCCATTAGACAAACACACAGCAACAGTGCATTTGACATGCAAACAGAAGGTAAAGACCATTAGCAGAAGTAGCTAACGCACTGATGTGTTAAGCAACGTTGCGATAAGTCTGTAGAACTTGCACAACTTTTGTTTATAACATTTCATCTGGCATTTGTGTTAAATGTAATAGCTAAATCAAATACACAGCTAACTGTCAATGTGCACAAACTGAAAAGAAATCTATGGTTAGCATACTTGCTAATTTTAGCTTGACATACTGCTGTCGAAATACTTTTTTGAAAAGAACAAGACAGAACAAGTGTTCTAAATCAATGAAAACCTTCAACATATCTCAAAAACAGCAACTACATTGTTTTGTTGGCAAAGGACGTTTTGCTATTAAATTAAAATGCAAACAGTCTCAGAGTACAAATCCAAAAGTAGAACATCAAACTCCTGTAGGCAGCAACGGTGAAGAACAGCATATGCAGAGCATCAACAATATTATTCAAAATAATCACAAGCTTTTTAAAACCTTTTAAGCTAAATTACGTCTATTTTATCAACACAGATTAAATTGAAGATTTCTTTTTTAAAGACTTTTACATGGAAATGGTAAAGCTATGTTGTTGTTTTAATATTTTTGCTTTTGGACAGCTTGTGTCCTGCTGAGTTAAGATTTTTGTAATGGCTTTGTGTAATTGTCTAATACATTAATTTTTCATGAATCAGATTTTGATTAACATGTTGAGATGACATACTTTTCATTGAACTGATGTCCAGTTGAAAACTCTGGTCTTTTTAATTGTGCTGTGGATGGATCCCTATTGCTTTAACGGACACGTCCATAATTTGCAGTAAGGCTTTAGAATGATCCTAATGTCACAAAATGAGAAAATAATGGCTATAATTAAAAGCACTCTTTTAATTCAAAGAAAGAAAACGATAGGATTTTTAAAACTGATTGTTAGAAAATGCTTTAGGTATAAACTACAACTAGGAATTTGTCACAATTACAAATATTAATGTAAGTTATGGAATTCTAGAATGCTTGGTGGATTTTGCCAACACTATGGTTCCGAGCATTATTGTAGATTTAATTTGTACATCAGCGTCCTCTAACAGTTGCTTTAATTTACTGTACAAATGCAATTAATACAGTCTATATATATATATATATATATATATATATATATATATATATATATATATATATATATATATATATATTAGGGCTGTCAAACGATTACATTTAACTAGTTAATCGCAATTCCTCAACCAAATTAATCGCGATTAAATCACATATAATAATAATAATTTATTATTAATAATTATTTTGTATTAACAATTATTAATAACATAAACAAGTATAGAATCTTGTAATATTGAATATTGAAGTGTAAAATGTAAATTAATGTAAACTCAAATAAACACTTGTTTAAATACTGTAATATACCGTTTTGACTAAAGAAAACAATGAGTAAGCTGGTCATAATAATTAAAAAAAGAAATAAGTAATTTATTTTGAGGAAAAGAGACAATGGATATGTAATTGTATATTTGTGTGGCAAAAGTATGTCACTGATAATTAGTCTAGCTGAAAAGACTGATCACACATTTTTATCTAAAGGAACAAAAGTCCGACATATGGTCTATGTGCAGTGCGCATGCGCACGCAGTCGTCTAAGACACTGTGAATACTTGAATTGCACTCTATTCTTTTTATAAGTGCGCTGTGATTTCAGCTTTGCAAAAAACTGTACAAATAATACTGAATGGTTTTGAAGTGAAACTCAAAAACCGGCAAAAAATTTGATGCGATTAAACAAATCTAATTAATCGCATGCGTTAACGTGTTAACTTTGACAGCCCTAAAATATATATATATATATATATATATATATATATATATATATATATATATATATATTTGTGTGTGTTAATATATACTGTATTAATAAATTAAACACATTCAGGCATTTTTACATCCCATTTTAAGAATACCATTAGATCCTGATCGGTCCAAAATGAGGGAAAGTAAAGTTAATAGAGAGACTAGCTGCAGTATAGTTGGATGGGCTGCTCATGCTCTGCTGATCTCGGCTTGACTTGACCTATAGAAGCCAGAGTGAGGCTGCGGCCAGCAGCAATGCAGACCCAATGGTGCTGGCCAGAGAAAAACAGAGCGGACCACTATTGAACACTAGCTTGTAGGACACCACCTCCTGTTTAAGACCATTTTCTTCAGCCATGCAGCGGAACACTCCCTCCTTCAGAGGAAGCTCAGGGGTCGGAGCCAGCACGCAGGAGGAGCCCGAGATGGTACACGGGTACAGCTTGATGCAGTTGTCTTTCTCCCAGCGGTATGTGGCATGATAGGAACGCACAGGGCAGGGGAGAAAGACCGGTCCATCTTTGTCCACCGAAACCTCCTTGGGAACGGTACTACGTGCCTTAGACGCTGAAATACACAGAATTATTTAAAATTCATCTCAGAAAGTGCATTTTCAAGAAAATACGTATATGTATTTTATCTTGAAAGGTTAAATTCATACCAAATTGGTTTCAAGTTTTTAGAATTAGTGGGAAAGCTGTGCGACTAATGAACTACTGAGTTCCTGTTTTTTTTCTAACATAGTTAATGAGCTAGTTAACTAGTTCTCAGTGATGTGCTGTAGAGCCACTGTTCAACTTCCTCATCTTCCTCAACATTTTCCTCTCAACTGTCCTACTTTTCCTCAAACTGTTTTCCTATTCTTTTTTTTTTTTTTTTTTTTTTTTTTTTTTTTTTAACCAGAACTCGGAATGTTCAGGATAATATTGTGACCTGACAGGTATGACCCTGGATCACATGACTCCACCTCATCGCTCAAGAAGGCAG
Source organism: Paedocypris micromegethes (assembly GCA_028031935.1). Lineage (NCBI taxonomy): Eukaryota > Metazoa > Chordata > Actinopteri > Cypriniformes > Paedocypris > Paedocypris micromegethes. The sequence goes on along the minus strand of CM051501.1, from coordinate 13,751,333 downwards.
TAGTTCATACGATATCAATACGAGATCTTCAGTTTGTTTATTTGTTTGTGGTGCATGATTCAATTGTGTGATTTGTCTTTACACTACATAATAACCTTTTTGACTTTTCTACATTGATAACTGTTTCTGGACTTAAACTTCTATCATAGTAATGATTTTTATTACTATAATAAAAATAGACAACTGTTTTGGCTAGAACTTCTATTATTGTAATAATTTATGACAAATATAAATTACCAGGTATAGCTACACTTCAATGTATATACTATGAAGTAATAATCGATAATTGTCCATCATTTTAGTAATTAACTGGCTATTGTTTTAGAAGTGTTCATTAACATTAATTTCTGATCTATATTTTAGATAAATTATGTTAATAATTTGTCGCCCTGTCATTTAAAAACACATTTTCAGAATGATCTTGTCCCTTTAACAGTTTTCTGCCTATTAACTATTGATACTGATCTTCACTAGGTCTCATTTGAGGGGAACACGGTCTATTGCAACTCACCTGTGGCATCTCCACAGACTGCAGCGTTGGACTGGTCAAGACTCTGAGTTAGTGCCCTGTGTCCAATCATATTTAAGAACAGTTTAATGCATCTGGACAAAGACATGTTTTTGCTTTAACACATTTTATAGAATATATAAGTACATGTTTACCCAGTGGTTACGTTGTAGTATGATGAAATGGCAATGCACTTTTTCTTAGACCTGTCCCAGGCACAGTATGGATCCCTTGACAGGATGCATTCCGCACAGCTGAGTGCGTAGCGACCACAGTCGGCCAGAGGGAGGCGCTGCACTTCAAGCTCAGTGCCGACATAGAGATGGCCCTGGCATGAAGCAGAAAGCAAGTAAGAGGTGCCATCTGCTTTCCATCTAATGCTAATTCATACATCTTGATCTCAATGTTTAGGACTAGCTTTAAAAGAATATTAGGAAAACTGCAGTGGGATAATAAGTTCTGCAGCTGCTGCACAAGAAGTGTCCACTATACCTTTTGGGGGTCAATAGCCATGTTGGTGACAGGACTGTCGTCGTGGAATAAAGAGTACTGGGCGATAATGAAAGCTCCTTCCATGGTATGAAGCACTTTTATGACTTTACCTGTTTCTGCAGGAGAAAATCAACAGTAAATGTTGCTTTTGAGTTGCTTGAATTAGAACACATTTGTACTGTATGTGTTTATATTTATATACCGTATTACACAATATTCATGTAAAATATATAATATGTGTGTTATTTATTTGTAATGGTTATAATAAATCAAAAACAACTATTGTGTTAACATATATTGCTTTTGAAATTTTAAATTGAAACACTTTGCTTCATTCTGCATTATTGAGCACACTGTAATGTTAAAAGTTTTTAGTTAAATGATTTAGAAATCATTTTTAATAATCACAACTTTTAGCTTAATATATTATTATTATTAGTATTACTTATTATTAGTACTGTATAATATATTTTTATTGTTATTATTATTATTATTATTACTACGTTTTGTTGTTTTTTTTTTTTTTTTACAAATTAGTTTATAATCAGGCAGCAAAAAAACAAAAATTCTGTGCCAGCTAAAATATAATTTGTAATTCGAAAATGTCTTTCTTATATACAATGTAAATATTCTAAATAATTAATTTAATTTTTCCGATTGACTGAAAATCTCAGACATTCATACCTGTTCCCAAGTAAATGACTATGTAATGCTCTTCATTAACAGCTAAAACTGTGTCAGCAACAATCTGTGTGAACTGTTCCTGAACCGGCAAGTCCAGAGGAGCTTCATCGACTGGAGTGATCACTTGTTCAATCTCTGGATGATCTTTGATCACGTTTAAAATCTTCTGATTATGAGCCAGGGTGTTGTTCCTGAACGCACACTGGATAAACCATGTACAGAGATAATCAGCGTTTGAACCAAAAGTGTAATTTATATTTTATATATACTGCATTAAACATTTATCAATAGCGACTTGCAATAAATTACGTGAACACATTGATATAAAATTATATATTTATTATATATTGATGACTATTTGATAATAAACATGCAAAATGTTTTGCCAAAAACAACTACAGTAATTAAATATATCACAAAGCGATTTAAATACACAAAATATAACTTGTCTTTGACAGTGTAATTTGTTCTGTACCGTTCCAGGATGTGGGCTGCTCAAAGGGGCATTATAGCCCTTCAGTTTAGATGTAGAAAAAGCACGATCAATGATCTCAATGGAGTATCCACACACTGCAGTGGTGTTCCTATATAAAGCAGAAGATGGATGGATTGATGGATGGAAAGACAGACAGACAGATAGGTAGATAGATAGATTTAATGTTTTGTTCTGCTTACATATGCCTTTCTGTGATGAACCATTTTAGCATTTTTTTAATTTTCTTACCAGGCATTAGCAAAGATGCCATACATCAGCCCGGTGCGGAGATTAGATGTCAACACAAACGTCTGCTTGATGTTGTTGTACTGCACCGGGGTTCCAGCTTTCCCACACATCACACGGGCCTTTAGAAAAGTCGTCCAAGAGTTTGGCAGCAAATTTGGAAAACCTCCTTCGTCAACCTGGAATGTAAACAGTGTCAGTGAATGTCAGTGAACAACATTACCTTCTGCAGTTTTCACTAGGAATTGCAGTTGTTACCATACAGACTCGTCCAATCCGTGCTTTATACGGCTCTTCGTCGGTATTCAATGTGAAGTTGACCTCACTGAAGAAGAAATAGATCTCATTTCTCAATGTCTCTTTGTGTGGTATCATAGCAGCTCCTGCAAATCTTGGATCTGGGATAAACAACAATCATTATGTACATTTAGCTCAAAACCATGTTTAAACTTGGCTTAAACCAACAATGAAGCGTTTACTCACTGTATAGCCATTTACTCTCTGTCTTTAGAGCTTTTTTGGAGCCGTATGCGCGCCGAATAAAGCCACTGTGTCCTGGAGATGCTGACAAAGCGGAATACAGATTGCCATCTAAAGAGAAGGTGAGGAACGTTACATCAATAAATCAATGAAGTCTTGAAAACTGAAATCTTTCCTTAATGGTTTTTTAGGATTGATTGAATACAGCTCAAGTATTATCACGATTTGAAATATCTGGAATTTGACATTTCATGGAGAAAATTGAGACTTTTTCATCTGTGTGCAGACAAAAGGTTTGTTTGCTGCATCTCTTTGTCTTTACCTGCTGACAGACTGACTGCACGCTGGGACGGGAAAGACGCCAGGATGTTGGAAGCGATGTCCTGTTGCATGTCCATCGGTGTGCTATCATTCACCTGCAGGAAAGGTGAGTGTGATGTAAATGTTAATGACATAATGGACAGTAGGAAAGTGGTAAAAGTCATCACGGTCATCTTCCTGGAAGGTGGATCAGTGGAGGTTGTTTTTCTGGATCAGCAAAACAACCTACTCTAGGAAAAAATTAAATTCTAAAAAGGAATTCTCAAATGTTCATTTTTCAGTTAATTCAGTTAATGTTCATGTACTTCAAGTATTGTTTACCCATAACAGTATGGAGTTCTCAATCCCGACTGACTTTATGTTTGTGTCTCTAGCAGGTGAGAAACGGAACTGAGTTTGAGAAGTAGACTAGTGACAAGAAAAGAACCTGATGAAAGAGAAAGATTCTTGTTTGTTTTAAGTCATGTCCCCTTTGTCCTGCCTATTATGTTTTGAAATAAAATAATGTTTTGTTACTCAGACAATGTCTCCTTGACTGAAGTTTACAATACATAAAAGACAAAATAGGGAGTTAGCAATATAAATTGTACAAAATGGCAATGCAGATGCAGACAAGTAAACACAAAAGAAACGTAAACAAGCACATTCCTCCAAAATTCAGTTATTAAACAGTTATTAAAAGTTTTTATACACACATACATTTTGCAAATAGTGTTAATTCATTTGTTTAATAAAGTTAAAAATTGTTTTCCAGAACGTCTGGCATTTTAAGCTTCTGTATCCAAAATATATTTTTTTATACCAAAGAAAATGACTTCTGAGAATTCCGTACATTTAAATAATCAATCAAACGAGTTATGCGCTGACCCTAATATTTGATCTTCTTATAGTTGTATCTTAATGTGTCTTCAACATTCACTCAAATCTTACTTTTCTAATCTTAACCTAAGCTTGTCTTCAAAAACCGTTAATAAATATTCAGGATGGTTGCACTCATAAAAACTTCAGTACTTCCAGGTAAATGTTCTTACCAGCAGCCAGCATTTAGGTGTTCCTGCTCTTGTCCCACAAGCCAAAAGGTTTTCACCAACCTTTTCAATGACTGTAAAGAAGTTGTCACACTCTTCCTGTAAAAGACCACAGAGAGAGATAGACTTGTTCCTTCATGCATATTGCTAAGACTCAAATGTCACTAAAAACAATAGCTACTTGCTTTTCTTACCTTACGTTCTGATGACTTGGACGTACAAGCATGCTTTGCATTTTCGTCCATGGATAAAGGGATCTGTACACACATTTCACAAAATGTTATTTGTGCGCTAAAGAAACTCATAAATTGTAATTAATTAAATGAACCTAACAATGAACACAACCCTTTTTAACTCAACATTTACTGCTTTGATTCTGTTTAATTGTTTTATTTAGTTATTAAAGTATTTTTTACAGTAAAGTAAATTGTATTATAAATATGGAAAAGTAAAGAACCTTTACTTTTTTAACAATAATAATTTCCAAGAGACTCCAAATCATGTTTTTTTTTACATTATCAGGATTTAGAAACAGATAATAATTTACAGTGATAATTTACTTATTTGGCTCCAAGTTATTGTGTCGGTACCTGTACATCATTCACTCCATTATCACTGAATGTGAGTTTGTAGAGGACCCCCCGGCCCCCCACATACAGGACGTCAGTTCCCTGCTGATGGAAAACTGATGTGTAATTCTCCGGGTCCGTAAAACGAAATCGAGGAGATTCTATAAAGAAATGTCATGGTAACATTCCAATTCAGAAACACCAGTAATTTTTCAAAGCTTCAATTACACCAGTAATTGTCAAGCTTCTATCAATCAACTATCAAACAAGATCATATTGTTTATTTGTCAGACAATCCATGTTGTATCATATTCATTACTCATCTGTCTTTGTACTTTAGAAAATAAGATGACTGTTGGAAGAATAATCTTAATGCACGTGTGACAGAATTATAAATAAGAATGAAAAGTATATGTTGTAAAAAAATACGTATACTGTTTACAATCCATACATAAAATATTTGCAACATGTGCGTGTTATGGTCTCCACTGGAGGAGACAGATCAATATTCGTAGAAAACAGAAAAATAAAACGCATAGACCAGAATTATCCGGTTTTAATTTGCATGTGAAGTTGTTGTTTACTACAATTGAGTCCGATAAATAGTTCCTCTCCCAACCGCATCCTAATTTAAGGCGTTTACGGAAGCAGCCACTGTCCGTGGTGCTGAAGCCTGACATAGTGTGAACTATGACATAGTGTGACAATGACATAGTGTTTCCTGATGCATATACTTGTTATTGTCAGGTGATATACATTATAGTTATACAAGTAATGTTATACATTATAACATAAAACAGTCTAATCGTGTTTGTTCTTTGCGACGAGCACAGCGACTCGTCAGTAATTGGTTGAAGCGTTGAAGACACGCATGGACGTGTTTGGAATAGCACAATTGTGGAGAAGGGGTCTCGCGAAATGTATTGTTGGGTATTTGAAACTGTTTACCAGTTGTTTGAAAAAGCATCATTTTCTGCAGTGCAATCATTTCCGTTAGCTCAGCTGCATTGCAGCTCCATAGACCATTTGCAGTCAGTGTTTTTCGTAAAAAAAAACAGCCAACTGCTGCGCATCTTTTTACGAAACTGAAATGTTGATTCCATTCCACGCATGCGGTAGGTTTGAGAAAGACGGTTGTCTTCTTCAAACGTTATTTTCTGGGCTTTCAGGCGTTTCAAGACGTTGTTTACTCCCTAATACCAACCTCTGCCAATCCCCACATTCGATGATTTTTTGGAGATGTTGCTATAGCTACACCGATTTATTGTGGTTGTTCGCGGACCGTTTTTCATGCTATCAGCTTGCTTTTATTTCTAGAAAAATGAGGGGGGAAAAAACGTCAATGAAAGTAGCGTACGAAAGCATGATTTAAAAAAAAACATGTACGTCATCATGTGAAGTCCTGACGTGACCCTTCATGTTTTCATGAAATGTAGTCTTGATTAAAAGATACTTTTGCTTGCATCAAGTCGGTCAACCAAATATACATTGCGGTAAAATACGCTGTTGTAAACATACACGTTAAAGTAAAAATGTCTTACCCGTTACGGCGAATTTCAGCCGAGGGGATTTTTCAGTAACAACCATTGTACAAGCGAACGCCAGAATCAGTAGTTTCATGTTGCTGTCTGACTGTGTCAAACGGCCACCGATCAGATAAAAACACCGCTTTTCTCGGTCGGGAACGTGCGTCGATATTTGGAAGTGCGCGTGCGGTTAACGCACGTCTGGTCTCGTGGAGCTCGAGGAGAATCTGAGTGTGATTGGCTTCACGTCATTCATTTGAAAGCGAGAGAAGCCAGCAGTCATGCGCTCACTGTTGCCGTCAGATTGACGAAGACTTGTTCATTACCACACAGAAGTTTTTTCGTGCGTCGCGTCAAATGGTAATAGAATTCGACTTGCGGATTCATTCGACCGGTTCAAGTCCCTGAATGTTTGCATGTGCCAAATCCAGAGCACAGTTCCAACCGTGGTTCTGGCCTTTTCTTCCCTGTTTGCTCCTCACTGGTCTTTTGGAACTGTGAAATCGAGGCCACGTATGTAAGTGGAGCACATGAGAGCACTTTTAATTAGGACTCTGCTGATTTGACGAGCACCAGATCTACTGCTCAATCAAGAACCACGATAACCATAAAAACACAGGTGTCTATAATATGTATGTGTCTGACTCATATGATATTCAGGCCATCATATTCCACGTATGGTGGTACTGTAGTAGTGGCTATGTGCATATTAATTGTATAGTCTTCAGGTTCTGTGAGTAAACCATCAGTATGATGACATTTTGACACTTAAGTTGAATTTATGACACGCGTTAATTAAACCATGGAATAAAATGTACTGTTTTACATGTACAACATACACTGTTGCTTTGCAATAAGTCAATAAATATTGAATGGTTTGAATAATGTATTAAGACATTTAATTTGAATTGTTTTTAGCGTCATCTTGTGGCCAAAAGCAATTTTTTCTCATCTTCCCCATAAATCCCATTTAAATTACGTATATACGTGGTGGCAGTTTTAAACGGATTCAGACCTTCTCACACACTAGTTATTGTTTACTGCTTGAATTATTATGTTTTTATCATATGTATATGTTTATTATTATTATAAATTATATTTTAAACTGAGATTTTAATTTAAATAAAGTGTTGGAGGTGTTTTATGTCTGGTTTTTGTATATTCTGTTTAGTGTAGTTATCTTGTAATTTGTAGCTTGGTGGTGGGTAGGGAGCCCTATATAACAGATTGAAACATCTAGGAGGTAATCCTAAACGGTTTAAATCTCTGGTTATCCACGTGATTTTTGTCTTGTTTTCTGGGTTATTCTGGGAAACAAAAGAAATTCTCTCTCTCTCTCTCTCTCTCTCTCTCTCTCTCTCTCTCTCTCTCTATAATGAAATGAGCAAAAATTGAATTCTCGCTCATCTGGTACTTTCAGATTAGTACAGGTACCATTGTTGTAAAACATGCCTCAGTTTAAACCAGTGTGATGTTAAACTACACGCTTCCAAGTGTTTCTTTGGGGGGAAATACACAGTTTGACGGGTATAACAAACAAGATTAGTTCAAAATCATTCTTTTTTTATCAATCAGACAAGGTTTTCAAAGCCTCAAGGCTGCAATCTCAAGGCTGTGAAGAGTATTAATGGTCTTCTTTACAAATGACTTTGCCGTAGTTATTTTTAGAAATGAATTTGCAATTTTAATGACTTTGTTTCAAATGGGTTCTTTAGAGTAAAAATAGAGAGGCAAAATAGTTTTCTGAACATACTGACTTGCATAGAGTTCAATAGTCCAGTGCAAAATAATACAATTTAAAAATGGTTTAACAAAAGCGTAGAAAAAAATAAACCTTTAATACATGATTTCAATAAAGAAAAGTGTATATAATGTAAAAAACATGATTTGTGGAGTGTCTTTGCAAAATGTAAAATGTTATTAAAAACAAAAAAAGCATTAAAAAGCAAAGCTAAAATTTTAATAAAAACACACAACACACATCTCAAAACTTTAATGTACTTCAGTTATAGTATGGTTAATGCTAAAATTTTACATTTTGAAATAATTAAATATTTTGTTAAATTTCAAAAAGCAACAGTTCAGTCTCAGCTTGTTTTGTACAATTGCCACAAAGTAACAATCTAAAACTGCATTGTAATTGCCAGAATTGCAATTGCAATTTTGAACAGTATAATTTGCTTATAAAATTATTTTCTTTAAAGTTTGTGACTGAGTCCTTACAATACCTGTTACTTGTGAGTTTAGCTGTTCCAAACTAATCACAAAACTATGGTATGTTTTAGACATTAAGTTGCACTTAAAATTCTTAAAATGTACTGTGCATCCTATAACCCAGCTTATATGTGAAACATCTTGAAAATAGATGTTCGTTATTGGTGCACAATAAAAGTAGTCTGAGGTGTCTTGAAAAATAGTCCATTGCAAACAGGTAGTCCAAAAAATACGTTAAGTCATTTTTGGATTTTAAAGCTTGACACATTCCTCTCAGCTGTTTGTGCAGATTATTCTCGCAGTTAAACAACTTGAATCAGATTTCAAACAAATATTGTTCTAGACATTTACCATGACTTTTATTATGTTTAAACACTGAACGTCTGATCATTCCCACCATTTCTCTCACACAGTGGCTTAATACTATAGTATAACATGGCTATAATAGATTATTGTGTGATTAAATCTAATCATGACTTTTCTGTATTTACACTGCAGACTTGCAAAGACGTAATGCATCATCCTTCGATTGATCATGTGCCGTTGCTTGAGCCAAGTTAAATAAGCTTCATTGTGAACCTTCCCGTGTCCCCGCCGTCTCCACCTCCGCCCATGGAGGAGCGTGGCACAAAGTCTATTGTGGCAGTGTGTTTAATCTGACCTTTACTTTGACTCCAGAAGAACATGAACACAAAACAGATAACCACCGAGCTGAGGAACGACAGAAACCCCATTGTGGTGGCGATAAAGAGGGTCTTGGCATCAAAAGGATATGTGTTTGAAGCCCGAACAGAAGAGTTGGTGAAGGGGGCTATGGAAGTCTCTGTCCAAGCCTCATCTAGATAATAAGAGGCTGTGTGGTTTTGAATGAACCCTTCCACGTGAAGCCCTACTGAGATGCTGTCATTTCCAGCAGCATTGGCTGCAATACACATATACGTTCCACGGTCATGAACTTGAGCGTACCGGACCTCCAAAGTCCCATTAGCAAGCACTCGTACTCTCCCCACTGAAGACAGGACAGTCTGCTGAGCTGAGAGCCACGTTATGGAAGGCAACGGGTAGCCGTCTGCTTTGCAGTCGAACCATACCGTGGTCCCCTCCAGCACATTTGCATCCTGATGCTGACGGTTCAGTATCTGCGCTTGTCGGCATGTGAAAATCCCAGAGAGTTCGTTTTCGGAAAAGTCCCGAATGGCCTTCTTGTGCACTTTATTTGGGACAGAACAGGAGGGTTGTCTGCCGTCAAAATCCAGTCGGCGTCTGCGCCGGACCACCCAGAGGAGCCTGCAATCACAAGCGAGAGGGTTTCTGTCCAACCGAAGGGTTTGTAGGTTCCCCACAGAGTGGAAGACGCCTTCTTCCAGAGTGGACAGACGGTTGGCCGAAACGTTGAGAAGACGGAAGCTAACAAGACCTTTGAAGGCACCAGGCTCGATTCGCAGCAGGTTCCCCCCGACCAGGTGAAGTTCTTGTAGACGGAGAAGATCGCCCAGCAGGTTGCCTTGGATGGAGCTGATGGGGTTGTAGGACAGATCTAGGTATTGCAGGTAGATTAAATGACGCAATGAGGCGTAAGGTACGGCACTCAGATTGCAGTTGGTCACAGCTAAAGTGCTCAGGTTTAAACCAACCAGACTGTTGCTGTTCAGAGTCTCCAAAAAAGTCCAGTGGAGAATCTCCAGGGTGCGCAACTGATGCATTCGGCGGAAGGCGTTGTTGGGCAGCACACTTATGGTCAGCTTGCGCAGTCGCAGCTTGGACAAACTCTGAAGCTGAGCAAGAGCCTCTGTGGGGATGGAGGTCAGATTGCTGCGGTCCACATTTAGCTCCTTCAGCGCCTGCAGACCCACAAACGCCCTCTGAGAGATGAACACCAAGTCATTTTCTCCTGCATCGAGCTGCTGCAAATTCGTCATGTCCTTGAACGTGTAGTCCAGGAAAACCAGGATCTCATTCTTACTGATATCGAGGTGCAGGAGACTGGTGAGACCCGAAAAGACACCGACTGGAATAATTTTCAGCCGGTTGTTTTTTATTCTCAAGTTTTGAAGATTTTTCAGACCCTGGAACGCTTCGACCTCTATCATAGAGATCAAGTTCTCGCTCAGATCCAGGTCTTCCAGCTTAGATAAGCCAGAGAACTGACGCCTGGACAGAGTTTTCAGCTGGTTTCCAGAAAGATCTAGGCACTTGGCATTGCCAGGTAATCCCTCTGGCACACTGGTCAGGTGTCGGGAGGAACAGTTGACGACAGACGTCTCGCGGTGACATGAGCATTTCTGTGGGCAGGTGATGTTTGAAGCTGAGAGGTTTACACACCACAGCAGCAGGACTGTCCACGCGACACTCCGCTGGCCAGACAGTTCCAACATCTTACCTCCTTCCTGCAAAAACAGGGCAATATATTACAAAACTACAATCAGAAGACATCAATTTTCTCAAGTGTGGACCAACACTTACCAAGAGTCGTGTCTAGTGCCAGTTCTCATAACCAGAAATGTTCCTGTTCGGGGTTCTCTGATTGCTTTGTGTTCCGATGTCGCGCTGCCGCACACCTAAGCTACAGAGATGTAAAGAAATAGTGAGCATAATTTGGATCTGCTATTAGATAAATCTATTTTTTCAACATGTTCGACAGGCAGACAGACATATTTATTGATAGAGATGTAGACACACAGTCAGACAGATCAGTCGGCCAGTAAAGAGACAGACTGACATATCAGTCGATACACTGATAGACAGATCACCGACAGAAAGACAGTCAGATTGATATCCTGACAGACAGATCAAACAATAGACAGATTGACAGACAGATTGATCATTCAAACGATCAACTGACAGACAGACAGACAGATTGTTTGATAGACTGATACACAGACAGATTGATCTATACACAGACAGACAGATAAAATGACAGACAGACAGAACAATTGATGGACAGACCGACAGAGACAAAGTTGTCCTTTATACATTAAACAGTTCGCCTCAACAGCTAAAAGCGTTAGCGAGAGTGCTCGCACTGTTGTTAATATGATTACTGCTTTTAGACAGCTTTAGACATAAGAACACTTTGAATTTGTCTTGAGTCAACAGAAATGTGTCTTTAAAATGTAACTAGAGAGTAGCGTTTTCCACCAGTGGACGTAGCAAATGTTTAGACTTTTTAAAAAAAATAAAAACAATATAGTTGCAGACATTAGTCATATAGTAATGGTTTCCCTTTTATTTCTTTAAGAGTGTGCATGAAAAAGTTAATTGATTTTTTTTTTCCATAATTGTTCAATAATAATAATAAACATAATATAAAAATATAATTTATTTAGAATGTATATATTGAGTGTATATGTATATATATATATATATATATATATATATATATATATATATATATATATATATATATATATATTTATATGTAAAATATATATATGTATATATCTTTTGGTCTATAGTGTTTATGAAAATAAAAAAAGTCTAAATTCAATTAATGTATCTGATACAGTAAATTAAATGTAAGCATTATGTTTAAATTTGATGTATAATGTAAGAATAAAATAGGTATACGTACTTATTAGCACTAATCTTTCCTTTTGATGAAAGATTTGCTCACTAACAGTTATGAAAACTTGAAGTTATAATAGGGAACCTTACCTTTCGTATAAAATATTCCTGATTACTCCTTTTCTGAAATAAATATGTAACCGCTTGTAAACTATAATTAAAATTTTATATTTTGTACTTTTATTGTTGAAACAGATCAACACGAGCCTCTTTCCTCCAGTGTTTTGGTCTAGTGTTGGTACACAAAGACTCTTATACTACAAGTGAAAGGAGAGAGATGTAGTCCATCTTTGATTGGCTGCTTCCACACTATATTGGTTTTCCACTGGCTCACACAGTTTTAAGTGTTAATTCCTGTCTGCCTATGTGTGAAAGACAAAGTCCAGCAGGTGGAGACGATCTGGTCCTTTTAGTGTCAGAACATTTAAGCTCCTTTTAATTACAGTTATTGAAAGAAAATATTACTCTTGCCAAGTTGTTTGAATGGCGCTGTTCTAATTAAATCAAGGCATCTGATTGGATTACAGATGATTAAAATGGAAAATTTTAAGCTGCAAAAATTGTACGATGGCGATAATCGCTGAGATGTTAACTTTTACATTCTGAATAAACACAAAAACACTCTCTACCTGCTTTGGAAATGCTCCTATCTAACAACACTCTGACAAAGCTGAGCATGACCTTGTTGATCTAATGCGAGGTCATTGCTAAGCTGAACACAATCTCGTGATGCGAAATCGAAAAATCTGCGAAAGGTTGCAAAAAACCCCAGTTTTGCTGTGCTCAATTTAGCTGTTTGTGTGTTTTTGTGTGAAAGAGGCACGAGGACGAGGTAATTATTATTCATTAGCCTTCAAAAAGCACAAACACTGCTCTTATCTGAGTCTCTTTTCTTTCTATTCATGCGTTTATATTTAGTAATGGGGTAGGGAAAATATCAGAGGTCGTTGACCTGCCTAGTCAGCTTGACCTTTGACCTCTGCCTGTAGAGCACAGGGAATGCCAGTACAGGGAATGCATTTCACCTGTCTCTGAAACACCCTCATCTGTTCTATTCCCGTCTCTAGCCGAGTGAAAACGACGCGTAGCCACTCTCAAATCCCCAATTAGAATTTTTCAGATCAGTTCACAGCCACAATAGTGGCAAAGTGAGAAAGACGCTGTTTCTGGCTCTGGTCCTCAGAGCAGCGACTCCATCACAGAATGCAGCCATGTGAGTGAATGCAAGTATGAGGAGCTTTATTTAACAGGTGTTGTTTAGCTCTGAGTTTGGTGACAGAATCCAGCAGGAGGGTTTCATAGTACGTTTAAGGAACAGGAAAACAATCTTAATAAGTTGTTTCCCAAATACTCAGTAGAGCTGGTGTTTGGACCACCAAAGGATGTGGTTTCAGTTTCCAGGAAAAGCAGGAATTTGTTCAGTTTTACTACTTTTATTGCA
>CM051501.1:13720285-13732785 GCA_028031935.1 Paedocypris micromegethes | reverse complement strand
TATATATAATATAAATAATAAAACTAAAACGTGAAGTGCGTTGTGCCTACTCTTTGTCAGCTGAAAACGAACTGTTATTAAATGCTTAACACGCTAACCTGAAACATACGTCTTCATACATTTTAGAATGTCTGTTTATAAATTTAGGTGAAAGTAAATATACTGTGTTGTCTGTTTATTTCATCCAAATGAATCTAAAGTGTTGGCTTTTTGAACAGAGATTGAACAGAGCAAGTTATTTTCAGTTGAAAAAGAACTGTGTCTGTAATGCTCTGTGAGCAAGGATAAGCAGGTCAGTCTCACATGTAGTTTCTGAAGTTGAGTTTAAATAAGTCCATTTGGCAAAGATGAGGTCATGAGCAGGCGACCATTCAAAAACCAGTTGTAATAAAGTGCCTGTCCTTAAACACACCTGCGCCTAAATGGCAGCAGCTGAACACAACCACTGTGCTCTGTGCTCTGTTGATAGTAATGTGCCACACCTGGTGACATCTTGGGTGTAACAGCATCAATTAGTTAAAAACAATTAAAGCGAATTAACAATTAAAATTAATCACATCCATTAATGTGTTAACTTTGACAGCACAAAATAAAACATAAAATATTAAGAATACTCATGTGTCACGAGCTGGTCTGCTCGTCACTGTCTTGTCTCCATTGCTTGTCACTCACTCTACATTACACATGTGCCCCTGTTTCCAGTGTTTCTGTGTGTGTGTAGTCACGTGGTTTGTCCGGTTCACCTTTTGTCCATTGTACCTCGTTTGTAGTTGTATTTAAGTCTCACCTGTCTCATTGTTCTCTGTCAGTTATTGTCTTCACAACTGCGTAGTCCCGAGATTGTTCCCGAGTTTCTCCCCAAGTTTGTCCGAGTCTTGTGAGTTATCGTCCGTGTTTGAACATTAAATGTCCGTTTTATGTTACCACGATCTCCGGCTCCTGTCTGCACCGAAGATCGTGACATCATCATAGTATTTCTTTATTTCTATATATAATATTGATTATAATAAACAAATCCAAAACAAATTTGTTTAGTTTGTTATTATAATGTATGAAATAATTTAGCAATATTTTCTTGATAAATAGTATATACTTTTTAATTTATATTAACTTTTCACTTTCTTTTGTTTAGTCTGTATTATTATTTTTATTTTTTTATTATTGTGTGTGGTTGTGTGTATATTTTGTTTATGCTACTGTAATGATAACATCTCTAAGTTGTGTGCAGCATAAAGGTTTTATCCGGCTGTATCACAATATTTACAAACTTACATTTTACCGGTACTACCATTTTGCTGCTTGTTAAATTTTTAGATTTATATTTATTTTCTGCTGTAAATAGTTGGGCACTAAATATTACCAAACTTTTTAGGAAGTTTGATGGGTAGTTTTGCAATTCTCATGTTGTGCAAGTAAAGAAAAAATGTAAAAAAAAAAAACACATGGTAGTCATGGGAACAGACATGAATGTACTTTAAAAGGAGATTAGTTCATGGTTGTGGTTTGTTTGTGTGTGTGTTTTAGAAATAAAATAGAAAATGTCAACACTTTCTTCTGAAAGGCTTAGTTATGAAATCCGTCAAGTCCTACTTGCTTTTTTTTTTTTTTAAATGTTATATATGTAATATAAATGATTGAATCGCTTTTGTGATTTTCATTGAATGTCCTGAATGTTAATTAGTTAAAATATTAATAATAAGAGAATATACAAAAGGGACTTTTCTCAATATACGTTTATACGTGGTGACTGCATTCCTTTTCAATGGGCATCATGGAACAATATCTGTCATGTACTGATCCATTTTGCAGTGAACTAGGAGGAAGTTCTTTCAAGCAATGTTGTATTTTTAGGAAAAATAGGTGATTTTTTTTAGAAAAAAGCAGGGTGATTGCTTTTTTTTTATTAGTGATTGCACCTGAAAAAACATATATGTTTTATGGACTGCACAGGGAAAACATGCAAACTCCACACAGAAAGGCCCTGGCTGGCCTCGAACTCACACCTTAAGCCTCGAACAAAACCTCGCTGTGAGGCAACAGCACTAACCACAACTCAACTGTGCTGCACTGTTTTAATACTTAAATTTGAATCATATTTGAAAGAGTTACAATTTTAGTTACATGTTTGTTATATGCATTCATATTTCTTTTTTAAACTCTTTTTGTCCCCTAATCCCACATAGCATGGTCTGGGACTAAGAAAAGTGCTTTATAAATAAACGAACTTGAACTTAATATTAATTTTTGATAAGAGGTTTTTTATTGCATATATGATAAAAAAAAATGAATTTTAGGTTATGCACAACAATTCGTACAAGACTTTTTATAATAGATAGCCATACAATGGAGAGAAATTCAAAAAGAGATAGGTTTAATCGATTTTAGGGTACTGTACCGTACCGTCTTCTGCCGCTTATCCGGGGCCGGGTCGCGGGGGCAACAGCCAGTAGGCCCTTTCACACAGAAATGCCGGTAAAATACCAGTAAAGTCGTTCTGCTTTTTTTCCTGCAAAGACTGTTCACACAAGCGCTGCCAATCCTGCATTTTTACGGATAACAACCTTTCACACGGCGGTTTCAAAATCCCGGTACTTTCGTTGACATCATCAACTGGCGACACTCTTTAAACAGCTGCGCCTTTGTAAACATGACTTTCCCGACTGTGATTTCTGTAAACAGCGACGAGTGAATGTTTTGTGACATCATCAACCGGCGGAACCTTTTGAACGGCTAGACCGCGAAAGCGCGAAATGACCGCGCGAAAATACGAACACGTGACCCACGCCAGAATGTTCAGATTGGCTCAGAGCAGTGGGTGACGTCAGCGCGCTCGGAACTTCGGCGCGCTTTCCCAGAAATGTTCCGTTTCGCTTTCACATAGAGGAGAATACCGGCTAGGTACCGGGTACGTTACTACTATCCGTTCCGGAAGATTTCCGGCACGAATTTTCCAGCATTTGTCTGTTCACACATACGTGTGTGCAGGATAAATACCGGTAATTTTCCGGGAATGTCAGTATGTGTGAAAGGGCCTACTAAGGAAGCCCAGACTGGGTCTTCTTCCGGTGGGACATTCCCGGATCACCTCAGGAGCAAGGCGTCCGGGATGCATCCTTATCAGATGCCCGAACCACCCCATCTGGCCCCTCTCAACCCGGAGGAGCAGCGGTTCTACTCCGAGCTCCTCCCGAATGGCCGAGCTCCTCGCCCTGAGCTCTTAGGAGCTATGTTGTCGGGGGACTTAGGGCCCCTGGTAGGGTCACCCATGGCAAACAGGTCCTAGGTGAGGGGGCCAGACGAAGCGCGGCTCAAAAACCCCTATGAAAGGCAACATTAGGCTAAGTTTCCCTTGCCCGAAAGCGGGTTACCAGGGATCCCCTCTGGAGCCAGGCCCGAGGGTGGAGCACGTGAGCGAGCACCTGGTGGCCGAGTTTTCACTCATGGGGCTCGGCCAGTCCTAACCTGAACAAGGGACATGGGTCGCCCCTCCAGTGGACTCACCACCTGCAGGAGGGGCCATAGGGGTCGGGTGAAGAAAGAGTTGGGTGGCAGCTGATGTTGGGGACCCTGGCGGTCCGACCCTCGGCTACATAGGCTGGCTCTAGGGACGTGGAATGTCACCACTCTGGTTGGGAAGGAGCCTTAGTCGGCGCGAGGTCGAGCGTTTCCGACTAGATATAGTTGGAAGCAGCCTTCTTGACAGGGGCTGGACCCTGTTCTATTCTGGAGTTGATCCGGGTGAGAGGCGCCGGGCCAGCGTGGGCATTCTTATTGACCCCCAACTCTGCTCCTGTCTGTTGGGGTTCTCCCCGGGGGACGAAAGGGTGGCTTCCCTCCGCCTTCTGGTGGGGGGATGGTTCCTCACTGTCATTTGTTGCTATGCCATTGATAGAATGGCAGTGTGGATTAACCTCCCTTTTTGCAGTCTTTGGGGAGAGTGGTGGTGAGGGCTCCCCCCAGAGACTCCATAGTCCTCCGGGAGACTTCAACGCTCATGTGGGCAACGACAGTCAGACCTGGAGTGGGGTGATTGGGAGGAACGGCCCCCCCGATCACAACCCGAGCGGTGTTCTGTTGCTTGACTTCTGTGCTTATCACGGATTGTCAGTAATGAACACCATGTTCAAACATAAGAGTGTCCACATGCACACGTGGCACCAGGACACTCTAGGCAGAAGTTCGATGATCGACTTTATAATCGTTTCATCGAACTTGCGGCCACATGTTTTGGACACTTAGGTGAAGAGAGGGGCGGAGCTGTCAACTGATCACCACCTGGTAGTGAGTTGGCTCAGATGGTGGGGGAAGAAGCCGGTTAGACCTGGCAGGCCCAAACGATCTGTGAGGGTCTGCTGGGAACGTCTGGTGGTTCCATCAGAGAGAGCTTCAACTCACACCTCCAGCAGAGCTTCTCTCAGGTTCCGGAGGAGGTGGGGGACATTGAGTCAGAATGGAGTCTGTTCTGCACCTCCATTGTCGAAGCTGCAGGCCGGAGCTGTGGTTGCAAGGTCATCGGTGCCTGTCGGGGCGGCAATCCCCAAACCCGCTGGTGGACACCAGTGGTAAGGGATGCCGTCAAGTTGAAGTAGGAGTCTTACCGGGCCTTTTTGGCCCGTGGGACTCCTGAGGCAGCTGACAGGTATTGGTGGGCGAAGCGAAACACATCTTCGGTGGTCGCTGAGGCAAAAGCCCGGGTTTGGGAGGAGTTCGGCGAGACCATGGAGAACGACTTTCAGACGACTTCAAAGAAATTCTGTGTGAAGCGGCCGGGATGGGAATCAGCACCTCCAAGTCCGAGACCATGGTTCTCGACCGGAAAAGGGTGGAGTGCCCCCTGCAGGTCAGAGACAGCGTCCTTCCCCAAGTGGAGGAGTATAAGTAAGTAGTACTTAAGTATCTCGGGGTTTTGTTCACGAGTGGGGGGAGGATGGAGCGGGAGATCGACAGACGATTTTAGTGTAATTTGTAAATATTATTTCTTACACAACATTTAAGGAAATTAAAAACTTGCTAGATGTCTTAGAGAATTCAAAAAAGTAACCAGACATAAGGTACATTAAAACGAGTCGGCTTTAATCTACTGTAGTTTCCAATCAAATTCAATCAATTTTGATGCAATTTTAAACAGTTTAATCAAGTTAAATAAAGAGTTCGTTTCCTTCCTATTGACACATTCATGACATCACCATCATCTGTAGAGTTGAATTTTAAACGATTCCAGATGCTTCCTTTTTCCTATAGTAGGAGGAACTTGAGAACGGACGTGTATAAAGTAGTCACCGTCGCGATTCGAGTCTCAAAAAGAGGAAATCCCTCTAGAAACTGGCGACTGCAGGTAACTCGAGTTTGACTCGCTTTTTGTCGTTTCTTACTCGCCATTCTGTCGTGTTAGCTTTTGTTTCATACAGGCCCTTTTCACACAGGCCCATTTGAAATATTTACTCGCCGGCCAGTTTCCTTACTTTCGGTTTAATTTATTTTTATGCAATAGTTAAATGTCAAAATTAACCTGCTAAGTGTGTGTCTATATTGTGTATTTATTCGAAAAATCACTACCCTACTCTTCGTGAGGTTTCGTTTTCGAATGCGGTTAACAGTTTACACACAAATGCGCGCACGCGCCGAGTTTTACAGTTGGAAAGTGGGTTTACATGTTTCTGTCTTTTCCAGGCATGTTGTTCTTCTCTGAAGTGCCATTGCTGGTGGTCGCGTGGTGTGGATTTGCTCACGCGCTGCGAGATCTCTCATTAGATGAAGCGTGGATCGGCTGGAAGAACACGCACAGGAGAGAGTACAATGGCCTGGTGAGAAACCTCTTATAAGGTGGAGATTATCCGCCCAGGAGGAATTGTGTGAAGGTCGTGTCAGGTTGGATATCTTCTCTGAAAAGAAGATATCCAGTTGTTGTGAAGTGATATTCAAACAATCTACTTGTGCTAAGGGCTCTTTTGTCTCTTTCACTGAATGAATTGTGTATTTCGTGACTTCAGGGTGAAGAATCTATACGACGAGCCATTTGGGAGAAGAACATGCTTTTTATTGAGACCCATAACAAAGAATATGAACTGGGAATTCACACCTATGATCTCGGAATGAATCATTTTGGAGACATGGTAAGTGTATTTAATATTTATATGTGGCGAAATTCTATGATCGATCTTTTTAAACATCTTTTTAAAATCCAGATGACTCATTGTCATGTGGTGGATTTTTGTAATTGCTGGAATGAATACATGTGACAACATGAAAGCAGAAGAACTGTTTTTTTTTTTTCGTTTATACAAAACAGGTTGTATTGAAGAAAATTCTTGCGCTTCTTCGAAGTCACACCATAATTGTTACACCATAATAATACAGTCAATGAAATCCAGACTGAATCATTTTGGTCCTATATTAACAGAATAGTTCGATCATGTAGACATGACCATTTTCTGCGCAATAGGACAAAATGTATTATACATAACATGAAAATGTCACAATCTTGTGAAGACCAAACAGAGTTGAACACGATAGACTGTTTTACATCTGTATACAGAGATTTACATCTGTACACAGGTTCTTTGGTCGTATTAAGTGAAATGTTAGTCCAAATAAATTGCCAGACAATGTGGCCCGAATGGAATAGAACTTGTTTTGATTCTCTCGGATGTAGTCTGTATATGCAGCTGGTTTAAGTTTGACTATTGTTTGTTGTTTTTTTACGCATCAGACACTAGAAGAAGTGTCAAATAAAGTGATGGGACTCCAGATGCCCATGTACCGAGATCCATTGAACACGTATGCTCCCTGTGACGCAGTGGGGAAGCTGCCCAAATCTATAGACTACCGCAAACTGGGGTATGTCACATCGGTCAAGAACCAGGTGAGACCAGCAGGTTTTTATAAGTTCATGTACATTAGGTAAGTGGGAATTTACTTGCAATTTTGTTTAACTTGGTTACTGCTGTTACTTTGTTGCAGGGTTCCTGTGGGTCATGCTGGGCCTTCAGCTCGGTTGGAGCTTTAGAAGGTCAGTTGAAGAGAAATAAAGGTAAACTGGTAGACCTTAGTCCGCAGAACCTGGTGGATTGTGTGAAGGAAAACCAAGGCTGCGGTGGAGGATTCATGACAAACGCGTTCAAATATGTCAGCGACAACAATGGCATTGATTCAGAGGAGAGCTACCCTTATGTTGGAACGGTAATGGAAAACATTTTAACATCTTTAACTTTAAAAGAAACGTAATTAAAATACTCCCACAAAAATATTTGAATATGCAAATAAGGTTGAAGGCCAACGGTAACTTTTACTTCTTGGTGCAGGATCAGCAGTGCGCCTACAACGCGTCGGGGAAAGCAGCCAGCTGTCAAGGGTTTAAAGAGATTCCTGTGGGCAATGAGAGGGCACTGACCTGTGCTCTGGCCAAAGTGGGTCCAGTGTCAGTGGGCATCGATGCCATGCAGACCACCTTCCTGTACTACAAAAGTGGTATTTAATCTCCTATCATCCTCTATTCCTTTCACAAGTCTTCAGTCCTTATAGAAAGTCTAATTCTATTAGTTTCTATTTTTATGTTTTTAAATCTGTTCTGACATTATCAGGTCATCACAACATTTTTTCAATTTCTAGGTGTGTATTATGATCCCAACTGCAACAAGGATGACATCAACCACGCAGTCCTGGCTGTCGGCTACGGTGTCAGTCTGAAAGGCAGGAAGTATTGGATTGTGAAGAACAGGTGAGGAAAGTAAAAAAATATTTAGTATAGTAACTAGTAAGTTAGGTCTGATTTTAGAATGCAGTTTTTCAGCAGTATAATAATTGCGTAAATTTGCCTTCTCCATTTTTTTTTTGTGAAGTTGGGGTGAAGAATGGGGAAAGAAGGGGTATGTCCTGATGGCCCGGAACCGGAACAACGCGTGTGGCATTGCCAACCTGGCCAGTTTTCCAGTCATGTAGAAGTCATAAAGGAGATCAGTAGTGACTCGACATACAGTATTTACTAATGCCAAAAAACAAAGGGACCTGATCACTATTATTAATGAGAGAAACCAATGAATACACATTCTCTTACAAGTGTTGATTTACATACAATACTGTTAAGTGCTTACTGTTAACAGTTTTTAAACATATTGGGGGTTGAGCCATTTGGTGCAATATTTAAATGTCACAATATTGTTTCATGTAAAATATGTTTTAATGTTGTACTCTAGGATTTTTTGACTGTTTTATCTCTTTGGTTTTTTGAGAAAAAACCCCTGGTGGGATTTGATTATCGAAAAATGTTTTGTACTTCTGAATCAAATGCATAAAAAATTAAAACCATAAAAATAGCAAGCATGAAGTGTACCTGTGTCTTTTTGTGTTTGTGTCATGTATTTTCTACAAAATCCCTTTTTTCCAGAGTAAATTATTTATCTATTAAGTTATAATTATACCTTTGATTCAGTTATTTTTCCTTGCATGAGTGTTGCCATGTTCTCGTTTTGGTGTAATATGAAAGTGATGCACCAATAAAACCAATAAGATTGATTTTCCATTCACCACCAAAAAATTAATTATTTGCATTACATTACAGTTATTATTCCGCAATCGATAAAAAAAATCGAATTATGTGATTTCGCGACTGAAATATCGCTAGATGGCGGCATACACCGCGACATTCAACTGACGCCCGAGAACAATGTTTTAAACAAATACGTACATACTGTAATTTTATACACGTACGTATGTGTATGCTTTAATAAAATGTGGAAATAAAATCAAATGGATTAATTGCCATTACTTGACTATTTCATTTCCTCTTCACTAAACTCGGAAATCCCCTAAAAGACTACAAAACAATCAAGTTATCAAGTCATGATAACTTTAAATCAGCGATATAAATTCAAACAGATTTTTTCTTATGCACATGGCACGTGTCACGGCAAAAGCAAAAGCGTCAATTTTGACGATTCGAAAGATCAACACGTGATGGAGTTGAGGAGAGAATAAAAGCAAAGCAACCAGGAACTTCTCGCCATCATCATCTCCGACGCTCCAGATCACAAGTGCAGCTGAACGAGAGTGCACAGGTCGGCTTGTTACTGATTTAATGTCTTTATGCTTCGTCTTTTCAAAAAGTCGTTTTGTTTTATTAGGATTTGTCGGCGATTTGTTTCTTAAAACGCATCTTTCGACTTTAAGGAAATAAATGGTGACTAGGTCGATTTCCTCGTGGTGAAATCGAAAGCTATTGTTTTTTTTTGTTGCTAAAATAGTTTAATGGTTTAAGCAATTAAACTAGTTGTTGGTGAGGTTTTTTTTCTCCAAAAAACACAATATAAAACGACGTCGAGTTGTTCAGGAAATGAAGGTGCAGGTGACGTCGATTAATTTGTAACCGAAGTTAAATTCCAAAGTATCTATCCAAGTGCTTTCGATTTGGCATTAAATAATTGCCAAAATTAACTAACATAACTCGATTTGGAAAGAATCAATCAAAAAGGTTTTTGTTGCGGTTTTTTTGGTTAAGGGTCTAAAATTTAGCATGTGGTCGTATAAATAAAGTTTGTCTAATTGTCTCTTTTTATTCTAATTTTAAAAGTCCATTTTCAACGTTTAATGAAAATACTCCTGTTGACAGACATGGTGTTCGGGAGCTTGTTGTTTGCACTGTTCTGTGCCACAACACTGGCCCATTTTAATCCTAATCTGGACAAGCACTGGGAATTATGGAAGAAGACGCACGACAAGTTTTACTCCAGTGAGGTGAGCATGTGAAATTCTCAAATGGAAACGTATTGGTTTTAGCTCTGTGTTGTATGTTGCGTGTAGCTAGGTTGTACAAGCCTAACCCTGGTTTGTTGTCAGGTTGAGGAACTTGGCAGGAGAGAGTTATGGGAAAGAAACCTTCAACTAATTACACTTCACAATCTGGAAGCTTCCATGGGCCTGCACACGTATGACCTGGGCATGAACCAGATGGGCGATATGGTGAGAGCTTAAATGTTTTTTCTTGATTCCTGAAGATCAAAAACTCCTGGTTTTGAGATTAGTATGCACAGAAGCAGCATGTGGCTGAGCTAGTTTTTTTATTCAACTCGTGTAGTGACTTTAATTGTGTATATCATCATCTTTTACAGACAACAGAGGAGATTCTCCGAACGTTGGCCGTCACTCGTGTTCCACCAGGTTTCAGGAGACAAACTGCAAAGTTTACTCGGTCTTCAGGAGGTCCTCTCCCAGGCTCTGTGGACTGGAGAGAAAAGGGCTATGTCACCAGTGTGAAGATGCAGGTCTGTCTCTTGTTCCCCTTTTCAAGTCAAACTTGTCAGTTGCTCAATGTCTTCACTGGACAAACAGGAAGCTTTACTTGCATAAATCTCAATCAATTCATCCAGTTTTAAACAAGTCAGAGCTATAAAAGTAGAGGAACATGTGGTGTTTTTATTTATTTATTTTTTATTTTTTTTTTATTTTAAACTTTTTATCATGAACTATTGCTTTAAATATTTGTCATGTTTGTGTAAAATAAAAACGGGGACATGATATCATTTTCTATATATTTTATAAACGAGTAATTTATAATCAAAGTTTAGTCATACCTTTGCATTTTGTTTTGGACTATAAAGCACTTCTAACATCCTAAACCAATTAATAAAAATGGACTGTACAGCTTATGCCAAAAAAATGTTATGCACCTTATACTCTGACAAATAATGCAGTCACATCTGAGACAGTTTAGATTCACTTCCGCTTTTTTTTTTTTTTTTTTTTTTTTTTTTTTTTTTTCCCCCCCCTGCCACTTCCTCTGTGATGACATCAAGTCATAAACTGCTTATGCATAAACTTTATCGCTGTGCGTTTAATGCATCAGCGCGCTGACTCCGTTCCTATGGTCAACATGAATATTTTACGTGCTTCCTGAAATCCGTCTTCTCACTTCTGTTTGTTCTAGGGCGCATGCGGCTCCTGTTGGGCGTTCAGCTCCGTTGGCGCTCTTGAGGGTCAGCTGAAGAAGAAAACCGGAAGACTGGTGGATCTCAGTCCTCAGAACTTGGTGGACTGCTCCTCAAAATATGGGAACTTGGGCTGCAATGGTGGTTTCATGAGCAGTGCCTTTCAGTACGTCATCGATAATGGTGGCATAAACCCAGAGTCATCGTACCCATATGAAGGAGTGGTAAGTGGTAATTCTCTAGAGTCTAGAACACCCGTCGGTCCTCGAGCCTTTAGTCTTGTACGGTCTCTTCCAGAAAGGTCAGTGCAGATACAACCCAGCACAGGACGCCGCAAACTGCACCAAGTACTATTTTGTGCGTCAAGGAGATGAAGAGGCTCTGAAGCAGGCCGTGGCCACCATCGGCCCGATCTCCGTAGCCATAGACGCCACTCACCATCAGTTTATCATGTACCGCAGTGGTACGTATTCCACGTTGATTTTGCTGAAAATAAATAGCCGTCTTTGCGTTGGTCTCGGACTAAGAAAAGCGCTATATAAATGAACTTGAACCATTGAATAAAGGCCGGCTGAGAATAATGCCGTTTTGTTTACAGGTGTTTACAATGACAAAACCTGCACTCAGAAGGTGAACCACGCTGTTCTGGTGGTGGGATATGGGACCATGGATGGACAGGACTACTGGCTGGTGAAAAACAGGTGACTGGTTTTAGCATCATGTTGACTATAGTAAAGGAGTGTGTTTGTGATTGTTATTTTCTTGTCTTTTACAGTTGGGGTACGAGTTTCGGAGATGGCGGCTACATCCGAATCGCTAGAAATCAAAACAACATGTGCGGCATCGCCTCTTATGGCTGCTATCCAGTCATGTAGTGCAATTTGGTTCAATGTTTTATCATTTGTCTTATTGTGGCTGTAGTGTCATTAAATGCCATCGTCTTTTAATGGGAAATTGCTGTATTGTATCTGTTTCTTATTCATGTCTTGTAAAATAAACATTTAATTTTATTTATTACCGTAATTATTTGTTTTTTCGAATAGTGCTCCAAAAATTCTCGCAGCTGCTCTTTTTGTTTACAAATGACTTGGGTTTTATTCAGTGCAACATCACAACGAACAGTTTCACATGAGGTATTAAAGGATTTTTCAAGATCAGCACACAATGTCCAGTTATGATTGACATCTAGATTGCTGTGATTTTTACACCTTTGGTTGATTAGCCACATTCAAAGGGGAACACGAGGGCAGAAGGGCTTTAAATGACATATTCACACCGGCAGAAAGGGGAATCATGAAAGTAAAGGGTTAAAAATATACTTGCTACCTTTTTAATCTGAACCTTTGTGGCTTTTCAAATACCCAAAATGCCTCTGTCCAGGTCCATAGTTCTTCAAAAAAGAAAGCAAATTCAGCATGGATCCGTACAGAGGTCAAATGAAAGTCTGTTATGACCGAATATAATTGCATTGGATTTGTAGAGACAAACATTTAACATTTATTTTGGTCTCTATGCTCACTTTTTACACTTTTTTTCTCTTTCTTTCTTTTTTTTAAGGTTAGTTTTTCCTCTTTTTTTTTT
>CM051501.1:13591232-13716480 GCA_028031935.1 Paedocypris micromegethes | reverse complement strand
TTTTTTTCGGCCAGGGGCTGATAGAAATTATTGATTAAATCTGTGCTGCTCAGACTCCCCGACCTATAGAGGCGGTTTAACCCCTTTAGTGCTGGATGAAAGAAGAGCTTCTGTGTGCCAAAACACATTTATAGTCAATTGCTAGCAGCACAAAAACATCAAACTCTCTAGTACTTCTGCCCAAATAGTGTTTCATATTCATAACCAAAAATGATCTAAACCAATTAAAAAATGTTGAATTTGGGGCATTGAAACAAAATTAGCTTAACATCTTTTTAAGTATCAGTATAGCACGTAGTTTTATGGATGCTGAGGTTTGGAGTAATGATCTCTTCCCTGCCCTGTGACTGGATTTCTCCCTGTTCATCTCTCTTTCAATCAGAGTCTCAACCCACAGAACACATCAACACAAAGACCTGGAGGAAAAACCCAGTTCAGGAAAGAGAAAAACGAAGGGTCTGGGAGACCTGGGGAAAACGAGGCTGTGCGCTGTTCCAGAATTTTGATTGATAAAACAGAACTTAATGTTTGATACTGAAAAATAGTCGTTTTGTGAAATGTATTGTATAAAAGGACACATTTACTATATTCACAGTTAAAATATGTATGGCAGTATATCACTAGTTTTGGCAAAAGTGTGGCACTATGTTTTACTATAAATGGAACATGTTATTGAAAATAATAATAATTTTGAGACATATTCCAAATAAATTAATAAATTAATATTTGGAAAATTTACAGAAAATAGACAAAGCACATCACTATATAAGCACATGTCTAATATGCTAACATGTTCAAAAGAAAAGTATTACAAATGGAAGTAGTACTACAAATGGAGCATGTTAATACAAATTGTGATATTTATTGATTGTAAAATACATGTTTAATACATTTAAATTATCAAATTGCCACATTGTTTCTACTATGCACTAGTTTAAAAAAAAATAGCTATTGAAATATATTGAAAAAGCATATGCAATACATTTACAGTGAAAAGACCAAGCAGAATGATTGTATACGCTTCACATGGAGCCTGATTTTGAGAAAGGAAGGGTAATGTTTTCTGAGATTTATTCAATAAATAAGCATATTTATTATATTTACATTAAATAGACTGAGCACAGAATTATCTCTATGCATGAAACTGGTTCTTCAATAAAAAAATGTTTTTGTTAAATTAAATTCAACACAATTCAACAAAGCCTAAATAATAGAAAACATTAAACGTATGCCTAAATAGAAAATATTTTTATTGGGATAAGTTGTTAATATTAATTTTCAAGCTAACTTGCTTCAATTTCACAACAATGGGTGCCTTCAACGTGCTGGTGTGATATTTTTTCCTTAAATTCAAAGATGAAACCACAGGCCGTAGCTGAATCATCATTAAAATAAAGTGCTGGTAAGTCGGGCTCCTGCTATTCTGAGAGGAAGCGTGAAGCTGCATGCATTCTAATGTTTGCTCGTGCTGTCTTATTCACAGGAGGTGTGCTGGAGCCTTCTGCGTTGCTTTCCCAAGGAAATCAATACAAGCTAGTAATTAAACAAAGGGCATGGTGAGAAAAGTCAACACTCATGGAAAGTGGGTTATATCGGGAAATACAGCAATGTCCGCTGATTTCCTGTATGTGTGTTTAGGACACAAGCGGTTTGAAAAGCCTCAGGAGAGGGAATGGAGAAAACCAAACAGCGACAAAAACTGCTTTGTGTGTGTCTGATGTGGCTGGCGAAACCTTAAAAGAGCTAATTATTTCTTAACTGATTACATTTTTCTCTCTGAAAACAACGTTTCAAAAATAAACTGAAATATGCCTCTTTCTAAACAGCCAATCAGAGAGCAAGAATCTCAGCACTGTGCGATCAAGGTTTTAAAATCAAAACAATTAATTATCAGAATTTCCACAAGCATCTTTAGCGACTACGGTGAGACACAGCAGATCACAGGCCAACAGGGCATTGATTGATTCTATGTATTTCGTTGCATGGAACACCCCTATGACTGAGGGCACAGTGGTCACCAATCAATATCTGTAGTGGTAATGCAAGCAGAATAATTCATTCTGAAGCGTATTTCATGCTTAGGTGATTGATCGCCAGGGATTCGGGAAATTTTCAGAAAATCAGAGTGTGTTTGTCTTTCCACAATCCTCGGTGGCTGCTGCAGCACGCCAGCCGACATTTTGAAAACCGCCCCATCCCTGCATTGCCAGCCAGCTATACCCCCCTCACCACCACCACCACATTCGTCCATTCTCATGTTACTGTTTTTCTCTCCGTCTCTTTGTGCGCTCAGGGCAGCGCACATTTTCAGCTTTGTTTTTGCCAAAACAGACACAAAACGAGGTTTGCTTGCTTCATCCGCCCCTCCAGTGAACACATTTGATAAACGATAACTCAAATATTTACCTCGCATCTAATTTTTGAGATTTTTCTGAGTCAAGTTTTCTAAGTTTATGGTGGATGACGGAATATTACGCATATATGAATCAAAATTCAAAACTGGGATTTGAAACAACCAAAGAAAGTACCTTCCAGTCGTAACGAGGCCATTCTCTGGAACTCTGGCTCCTGTAGCCAGCGGGACATCCTCTTGAAGGTCTCACGGCCGGACTTGAGTTTGCCCCAGGGTTTGGGGTTCCTGAGCAGGTCCGACAAAGTGCCCTGAGACCTGCACAGAACTCGCTCTGCAAAAATGGCCTGTGGGATGCTGTACCTCTTCAGTTCAGTGATTATTCTCTGAGCCACGTCTTTGGTGTTGATCTCTTCCCCTGTGCCACTGTTGGGAGCGCCAGGCAGCATGCCCTCCCTTCCAAGGCTGATGCCAGAGGATGAAGGGGGTGAAGCGGTCAGTTCTCCAAGCTTGGAGGCCTGCTGGCTGTGGAGATGGTGCTGGTAGCTTTGGTTGTATAAATGGGGGTGGTATGCAGGGGTATGCTGATGAGCTTCCATTTTGTTGAGCTGGTGACTGACGCCATGGTCGCCTCCCAGAGAGGACGGTGACATCTCCCGTCCAAAATCTGGTGCTGTTCGACAGATGTTAGCCCCGCTGCTGCCCATATGGACATCGTGGCCCACTGAAAGCATCTGACCGCTGTGTCCATTCTGACTCCCCAAACTACCGTAGCCATGCATGGTGGTCTCCAGGCCTGCACTGCCCAATGGTGGAGACAGACCTTGTCCTATACCAAAGTCTTTTCCGTAAGAGGCATAGTAGTTTCCTCCAAGACCTCGATCTTCTCGCATGAGTGTGAAGCTGCCAATGACGTTGCTGACGGGCAGGCAGGGGTGATGGTGATGATGGTGGTGGAACTTGTCATCAAACGGCTGAAGAGGCGTCAATGTGGTGTAGGTGCTCCCACAGCTAGTTTGTGCGTCCCTTCCATACCCCAGTGTCGCCAGGCTGTGGTCGTACCCAGGGCTCTGGTGTTCTGACTCGATGCCCATAGAGGGACGCGGAAATGCGGCTGTAATGTCCCTGGAGTGCAGCATGGTTCGGCTGTCCTGACTGTGTGCCAGCTCTACGTGGCTGTGAACAGACATCTCACCTATGTTGCCATCCATGTCTTTACTTTTCATGCGTAGCCTCTCAATCCCGAAGTTAATAAATTGCTGCTATTCGAGTCTGAAGAATTGCTCTTTTCTTCAGTGCACAGACAAAACAAAAGTAAAACTAAACAGTCCCTCTGGCTGGTTTTGTTTGCAGAGCTCAGACAATTTTCCTCACAATGGCACCATCTTAGGCAGAACAATATATCTGTGCATTACAAAAGCGCACTCGTGCTTATCCATGTGAATCCTGCTTTGGCCTGAGTGATTAATGCTGTAAAAAGATGAAGGATGATTATTGATTTGTTTATTGATTGTAAACAAATAATACTGATATGCACACACACACACACACACACACTTCAAGCACAAAATAATATTTGTTTACAATCAACAAAAAATACTGATATATATATATATATATATATATATATATATATATATATAAGATATTTGTTATATATGATACATACATGTATACATATATACATATTTATATACATGTCATATACGTATATACATTTATATATATATATATACACACACACATAATATATATATATATATATAGCACACTTAATTTGCTGTATAATATGCCAATATAAACGAACTTTCTTTTAAATAAAACTACATTTCCATGCATCTACTACAATTGAAATGAATTACATACATTTCAATAAGAATTGAGCTTATTTGTCCGCTAAAAGCAGGTTGAAGTGGGTTAAGTCAGAATCGCTTACCTCACAACGCAGCTCGTGGATGGACAGACGCGACCGAGCCTCCAAACACCATCACAAGACCAAAGCGCGAGTAGTTTCTCCTCGGACTTGGCGAAATCCCGTTTTTTTATTCACACAACAGTCGCTTTTAGACTGTTCCGTGCCAAAGCACAGGATCTTGGTGTTGAAAAGCAGAGAAAGAGGAAAACAATCGCTCATTCCGGTTCAGTCCGTCCCGATATCCGCCAGATCCTCGTTGTACCACAACTGTCGAGGATGCGACATAAATGACTCGCAAGGCCGTGCGAGATGCCCCGACGTCCGGACTTCACTTCACCGCGTCCGTGTCAAAAATGAGTACCGATGTATGTCTAAGCGTCACGCACTCTCGCTGTCATTATCTCTGTGGTTTTGCCCTTCTGTATCCTCATCGATCTCGGCCCCAACTCTTTCTTTCCTCTCTCTCTCTCTTCCCCCCGATCCCCCTCTCTGTACGTCACACTCTTAAAATCTGACAGATGTGGGGTGAATTTACAACCCTTGTTAACTCCTTCCCTCCTGTAGAACTCGGGAGGCTATTGTCTTAGCTAAGGTGGGGCTTCTGACACTGTGTGAAATCAAAAATCAAGAAATGCTTTATTTATTGTATAATAAAGAATCCAATTAAACGCTTTTTAGACCCAGACACGCTGAGGCTTGTGGACAACCGGAATGTACGTGTGTTTTTCATTCCTAATTTTGAATTAGGTTTTAATAAATGACACATAAATAAATAAATGAAATAAATAAATAAACAAACGAACGAACGAACGGAGAAATCAAATTATAATAATGATATAATAATTTTAAGTTTATATATGATTCATCACATGTAACAATTCCAATCGAAAGGTCTCGATTAGTCAAATATTCACTTAAATAAAAAAAAATCTAGATTTAGACATAGACCTGTTTGCACATATTTTCTCCTTAAAGATTCAAAACTTTAATAGCTACAGAAAATTAGATCACCCAACCCATCCAGAATGTTGGTCTATTGATTTTATTATCCCACCTCAGCTGTATTTATTAGAAGTAATTTCTGTTTTGGAAAATGCGGATTTCTCAATGTGCTTGTTATCCTCATTATTAAATATATTTTTCAGAATCTGGAATATGCCATAGGCCGTTTCTATTGGGTGTGTACCATTTAGTTCGCTCTCAAAAGCAATTATGATAAACAATAATTATTAAAATCTGAAAAAACAAATCTAAATGTCTCACTACTTTCACGTTCTAGAAAACCTAAAATAACTTGTAAAAATCCCGAAATTAAACCTGAAGTGAAATTATTTAGCGGCAACTGCATTTTTCTTTTCCTAATAAAAAGGAAATTAACTTGAGCAACAAAGCAGTGAGAAGGATATGTTCTTATCAGCATGGCTGCTAGCAGTGGACAATTAACAGAAGAGTTTGCTACTCCATCACAGAAGTGCTAAAGAAGATCAATGTAATTGTTCCGTTATTACACCCACTTTAAGAGCACGCGCGGGATACGTGATAAAGCAAAACATGAACAATTCAAGTACACTTTCTGCTCTGATTAGAAATTCTGGTTTATTGTATTTGCCAGAGACAGAAAGAGAAAGAGAGAGAGAGAGAGAGAGAGAGAGAGAGAGAGAGAGAGAGAGAGAGAGAGAGGTGGGAGCTGATGCGTGAGGTGTTTGAAACTTGGAATATTAATCATATCTATCTGTCAGTTTAATTTTTAGAGATGAGCAATTCTAGGGCTTGAAAAATTTTCCAGTGCGATGTGGGACCGCTGTCTTCCCGCAGCAGATGCTGCACTATCGATCTGCGCCGAGCAGGGCTGGGGGATGGAGGGTGGGGTGGGTGTGTGTGTGTGTGCGTGCGCGCGCATATGGAGAGTATGTGGCTGGAGGTAAAATGGTCAGCTTTTACCGCAAAAGAAGGTCTGTTTGAGGGTCGAGGTGAAAGTTCATCCACTGCGGCTGGAGAACACGAGAGAAGATACAGAATGCTCCACAGGAAAACTCCGACCTCATACCAGAATAATTAAAATACCAATGACTTAGTTTCTGCTTTGCATTATTTTTCGTGTTGAAAGCACCTAAATACAAATCACGTGTAATAAATTAATGTGTGTAGCCCACGCTAAGCAATTAATCAGCAATAATACATAGCAAAAAATGATGACAGTACAACAGACAACATTATATACAAAGAGACACTATTACAATGATGCAATGGTTAAACTCGCAGTAAATTAAGCCCTTTGTTTCATTTTTGTATGTCAAATGTTATTTCATTAAGAATTATTATTGGTAAATGTATAGTAACAATCCCGCGTTTCAGAACCTGTCAATAACAAAAACTGTGTGATAAAGCACACGTTAAAAAATAACGAAAAAAGCATACGTGCGCGGGCACACACACACACACACACACACACACACACACACACACACAGGCAAAAGCATTTATAACACCACAAGTACGGTAACATGTCAAGTACTGCCGAGTGTGTTCACTTATTCTACGACTGTCTGCGACCGATATCAATGATCAAACATTGTTCAAAACAAGCCTTGGAAATCAAAACAGCGGCCAGCTAGTGGGTGAATTATTTATACCTGTCTATTGAGCTCTTTGAGCCTTTGGCCGAGCCACGTCCTCTTCCCGAGTGGTACCAGGAGGCCTGCAGGTTAACGCTAGACTACACTAAACATTATCGGCTTGGAAAGTTGATTATGAGTTTATTCTCATCATAATGCTTCTTCAATGCCTTTAGACTATAACGGTATTGGTTATTCCGCAAGATCCGGCACACATTTAATAACTGGAATTAAGAAATTATAAGACTGTAAAATGACGTAATAATCGAAGTTTAAAAGTACAAACAGAGTGTTATTTCTTTATAGTAAGCTATAGGAATGGCTTTATTATATATATATATATATATATATATATATATATATATATATATATATATATATATTTTATATTTTTTCTATTCTGCATTTACGTAAATAACGAATAATGTAAAGACACAAGTCCAAATAAAAAGCAAAAAAGATCTTATAAACGATTATTCTCTAATACACGAAGGTTACCAGCATGTTGCAATAGCATAGTTAAAACAGTTTTATTATTCTATAGTACATTTATGTTGTACAAATTTGACATATTATTATTATTATTATATAAATAAATACCGTTTTCTTATATTTGTTTTTGAAATGTAAATTAATGTATTTCAGAATTGCTGCTTTTTTGTCTTGTTTTACTTTTTTCTTTTGTCGCCTAAATTTGGTGTCAAAGAAAACATTAGGTACATAATGTATGTCTTCTCAGACATATACATCTGGAATTTTAAACCACTTATAGATCTGATTGTTTTTTCTGCTTTAAAAAAGTTTATTGTTTATTGTGTTGACAAAAAAAATAATCTAAATCCCGTATCTAAACTATTGTTCAGGTTTTTGCACAAATTAGTTGGTAATGCAACATTAATAATGTTTTTATTTTATTTTACATTAATCTGATTTTTTCAATCAATTGGCATATGATCTATATTGGACAGCAAAATAACGTGATGGCGGCTAAATTTAGCCTAAATATGTTCTACAAAGCGCCTTCTCAAATGTGAAATAAAAAAATTCAAAAGAAACTAATTACGTCAGATAATAACATGACGCAGAGTAAATAATAAAAAGAACTCGATCGATAAAAGCAGTCAATAATTCAATTAACGTGGCAAAATCTTCTAAAGAGTAGGCCTTAGAGTAAAAAAAAAACATTCTAAAATATAACTTTTTTGTTTTGATCTATATATTTATCTCTACATTGGATTAATAAAATAGTACTAAGCAGATGGCAAAATTAAATAAAATGAAAACGTAAACATTTCAACAGTATAATAATCCTAAATCTAAAATCGGTACAAATTTCGTTTATTAATTACGTGCTTTTAACATTGCAACACATTTCTCTTATTTTGAAAACGAGAGAAAAACAACAGTTAAACTTCACGCTCCTTAAAAGTAACAAGTATAGAACATACAGTGTTTTAATAACTTATTAAATTAATTATAAAAGAATGTGTTATTTGGGCCTTGATAGTCCGAATCGTTTACATTATACAATTTAATAAAATTCTAGAGCACTAAATTACGACAATTTGTCATCTCGATTTTATTTTAAATTTAATTTAAGTTACTTTTTAATACATAGGAATATTTGACAAACACAGATTATTGTTTTTCGCAAGTGTATAAAGTTTAGTGAATTGTTTTTAAGGTAACGTTCAATTACACATATTTCACACTTTTTCTTACTAGTCGCGGCCACATATTTAGCTATAGTGTTAAAGGATAATCTTTTCTATGATTTTACGATTTAACCTCTGAGCCACAGCAAGTGTTCAGCCGCATTCAAATAGACGCGCGCCAGTGTATTTGGTTCTGTTTATCGATTGGCAAACGTGGGCGCGTTGCCAACACGCGGGATGGCAATCTGTTATTACCATTGTGAATTATTAGCAGTCTTATGCGTGCATATAGTACTACATGTTTACTATAAATTCCAACATAAATTGCTGCATGATTTAATAATTCAAATGCAACAGCACTCAGACAGATTCGACCGAATCTAATTATAGATTAAAGTGTTTTTCGAAATGAAGCAGCATTTCAGTTTTTTAACAAAATGTTTAAATTGCACAAGCCACTGATATAATGTTAAAAGTACAATGAACTAAAATCACTCATTCAAAATTTTGATTATTATACATTATAGCATTAAGTATAAAAATATTACTAATGTGAGGCACTACAAGAATAAAAAAAAAAACCTTTACATTTATTTTAAAATCTGCCCCACATCTATCAACAAATGTCTAACATACAATTTTTAAACAATTGTGCTTTTTTCCAAAACATAAAAAAATGCTGTCTGTGGTTTAGTAAAAAACAAGCAAATATAAACCACAGCTCAAAGAAAACTCAAATCTAGTTAAAGACATTTAGCTTGTTTTGTCACCAAAAAACACTTGATTATTCTGCATACATTCCTCCACACATTCTATATAGAAAACAGTCACATGCAATAAACAAATTAATTACACTTTTGTAAGCACAATCATCTGCTTTTTTGGTCCATGCAGAATCAAAGCAGGCATTCAGCTTCTCACACAATGTTTATGTGCCAGCTTGTGTTCTGCACGATCGTATCCAGTCTGATAGAAGCACGGTGGGTGGGTGGAGGGTCTTAGATTGCCTAGCAGTTGTTGTTTCCCCTGCCCCTTTCTCTTAAATGTTTTCCCTTGACCACTCCAATTTTTTTCATAGTTCCTTCGTTCTGTGAATGAGCATTGGGTGCTTCCACCAAGTCATCATCTCCTCTTCCTTTTTTCTCTGCTGTCACGCTCCAAACCCCAAAATTCACAGTGCGTCTTTCCACTCAGTAAGTCCTCTGCATGTCCTAAATCCATTTATATCCACACTATTTTCCTGGAATCCACTGGCTGGCTATCCTCCTGCTGATGTGCTGTCTTCGCTGTCTCACACTGTGTGTGGCTAGATGCTGTTTCTGTTCCTGCTCTTTTTAATCAGCATGTTAATAAGAAAGGTAACTAATCAATACATTCAATGGTCTAGCGATTGATACCATCTCATTCCTCCCTCCCCTCTTGCTGCGACAAGCACACACACACACACACACACACACACACACACACACACACACACACACACACACACACACACACACACACACACACACCACACACACACACACACACACACACACACACACACACACACACACAACACACACACAACACCACACACACACACACACACACACACACACAATGTATACAGCTATGAGTTTTTATCACAAAAACACCATTTAATAATTATGTTATGTGTTATCATGTAATGACATTTTCAGATCTATCTATCTATCAATCTATCTATCTATCAATCAATCAATCAATCAATCAATCAATCAATCAATCTATCTATCTATCTATCTATCTATCTATCTATCTATCTATCTATCTATCTATCTATCTATCTGTTTGTCTATAATGATTAAAATTTATACAAAATGTAAAGCATAAAGTTTTAAAGCATAAAGAGTGAGTGTACCGTGAGTGGACCACACACGGTACACAGACAGACAGACAGTGAGATAGATAAATAGATAGATAGATAGATAGATAGATAGATAGATAGATAGATAGATAGATAGATAGATAGATAGATAGATAGATAGATAGATAGATAGATAGATAGATAAAAAAAAGATTGTTTTTACATTTGAAAGAATCAAATCCGACTCCGTAATTGGTTTCATGACAATAAAAATAAAAAACCCACCATATACTGAAACTGTGATAGGACATTAAGTGCGATCATATTTCCCTCACAGCTCTCCTGGAGTTTGGTGTGCATGTACACGAGGGTCTCCTGGGAGGTTTAGAGTGACCACTGCCCCCTGAACTCCCCCGACTGTCAGCCATCATCCCAAACCTTCAACAGTCACCTAGCAACAGAGGCCTAGTAGTCGAAGGTCAAAGTCCAGCGGCTATCGCAGATATTGCGCACCATGTGAAATGTTAATCTAAATGCCATCTTTATTTTTTTTTTGCCACTCGCTATTTAACAATACATAGCTGCGTGTATTCTAAGCATCAGTTTGGCCACTGCAGTGTAATGTACCAAGATGCAGTCGAATAAACAGCATCAAGTTCTGAATTGTGATCGTCGAGATTTGTGACCATCAGAATACAATCAGAACCACGATGTACAATTGAGTACAGAAATAAACCTGCTTTCAAAGTTAAAACCTTGCACGCGTTTGGCAGTGCAATCTCCCTTTGTTTCCCAGTGAATGACAATAAAGGGCAGCGATGACCATTCCATTTCGTCTAATCAAGAAAAGGTCACTGACCTCTGACCGCTGCTGACCACAAAGGGAGGATGGGGACAATCCAATCACCTTAAACAGTCCGAGGCGGCACGTTCGGTTGGAAGGGGTAATGAAAGCAGGAGATGGAGGAAGGGATTGAAGAATGGATGGGTGCAGATGTAGAGTTAATCTGTGCCTTGATCAGGGCCTGCAGCATCTTAAATGGAGAGATGAAGAAGTCAAAGATGAAGAGGGATCTGTCACTCTTCCATCTGTCTTAAATTCTCTACTGCTATTTAAAATTAATGGATCACCGTATGCAGCTTCGAGACGCTGCTTCTGATAGCCGACCCTCTGCAGGAAGCATAATGACCTCATGGTATAATGCTGTAATCTCTAATGCTGACCTGTGAAAGATGATTCCTAAAGAAGGACGGCGTCACATGTCACTTTATGAAATCGTAACAGGCCAGCTGCTGTGTCTGTCACAGAATGCTTCAAGATTAGGCAACTGTCGCTCGCTCTATTGGAAAAAAAGCCAGTTCAGTGCGCACACGCAGATGGTGCTGGTCAGCACGTGCCCAAAGGAGGGCAAAGCGGTGACCCTCAGCTGGACACTATGGCCAGGTCAGTGACACTCAATCCCTGCTTTCAGGCCAGCTGCTACTAGTTCTGTGCTAATGGACCCTCCCCTAACACACACAAACCCACCCTTAGGCCCCTCAATCTGCCCACACTGACCAGTGAAAAGGCAGGGAATGTGATGGGGTGGAGGCCAGCTGGACACTTGCCACTCTCTTGCTTCCTTGCGGGACGGGGGTGGGGCAGTGGGTACCTTGGGGTGGGGTAAAATAAGAGCTATTAAACCAAAAATTATCAGTTAAAGGCATGGTTATGCCACACACGTACAGCACGCATGAAAAAAAAAAGTTGGGTGGATGGATAGATGGATTGTCAAATATAAATACTGTAGATAGATAGACGGACACATGGAAAGATGAACGAACAGACAGACAGACAGATAAATAGCACGCTATTTACAAGCTATAAAGCAGATAGTTGGTTTTTAAACATTTTTTTCATTTTAAGTCTGAAAAACAAACTGCATTTTAAGAGTAATGATTTTCCTCCCAAAAAAACAAAACAAAATATTGATAGATGGATGGATAGACACAGTAGATAGATAGAGTATGTATATATATATATATATATATATATATATATATATATATATATATATATATATTATGTAGATAGATAGATTAGAGACAATAGACCATATTTTGTGACTCTAGGCGCTTCATTAATGTTTATTTCCTAATTCCATCTATTGTCCCACAATTCCATCTATTTTCTCGCAAATATGTTTTTTCCAAACAATAAAGCAGATGGTTTTTACGAGTATGATTTTTCTCCCCCAAAAAACAAAATTTTGATAGATTAGATAAATCAGATAGATACGTAGATATAGACAGACAAGATAGATATGCATACATTAGACAAACATACATGTATATACAGTATATTCATGATATATATATATAATATATATATATATATATATATATATAGAGAGAGAGAGAGAGAGAGAGAGAGAGAGAGAGAGAGACAGATAGACAAATAACAGCTACATACATGGAAGTTCATAGAGACCGCCAAAACTAATATTTTACTGATCCCAGCAGGAAAATTCATATTAGAATGGGAGCTGTCTTGAAGGCCAGTAAAAATTTAGATGTTGCATTGTAGAAAAGTAAAAAAAAGAAATTTTGTATCACACCTATAGGCAGCATGCGTGACGTCCAGTTAGCATACTGGCTAAAGCTGATGGAGTGCATGGAGCGCAGCAAGTGCAGGGCTAGGGGAGGTCGAATGATCCACAGCTCCAGGCCGTCCAGTACCATGGGCCAAGCTGAGCCAGACAGTCGATAAATCAATAGGTCATTCACGCACATACATGCACACGTCACTGCAGGGCTGAAAGGCCACATGAAACTACCATTGATTGAAGGGGGTAGGGAAAATGTCCACTGCCAGAGCGCTGGATGCATGTGAGGTTATGAAGTCCACCTCAAATCTTTCTGTAAAGAGTTAAAACCAGTGTTCGACAAAACAAGACATATGAATGGGACAAGTGCGGCGGAACGTTCTGTCAGAATCAAAACAAAGTTATTGTTATATTACGGCTACTAGCTTTTACCATATTGTTTGAACTTAAGGTCGCTTCATTAATGTCTATTTCCTCATCATTTTTCACAAAAAAGCACACATTTATTTCAGATGATAAAGAATAAGAACGATTTTTAAACATTTTAAACTTTTCAAGAGTATTTTTTCAAATTGATTTTTAAAAGCGCTTTTTAAGAGTAATTTCCTACCCCAAAAAAGTAAAACAGAATTTTTTTTCTCCTTTTTCTAAAAACTACATTAGATTGTGTGTGCAAAATAAAGTAATTCATTATATTTCTGAATAATATATAAGATTATGTAACGCCTCCATAGAAGAAGCTAAATAATCACTTATGAGCTTAGCTACTTGACTTGAATCCAATCCATATTCATAGATAAAGTTGAAGAGTTGAAGCTCTTGTATTAAATTAGCTGGAGTCTAATGTTGTCTACTGATCCGCTCATTGTTGCTACGCTTTGCTCATTCATGCACTCAATGAAAAAGCTTTAGCCCATTCTTCTTCGGGCTCTCTTGTATGACCTCGACAAGTTAACGGCGGCAGAACTGAGCATGTTTACTTGACCTGCAAATTGGGGTCAACGCCAAGTAAAGACCTGTACTCTCCAACAAAAAACACAAAGAGAGAAACTCGTCATTGAAATGTACCAGTATTTTTCACAGCAAAAGATTTTAGTCCTAAAATTGAGATTAAATCGCCGTCTTCGGATTTTGGCAGCAATTTGGATGCTGAAAAGGGGATTAAACAATGTAAAAGGCTCTTTTCTTACACCAACACTTAAAAACAACCAGGATTGGCTGAGACTATAGAACGAGGTGGTGAGGAATAGAAGGCAGGTGTAAATAAATGCTGGGGTTCTGTCCTTGCTCTGTGAGTTGCCATGGCAACGGCTGATAGAGCATCCTATCGATCGCACTGTCCGGTCTGAATTGTGCAGCCCCTGAACCCTGGTTTTCTTCTACGTGTGGTGATGGGTGTGGATCAATACCTGATATTGTATGCCTCTTTCGCCTAGCGTTTCTCATGGCCCCCATAATAGTGGTAATGATACCGAGAAGGGAGGAAGAATGGGAAGAAAAAAGGGTAAAACACTTGTGAAAAATACAGGAATTTTGTCCCATTTGATAAAGAAAAACAAAATCCCTCACTTTTGCACCACAAAGGTGTTTTGAAAAATAACTATCATTCTGTGTTGCTGCACATTTCGATCAGCATCAAGAGGCTTAAATACTCGGCAATCAGCCGATGCGCTTCTGATGTGAAATGTCAGGTCTGATTTTTCCATTCGCAGCTTTTTTTGCATATACGAACAGCCACGTGCCACTTATCACATATGAGGCTATTTGTTCAAGCAATTTCTTTGACTTTTATACAAATCAGGCTAGATATTCCATGCTGCAGCCATTCACTGAGCGCTTTGGAAGGAGAACAGGCACAGAGGACCTGCGGGAGCTCGTTTAAATCTGGCCTGGGGGATCCCTCCAGCTAGGGGTCATGGATGGAGTCACAGCAAGCTGGATATAAAGGTGGGGCTCCTTAAGGTGCTTCTGTTGCCCCGAGGCACAGCCATCACAATTCCTGCAGTGCTGGAAATGAAAGCCAAGCTAGGACAAAGGCCCTTTCCTTGCTTATGGCCACTGCTCAGAAAAATTACTCAAATGATTGAGATGTCGGTTACTAGATGTCTCTTTTTTTTCGATTCTGTCCTTCAGAAACAAACCATGCTTAAAGTTCAGGAAGATTTAGAAAGTGCACAAGATCACAAGTTAAGATTAAACATCTGTTATAATGTTATATTGTAGATGGTCGGCAAAATAGTTGCTTTTTAGCCAGGAATGCCCGACCTTTGAAAACTTTATTACAGTTCTATTCTTCTGTATGTTATAGTATTGAGCACATATCAGTGTGTCTACCAACATTTCCGATGAGAGCCTAAAGATAATATTTTTACTTCTTGTTAGTGTTTTTGCTATTAATTTTTTGCTACCATTATGTACCATATTTCTCAGAAGGTTAATAAATGCCTATTTTATTTCCCACAGAGACGGCATAATTTTTTCCATATCAAGAGGAACATGGTCGATTCTTTTACACATTTTCTATGAGCTTCACATTTAAAGGTTCTTATCCCAGAGATCGTTTGACAATGGTTCTAGGTCCAAATTAAATTCAATGTAAAACACTTTTGAGAGAAAAGTGTCGACTAAATGCATAAAGCTATGCGTTTAAATCCATGCAGTATTAAAAGATGCTTTAATAGCT
Organism: Paedocypris micromegethes; assembly: GCA_028031935.1. Classification (NCBI taxonomy): domain Eukaryota; kingdom Metazoa; phylum Chordata; class Actinopteri; order Cypriniformes; genus Paedocypris; species Paedocypris micromegethes. The sequence continues at coordinate 13,700,849 of CM051501.1, read as the reverse complement.
CTGTCTTTCCCCTCAGAATTCTATTTCCATCGTGAAAATTTGCTTTCTGATGAGCCACAACAACAACAACAACAAAAATAGGTTTAGATCATCACACTACAATGAGGAGTCCTTGATCTCAGGAGAATAGTCCGAAGTCGCTTGAGCTGTTTTGTGCTTGAATCAGTGCTGTAAGCATTCAACTATTGGCCTGCAGTACTGAGCTCTGTGCAACGGTACAAAATCTGTGTTCCACGGGGACGGAAAGTGAGGGGGAGCGGAGTGGCTGCCCTCGCATCCCTGCAAGATGAAAACTCATCCACATGGAGAGGCACAGCGGCTAGCAGGGCAGAAGTCAGCCCGGTGGGGGCAAGCAAGTGGGAGAGAAGAGTGATAGAAAGTTTTCTCTGCCTCTAGCGCTCTGCATATGTTGTGAGAGCAAGAGCCTGCAGTGCACTTGGCAGCACACTTCAAAACTTTATGGAGCAGACATGCACACTGCATCCTAATATGAACTGTGCCTGGATTCGTGATTTGAGATTCAGGAGATTTGTCAGCAGCAATACCCTTTTTTTTTCAAACCTTTGGCTCTCACATACGGGATTTTATTCGCCTACATATTATCTGAAAAATGGCTTCTGAAAAAGTTAATTTTGCACTTAAAGTGCTCTGCTGCATTAATCATGTAAAATGATGATTGCATTCGGAGGCTCCATTCCAATCGGTGTAAACATGGGAATTTAGCCAGAAAGTTACCTACATTGAATAAACACCAATTAAATAGTTTGATGAAAATTATTAATTTGACCACATTCTCTTTGAAACGGAACTGGGCAAGGACTTATTTGCAAAACTACATATTAGCAGAGGTTATTTTTAATTATTATTAATACAATAATTAACGTATAAGTGGACAATTTCAGTCGTCAACTAAGTTTATATATTCTGTTCAGAAGATCCACTCACTTCATAGTCAATGGTTATTTATCATTTAACATATTAGCAATTGTAGTGTCAATATGAAGTCCGGCACTGAAATTAGTCAGTGCCACGTCTGTAACTACAACCCAAGGTCAGACACATACTCCCATTGACAGGAGTGATGGTCCACAGCTCACAGGCACATACATCCAAGCCCAAGGTCAAGCACACGGCACTGCTATTTCAGAAGGAACATACGTGTAAAACACTTTGTCATGTTGAAAGATGCCAACTGAATTCAGCAGTGTGGATCTACAGTTTTGGATATCAATCAATATTGTAAAACAGGAAGCCGCGTTGAACGTGACACTTGGTGTGGTTCCAAAATTCTTTATAATATTACCAATGCTGAATATAAATAAAAGCCCCCACAAATTACTGCACAATGCCAAAACAAAAATGTTTCCTGTTATCAGGAGATGTTTTTTTATGAAACGCAAACCCAGTCAATCAAGTTTAAATGATAAGTTGAACCTTTTATTTTAGATAGAACTTGTATTAAATAGAAAAATAACAAATACATTTAACCTTTAAATGTAGCATATTAAATAATAACGTCATTAATAAAAAAATAACAACGATAAAAAGAATTGTCTGAAAAAATTGTCTAGCTGTTAGAAAACTGAAAATTGCTAATCAGCACCAAAACAATTTCTCGCCCTCTGGCAAGGTCAGGGGATCACAGTCCCATGCTAAATGTCCGAAGCAGACCCCCCTTCTGAAGCCCTGAGGGGTAAAAATCACCCCCACACACAAACACACGGCCTAAAAGCAGCAAAAGCTTTTGGAGTCAAACAGTGTGACTTCATGGCTCTCCCTTTGCCCTGCAGGTCTCTTTCACATTTGTGTACTTTTGGGTCTAAACTGCAGGTTTTTTTATTTGTTTTACAATCTCCTGTCACTACTCTTCAATAATCCACATTATACTCTCTCAAGCATCCTTTAAAAAAAGTATGTTTTATAGAATATTCCGATAATCGCCATCGCAGTATACCCGTATACAGTACTTGTATACAGTAGTTGTACAAACACATATATATTTTTAGATACATATTTTATATAATTATTCTGTTTACCATTTAGTATGATCCGTTTCTCACACTGAATGTATAACCATTCAATTGAAGTATATAATATTGTGTGTGTGTTTGTGTTTCCATATTATATCTGAAGGAGGAATATTTTTGAGCTGTGTTAACATCAGCATTTCAGAACTACAACAAATATAGATTGCTGAGTCAACTTCTACAAATACATTTATTTTTCTTCACATTTCCGTTGTATTTTCGTGCACTGGTGCTTTTTTATACACTCTTCTTTGCAACATTTAACACAAAGAAAACAAATTTTGTTTAAACATAAAGATCCAAACAATGTGCTTTCTGCCATCTAGTGGAACACTTGAACAAAATTCAGAACTGATCCTCTGTACTGCTTCTTTTCTGAAGCGATACATTCTCAAAACAAGCATTTTAGTAACTATTTTCACATTTCCAGCTGACGAAATCTAACTCAATTTTGTATCCAGCGTGTGTATTTTAAATGCTTTAAGTGTGTTACTGTCTAATGGGTACACTGAATTTGCGCTTCTTCGGAGCAGATGGCTGGGAATCTTGGCTTAGCGGGAATTCTAACAGAGAGACCTACAGACACAAAGAAAGAAGGTTTAGATGCGGTGAACTACAAAGAAACATATAAGAACTCCATCTGTTAATTCCACACTACTTTCAGGTTCTATTCAAATGCTAAAGCTGTTTAAATAAAATGTTAAGCGAAGCTAAAAGTAGAAAAAACAGTAAAGACATTTAGAGCCTACTGATGATCTGAATTTTAAAATTGTAACTTTTTATCACAAAGTTTTTTATTTTAATGAATTACCAAAACCACAGGCATTTCATCTACAAACAAGACACTAAAACAACTTGGATTTACATGTTGTAATGAAATATTACACTAGAGAATAGAGATGACTGTGATTGCTACAGTAAGACAGTCTAAACCAGGGGTGGGCAAACGTTTTATTCGCGGGCCACACTGCGTTCTAACATTTGACAAAGGACGGGACTGTGAGCCAATTGTTGGGGCGTTTTGGGCAACCTCACATCAATGGAGAGAAAAAAAATACACATCTTGGGACATGGAGGAAATATGTGCTTTAATTCCAAAAGAAAATGAAGAAAATTTACAGCGAAATAACTGACTTTGGAAAAAAATATCTGACTTTCATTACATCTTTAAAAGCTCGGCAGGCCGGATTAAAACGTTTGGCATGTGGCTCCTGGGCCTTAGTTTGTTCGTGCCTGGTCTAAACAGTAAAAACGATCAGTGCTTTCAATGTGCTTTTTGGCAAATTGAGGAATTAGTATTGTACCAGCATGCTAATGCTAAAAAATTGCCAAAATAAACAGTTTCATAGTGTAACATTCACAATCAAAAGTGTAACATTTTAAGAGTAAATCACATATAAACATTTTAACATATACAATATATGACGGAAGAAACATAAGAAACATGCAACAAAACAAATTTTGAAAACATTTTTTTAAATATTATTTGTCAACAACAATTGTCATACTTTTCCATTAAAATACATCTGAGCACCTTTGATTTAGACTGTTAAATTTTGAATTTCTAACCTGATGTGCCAAACTGCGTCTACTCCTGTTTCTTCTGTTCACCACTTTCAGATCAGTGGTCATTCTCACCAGACTTTCTAACTAAGAGTCAGACAAATAAACAGAGGAGAGCTTCCAAGTACAAGAAGTAAAAGAAAAACAGAAAATATTGATCATTTACCTGCGTGTGTTGAACATTAGCAAATGTTTCTTTTGTACTATTATTTGAAGTCCCTTTGCTACGTCTTTGGTGCTCATTCGAGTCCTCTTGAATCTCTGTTGATATATTATATTTAAAGCAATGTTTATATTGGCAGAGAGATTTTTTTAATTATATTTGCAGAGAGATTAAGCTTCCGTGTCATAGCAAAAGTACGTAAATAAAATACCTGTGTGTTCAATCCCGGCATCATTAATGACATTTTCATTTGCTATAGAGTCCTATGAGAAGAAACAGAGTAGTTAGTAACAATATTTTTAATTGCTGTCCAAAACTAAAGACAAAGAGAACATATCGGATAAAGTATAATTATATATTACCACCCTATAAACAATTTAAAAGAACCATCATTTTCCATTAATGCACAAAGTATTTACTATTAATGTATTATTTTGCTGGACATCTCCCCCTTTTCTTTACATCACAAGCAGAAACTACTCTTTTCCTCACCTGCTCACTTCTGTTTTTCGCAGTGGTGACATTCAACATGAGACTATGGTAAGGTGTGATCACATTTCCTATACCCAACTTGAAAGTTTCTTGCTGAAAAATGACAGCAGAAGATTCAAAATCCTTGAATCCAGGTGGTTGATACTCCTGAGGTGTCACTGAAAAATATTTTTTAAATACACAGACAAACAATACAGTATTTCACTTTCTTACTGTACTGAGCATGGCAAATTATGAAAAAGATTATACCACTAGGTAGACCTAGATGGCAATTACAAAACACTATACATGCTTAGGGTTACCTTCATCATAGAAAAACAGCTTCATGTTGAGAAAAGAATCATCAGGAAGAGGGTCGAGGTTCTGCATCAGCACGTAAAGTTTGCGCACCAGCAGCATGCTGGTTTTCTGAACATTGTCACATGGCACCCTGGTCATACTTTCCCCATTTTGGCTAAGAATATAGAACACATTCGAGCATAATCTACACACATTCAGATTAACGCTTTCCATCCAAAAAATATGGATAAGCTTAAACAAAAAAAAAGATACTGTACCTCTCAAAGTTCATCTGAGGTCCTTGGCTAGTGTATGTTATTTTGAACTTGTACTTTTCACTTACAATCTGCAACACAAACACAGGCACATGTATTATTGTCATACACAAATTAATATGCAAGCATATAAAGAAAAAAAACAAGCATTTTAATATCACACTATAAAAATGATACAATACCTGGGGACTGTTTGGATCACGGTAAATCTAAATAAGACATACATTTTACATTACACAACAATGAGCAAACCAAAGTAAATAAATAATAAGTAAGTGTTAACAGGGTAAATACTTACAGACAGGAAAATCTTACGCAGCTGATGAAAGTGTGATAAAAGGCATACATTTATATAGAGTAAGTCTACGGTATATTTTGCATATTTGTTTCCATTTATGTATGTATTAAGAAAAATAAAGAGATTTAAAAAAAATTAAAAAAACTATACTCACATAACGCTTTTGAAGAGCGTCAAAACAACCATGTAGCCTACAAAAGAGACATATAGTTTACAACAAATATAGATCGATTTTTTTCTTTATATAATTTTTTTTACTTACCATTTTTATACTTATTTTAATAATTGCTTGTACAGTCTTAATATAATTGTTAATATACCGCTTTACTGTATGTATGTATGTGTGTATCTGATTTCACGTTTATATTTTATCACATGTAGATTTATTGTTGTTTAACATTTTAAAACCATAACTTACCATTTCACAACTTGCTGAGCACCAGGGCAGCTTTGATCTCGCAGAATAAAGACTTTCAGCTCTACATACAACATAAAAAAAATATGATTATAATTTTCCACAATCAAGCCATCCTTTGCTTGCTCTGGTTAAAATATCTCAAGATACCTCCAACTAATTTTTGCCCATAGGCTTTTTCTGGAAAAATACCCCTCAGGTAAGTGATGTTGGAGACAGCAATGGCTATAAGTTTCTTCACAAGCACCAATGATTGCTGTTCGGTAGACACCTCAGTTGGAAGCAACTGGCAGCTCTGCTGAGAAGAAAGTCAACTTTGCATGCAATTACAGAGCTTTTGATTGTACCCAAAGAGCACAAGTTTGTGCCATTAAGTTTGCTCAAAAAAAAGTACATTTACCTGAATAGTACGCTGTTTCTGTTCACAAGCCATTGTGATTAGGAAAGATTTCCTGGACAGGCTATGAAAAAAAACCTAAAAACATGAAATTCTATAGCATTTTTCGGGTCATTGCTCAGGCGTCAGAATTAATATGGTCGACTTTTACTCGAACACATTGTCTTGACATTGTCTTAAAACGGCGACAGCTATTCAATATTGACATTCAGAGACATTAATGTTAATAATCTGTAAAGGAACATAATAATGTTGTTCAAACTACTACAAACGTTACGAGGAAATACCTGAGCGCGTACGTCCGCAAAAAACTTGTTGTTTCAGGCGCCATCCACTGACCAGTGTCGGTGGCGCGAGACTCCCGCCACAATAGTACTCGTTACGTCATTTTAATAAAACGCTAGAAGTCAATTTTTAAAAGTTTATAATTAAAATCGAAAAAAAAAATGTATTGCAGTATCCTTTGGTAGTGCTATAATGCAATAAAATAACAAAAAGCCTCTAACCTCAAAATTAAATGAAATTATTTAGGTAGGCTATTTTTATTACTTATAGATATTAACAGCAAAAAGGCCTGATAAAGAAATGTATTCTCGATTATATTTAATTTGTGGAAAAACCTGCACTAACATCCTAAAATTAAAAACATAATAAAGAACAATATTTCGCAACTATGGTTCCCATTGGTCGCTGCTTCAATTCTACTTGTGTCTTCAAATTCTATTGGCCAATATGGCTATCACTCAAAACTCTAATCAGATATCGATTGGCTTTCCCGTTGTTGAGTTTTCCTCCAGAGTGACGTCACATGAACGGACGCCATTTTGACACAGACTACCGTGGGTGGACAGATCGGGTGCGGACTGATAGCACAATTTATACCCAAAACACTTTGATTAATCTGTCAACAAGAACCGAATAGAAATGTCATCAGACACCCAGGACACAGAGGTACATTCGGAGCAATTGGACGAGAGCCAGGTGAGCATTATACGTCAGGGCTGTGCTTCATTCGTGTCAGTCTTGTGCAGTCTGTAAGTGTCAATGTTTTCCCAGACACGTGTAATGAATTATTTTTCTAAAATAAAAAGGGTTTTGCTGATTCTTAAGCATGATTTTGTTTATTCATATTTTCAAGCTTTGACTGTCACTTGCACGAGTTGATATTTGAGCGTTCACAAGCACGAGCTGTCCAATGGTTTGGTTGTAAAGAATGACGTCAAAGCAATTTCCCGCCCTCTAACCTTACACCGTCATGGAGGTTATTGAAATTACCTCCGACTCCAAAGCAAAATGGTCAACATTTGAAAAACGTTCTGATTACTGGTTTTAATCTATTTAGTGTTGGGATTTCATTACGCTTACTGCGGGTGCTAAGCAAAAATAAATAAAAGATTATCAAAATAAAGGTAATTAAAATTACTATACATTGTGTGCGTGTGTGTTATAGCCGTCTTTATATCTATATTTTAGGTTATGATATATACATTTTATATAAAGTGTAAGGAAAATATCTTTAAATAATTGTTTTTTAATGGAATACATATGTGTGTATATATGCAAACATCTCTTAACCAGACAAACATTGACCCGTTGTTAAAACACACCTTGATCACTTGAGGAATGTGTTTGTAATTTAATTTGAGATGTTGTAACATTAATTAACTCTGTTTCTGTTGATGATTAAATCTTGAAGTTAACATCATGTTTTGTTCTTTAATGTTATCTGGGCCCAATCTGAACACAAATCATGATTCGTCATCATAGGGTAAGGATGGGGAGGGATTCACAGAGAAAAAAACCGATATGTAGTTTCTAAAATATTTTAATGTCAGTCAACTCAAAGTACACACGTCATTGCTGTGAAAATTAAACTAATCATTTAGCTGTCACTGAGATATTTTACTGTTCATAACACTCACAGGCATTCACTTTTATTTGTTCTGTCAGTACAAAATGTCTTTTATCTTCTGTTTTCTAGCATGTACATATGTAAACACAGTAGCGTCATGGTGTGTAACTAAGATACAATAAAACAAACTAACTAACTAAAAATACTTCTAATTAAATACTAACTAATTAAAAAACTATGTTCAATATACACGCTTGGTATTTGCCGCAGCAAATTCACAGCGTTTGTTGAACATTAAAAATCTGAAAAATTAGGAATGTATTCTGGCAATTATGTTGTCACACACACACACACACACACACACACACACACACACACACACACACACACACACACACACAATGTTTTGTTTGGGTGTATTTGGATTTTAAACTGGCTAAAATAATAGATAGATGTGCTTCCCATTTACTTTAGTAGCAATCAAGTTAATATCACTTTTGGGCTGGCTTTTTAAATGTGTGTTTGCATTTTATATACCGTATGTTTGCAAATAATCAGTATAAACGACTAACAAAAATGTATGCTTGTATAGTGAATAAAAAAAATTGTTCTTCAGGAATCTCAAGACTCAAACTCAAACCCGGTCCGGACAGAGGAAGACAAATTAAAAGCAAAGTATCCCAACCTGGGTCAAAAGCCAGGAGGCTCGGATTTCCTAATGAAGAGGCTGCAGAAAGGAGTAAGAAAGCGCATCTCATCTTTTCTTTCCTCCCCATCTGTCCACATCTAGTCATGTCTGCGTTTCCTTATTACTTGATTTCAGTCAAATTAAATACAAGTTCAGCACAGTAAGACATAATCATTTTTTTCAGACAGTCAGATTTTTTTCAGACAGACCTTGCTGAGAAAGTTGAACTCTGACCTTGTTTGTTTTGTCACCAGCAAAAATATTTTGATTCCGGAGATTACAACATGGCCAAAGCGAAGATGAAGAACAAACAGTTGCCCGCTGCCTCCGGTCCAGACAAGAACATCGTGACCGGGGATCACATTCCAACCCCTCAGGACCTTCCGCAGAGAAAATCCTCGCTGGTCACAAGTAAACTGGCAGGCTAACAGTTTCCCAGTGAAGCAAATCTTCTGACCTTTCCCGGCCCCACCAGGTTACCTTCACCAAGACTAGTTATCGTTCATTTGGGTGCAGAGTTTAAATGTTGTTTCACTCTCACTGCAGTTCGTCTCTGTTACCTTCTACGTCCCACACAGAGCAGGAAATAAACAGACATCTCATTCCTTCAGAGCCCGCTGATGCATGACGCACTTTAATCTGTGTTTCTCGTACACGGGTCACATTAAGAACAAACCCTTACAGACCCACTCTAGTTTAAATGATTTAAGCACCGAGATGAGCTAAGCCATCTTAGGTGAGAATGTTTTTCTTGGAAATTAGTTTTTTTTATTAATTCCAGTTGTGGAGACTTTTCTTTTTGCCCAGATTTATTTAGAGAAAAGATATTATCTGAGTAACCTGAACAGTTCCAATCCACCCGATTAGATTATTTTAATCACCAGTCTGTGTGTAAACAGAGTGTGTTGTAATTGACAGATAATATTGAGAAACAGGCTGAATGTGGCATTACAGGGGATTATGAACAGGATCTTAAAAGTCAAATGGCCATTTGAACAATTTAGACAGCTGAACATAACCATAGTTTCTGTGCAGGAGACTAGTGAACTATTAGCTAGACTAGTGAACTAAGAACAGGCATTCAGACAAGACCTTTTTTTCTTTTTGAGGCAGGTAGTAAAATTAGTAAGCAGCATTTTCCATCGTTTCTTGCTTTATTGCCAATTACAACCACTAAAAGTTAGATTTTAATTGAGTTTGAAGGCTGGATTAGCCAGAAATTCTTCAGACCGCTTTTATTGGTGTTTTGCAGAATAAGAGACCTCCCTGCTTGCACTGCAGGATATGCTCCGCTTCTGACAGCTACTTTGCATTTAGACACACCGTGATGTTTTTTTTTTTTTTTTTTTAAACATGTATTTTGGTTTTCTCACCATTAATTAAGTGTCCTTCGCCGGAGAAAATGATTGAAGCTTTATGGCTTTAAGGTTTAAGAAGTGATGTTAGATTGTTCTAACATCTCATATATTCCCAGCAAGTCATTATCCGACTAAAAGACGTTTGACTGGTTTGTCAGGGCTGTTAGGAGTCATCGATGCAGTTTTGTTGGGGACGTAAGACTCCACACACTGTTTACAGATCATCATCGCTGCGGTGAAACTTTAATTGAAAGATTCTTGTTGTTAGAATTGGACCAATTCAACCAACCATCTGCATTCCATGTTCTCAGCTTTAAATTCTTTATTCAGATTATTCCACTGTCACTCAAAGGGATCTCGCATATGAGGGCGTTAATGTGTCTTTACAGGTTGTAATGCTGTTGGCAATACATCAGGGACATACGGTGGTCTTGCACTTTTGGTCTTACACTATTTGTGACTTGACGGTGTGTGTGAATGTAGAACGTTTTTGTTGAGAAATGCATTATTGCACAATGCTAGGTGATAATCTTATTTTGTGCTGCAGCCAAATTGTAAATAGTTGAATTGTGCATCCGGTGTCATATTTTGAGCATTTTTGTATTGTGTTACGTGTTTCAGGTTGTCTTTAGGAAGTTAAATCACACTATTTGCAACATTTGTGTTGTATCATTTTTCTTATAAAAGTGTTTCTGAATCTATGAATCATTTTAACGTTCAATAATGAAAAGAATAGTAGTAAAGCTAGTGATGGAATTGTAAATATGGGGTTAAGCATATTTGAATTGAACTAATAATGTTTATTAACACAAATGTGAAACCTTCCACTTCAATTTAATCATACAAATTGTGTTAGGGCTACACACTAGTTTTCTACACAAGCTGACATACAGAAGAAAATCAAATGTTTATGTTAGTTAATGTTTTTTTCTCCATTTATAAATAAATGGTTAGCAGATGTTTGGCTTGAAGTTTAAACATGAAATCCCAGTTTACAGAGTAATTTACTGTTCTCACAAATTATATTTAGTTTAAATGAATCTAATAAAAGATCAGTTTAAGAATTTGAGTCTTGTGTGGTCAATAAAGTTTTTATATTGGCTATTTAGATTTTTTGACACTGTTATTTTTGTCTTTTTACTATTTAATCACATGTATCTAGTTTTGGGGTACAGTATTTTGTTTCTTAAACATTTGTGTGTGTGTGGTGTATGTCTACATATAGGTAAAGTTTATACAGGTTTAACATGTGTAGTCTATGTGCGGATTTTATATTTCGAAAGTATCTAATAAAATAAATTGCATCATGACAAACACATTTCCCCGCTAGGTGGAGCTCTACAGAACGCGACGTGTGGGTAACTGGATTTATTTTAGAACAATCCAAACATGATGAAAGCGTTTAATCTGCGTCTAGAAAAAAAAATAACACATTTAGCAAAAAATGCACAAATTATGGTGTGTTGCTTTCAGTGAATGGCGTCTCATACAATATTTGTTTCCCAGAGGGTTGTCTGGTAGCGTTTAGATATGGCGCCACGTTATGGTGATAAAGTACAGTCTGCATGTCTTATTACAATAACATTTTTACGTTTGAATAAACCTGTAATACTTTTTGTGGAAACGTTGTATTATTAAAACGGCCTTCAGTCGTACGTGCATATTCACAAGTGAAGCGTTCATAAATGTGTAAAAATCAAAAACCTTTTGGATTGTTGAATTGACGAGTAAATTAATTCGAAATCTCAAAGACTTTTATTCATTAAAAAAACTACTTCCGTTTACGACTCCTATAGCAACCAATTTCGCAAACAAACATATCAGACGTTTGCTACGTGTGTCCTCTATGATTTGCCAGACCTTGGGGAAGTCACGCCCAGTCGCAACAGGGAAATTGATACGAGTGGTCGCTTTTCGCTGGCTTGTGTAACGCTTCTGCAACCTGCATCGAAGAGGTACAATATAAAATATACATACCGTAATTTTAAATAAATAACGACGAAGTATAGGCGTCTGATATCGAATCTTTTGTAGGTTTTTTTAGTAAAAGAGTCGACCACGATGTTTAACGGAAGTAATGCTTTGAGTGGAAACCATGGAAACGGCTTGTGGTCAAGTCTTGGTTTATCATCTGTCGCCGTTAAAACCAACAGCTCGGACGATCCGGTTCGTAAACCACAGCGAACTCCACAGATAAATCATCAGAACCTGCAGGAATCGGTTTCAACCACGGCCGGGTCGGAACACAAGGGCCCGGGTGGTGTTCGTTCTGGCGACACTGCTCTGGATATCGACACGAGAGAAAACATAGACATCTTTCTTAAAAACTTCGCCGGTCTTCGTTGTGCCAATGGAGGAAAAAAGCAGTTTCAGGCAACGATGAAGCGAGTAGCCAAGACTCTTCTTGCCAAGCATGAAATCGCTTACAAAGGTAAACTCCAGAAGTTTCTCTTCTCTCTCTTGTTACATGTGTGAGATGTTTCTGTGTTGTTGACAACTTGTTGTTGTTTAGTTGGACTTGTGGTGGTCTCCTTGAGACACTCACGCTTGACCTGTTTGAATGTAAAGTATCTCCAACCGTTTCTGTTTTCCGTTTTGTCTTTTCCAGGTATGATTGCTCGACTCACTCTGAAGGAGAGAGAAGACATGAGCTTCATCACGTCTGTGGCTAAGGACTTGTTCAGTGACGGTGTGACTAACTGGGGTCGTATAGCCAGTCTGCTGACTTTCGGAGCCCTGGTGTGCAGCAGTCAGAAGGACGGCCGGAGCAAGTGTGTGAGCCTGGTAGGGAAGGAGATCTCCACATACCTCCTGTCAGAACAACGGGATTGGCTACTTCAGAACAAAGCCTGGGTGAGATTGTCTTCTCGATTCATCTTGTCTTGTTCGAGTTGTGAGAGTTTGACTGTGTTCTTTGTTTTTTTTTTTCCAGGACGGCTTTGTGGAATTTTTTCGCGTGTCGGATTTAGAGACGGTTGTGAGAAACGCATTGATAGCTGTTGGCGGTGTGGCAACCATTGGGGCTGCACTTGCCTACTTGTTCCGGTGAATCCACATGGAGTTTCCATTTGGACTTGTTTGTGAGAATCTCCGTTGGAGACTTTTTTATTTTTATAATGAAAAGTCTTTATATTCGTATTGTTCTGTTAACTGTGTGTCTTATCCAAGCCTGTTCTTGTTTTTTTACACAACACTCTTGAATTGCAGTCAAATGCTGATTTTGTTGAAAGATGGCTACTTTTGTATATAAGTTCGTTCAATGTTATGTTCAGCACCCTTTCACAGGGATTGCAAAGCTTTTTGGATAAAAGAATCCAACTTGTGGCCTTTGGAAAATGTTAAAACACACATTCTAAATAAGCTAAACAATAAACAAGCTAAATACAGTGCCTATAATTGCCAATACTGCACAACTTTTAAGCTGTTGAATGTTTTTGTTATTTATTGAAACATTAAGTTATAATAAAATCTGAAATGCCAATACAGTAGTTTTGACTCTTTTAATATGTCGTAAAGACGAGAGATAAGGGGTTTGCTTTAGATCTTCACCCTTTGGTGCCAAATTTGGTGTGGAGACCTGATCGTCAAAAACATCAGATCAATCAATCACACACACGCGCCATAGTGGTTCAGAGAGCAAGTCTAGTGCAGAACCCGGCAGGAGAGCAACCTTCAAGAGACCCATCTCAAAAGATGACTGGGTGAGAGAGAGAAGGTGCTCACCACTCACATTTGCTCCTCTGCTGCAGGGCTGAAAGTTTCAGAGTCAGCCTTGGCCCGGTGAAGATATAAACATTGTGGTCAACTCTGTGAGATCATCATCTGCTTTACTGATGTAAGCAGCAGCAAAATGTTTTCCTAGGTGACCAAAGATGTCATTGCCACCAGTCTTCTAGAGGGCAACAGTGTTCATATTCTGCTTAAGCTTTCATTCTGCAGTACCCTCAAGTATTAGTGATCTTAATGGTCTCAAAAGGTACCTAAAAGTGTATTTTTTTTAATCTTCTTGAGGGCTTTGGCCTGGTGGACTTGCAGAATGGCCTGTGTCTGAAGAGCATCAGTGAACAATTTGGGAGTCAGAAACAACTTGTGAGACTTGGATGTTCGTCTTAAGTGAGCCTTTCTGAACCCCAGGTGTGGGAACACGGGTCAGTCTGATCTTTGGGAAAAACATGTGAGACGGGGATCGAAGGTTTCACCCCAGGATTGTCATCTATCTCCCAAAACAACATGGATACAAACAACAAGTACATTGGTGTTGCTTATATTTGCTCCAGCTCTCAGAAAGTGTGTGTGTGTGTGTGTGTGTGTGTGTGTGTGTGTGTGTGTGTGTGTGTGTGTGTGTGTGTGTGTGTTTTAATGTCTCTGATTTGGTATTTTGCTGTAGAATCAAAATTAGTTTTACTGGCCACGTTTGTACAGGACAAACATGGAATTTGTTGTGGTTTCTTAGTCTTCTGGTACAATTATTGTCAAATGTATTTTACATATACTATTTCAAATATGTATACGCTTTACATTGACCAGTTGATTACAGTCATGGCTATTGTACTATCAAGTTCAACTTGAAACCAGTATGGATATTTAATTTAAAATTACATCTCTTTATGCATGTAAGCAATTTTATGAACTGATGCGATAAATATGAACACTTTGTGAAACTGAATTATGCACGACTGTATTTAGGAAATCACAATATGAATTATATTTAACCACTAGGTGGCCTAATACACAAAGAAGTAGACAAGTTTAGAATTTTTAGGATGTTCCAACTGACTTTAAGCCTTGCGGCAATTGTGTAGGAAATTACTCGAAACCATTTCCACATCCATGTAGTTAATACATTTGCTGTTTTACGAGCGAATGTCTCAAATTCCAATATTTGGGTTTTAACAAATGCTTGATTTCAAAGACAAAAACACGAGAAATTCACCATGTATTTAATATTGTTTACAACTTTAGGAATCAAATCTTTATAAATGCTGTCGAAAAACCTTTACTGTCAAATTTAAAATCGCCATCTCAAGAAAACAAACTTTGTTTTGTCTAGTAGTCAGAAACTTCCGGAACTGACGTCAAAGCCACGCCCAGCGTATGGACTATTAAACCGACACGGACCTTGGAACGCTTCCGCGTCGAGGGGGTAAAATGTAAATTAAGTCTAATTTAAATTCGAACGTTCGACGTTTATCTATCTCATATCACATGTTTCGTTCGTTTCTTGGATTAACAAGAAGACGAAAATGTTTACTGGGAGCAAAATTTCGAATGGAAACAGTATTTGGCCATGTCTGGAAATATCAGCCCTAAGCGTCAACAGCCGCTCGGGCGAAGCCGCTCGCAAACCACTACCATTTCCAGAAATGAAACCCCAGACTCTGATCTACAGAGACGATCTGCAAGGATCTTTACCATCTACGCCCGACGGGGACATAGGCGGTGTTCGTTTTGACGACACTGCTCTGGATATCGACACGAGGGAAAACATAGACATTTTCTTTAAAAACTTCGCCGGTCTTCCTTGTGCCAATGGAGGAAAAAAGCAGTTTCAGGCAACGATGAAGCGAGTAGCCGAGTCTCTCCTAGCCAAGCATGAAATCGCTTACAAAGGTAAACTCCAGAAGTTTCTCTTTTCACTTCCGCACTGCTCAGCACAGCGTGTGTGAGACGTTTCTGTGTGGTGGTGGTTGTTGGACTCGTGGTGGTCTCATCTTGAGACACTCACGCTTGACCTGTTTGAATGTAAAGTATCTCCAACCGTTTCTGTTGTTTGTCTTTTCCAGGTATGATTGCTCGTCTCACTCTGAAGGAGAGAGAAGACATGAGCTTCATCACGTCTGTGGCTAAGGACTTGTTCAGTGACGGTGTGACTAACTGGGGTCGTATAGCCAGTCTGCTGACTTTCGGAGCCCTGGTGTGCAGCAGTCAGAAGGACGGCCGGAGCAAGTGTGTGAGCCTGGTAGGGAAGGAGATCTCCACATACCTCCTGTCAGAACAACGGGATTGGCTGCTTCAGAACAAAGCCTGGGTGAGATTGCCTTCTTGATTCTTCTTGTCTTGTTCGAGTTGTGAGTGTGAGTGTGAGAGTTTGACAGTGATCTTGGTGTGTTTTTTCAGGACGGCTTTGTGGAATTTTTTCATGTTCCGGATTCTGAGGCAGCTGTGAGAAACGCTTTAATAGCTGTTGGAGGCATGGCAACCGTTGGGGCTGCCCTTGCCTACTTTTTGCGGTGAATTCACTTGGATTAACGTACAACATATTTGGACTTGTTTTTTTTTTTTTCCTCAGAAAAAATGTTTTCCACATAGATTTAAAATTCATGTTCCATATCACAAACTGTCCTTATGTATTATATAGAGTTACAGATGCTGATTTTATTAGAACACGACTATTTTTGTATAAAAGTTTAATGTATATTCAGCTACCTTAATCTGCACAGCTTTATCTAAAACATTTGACCATATAGCTGTTTAAATGTTTTTTTCTTTGGTCAGGCTGTGTTGGTTTTGTTTGAGTCCTAAAGGACCTTTATATGGGACTATGATATCATTAACGCTGACGACGAGTGTTTTCTGTACTATATAATTGCATTGCCAGATAAACTGAAACCAGATCATCTGATGTCTTTTTTTTGCTTTTGTTTTTTTTTTCCTTTCGCAATTACTTAATATAGGCTTTTATATTTTAAACACATAAGACACATTCATTGTACAGACACATTTTCACAGATTTGTTTCTGTTAATGTTTAGCACGCACCGACAAGACTCTAAAGTAGTTTTTTGTGTTACAGGCTTACATAATGGTAAATTATTCTTTATTCCGTTCTCGGTACTTGTTTCACTCTCATTTCAGGTTTCGGAAAAAGGAAGAGGTGCTGCAGTGAAACTATATTTAAGAGTTTGGCTGGAGACCCTTGACATTTGTGGGCTGAATTCAAGCGAGGGACAAACAGAGCGTCTTGTTTCTAAGAAAAAAGGTGCATTGTTCTGTGATGCGGAAATGACACCCAGAACAGTTTCTGCTCATTCTTACCCACTCACTCACCCACCCATTCTGGTGCCAAAATGTTTAGGTTTATAAATGAGAAAAATTAGATTCATATGTTGTAATGGATTTACTGGAACCAGGCAATGACATCAGCGTTTGTCACAGGATACTGCACATTTTATATTAAGGAAGTTCATCAGCTGATTTTCAATGTCAGTTCTACTTTTTTGTTTTCCATTTGAAAAGCAAAATGTCCAATTAGATTTTTGTCATGTCACTGGACTGGTTTTCTGGAGAAGCGGAAGCTTTTTTCAAACACGGCTTGTGATATGTTGACGCCACGGTTTCTCGTTTCGTTTCTGTTGAATGGCCATTGTGTTAACGTGGCAGGAAAATGACGATCACACAACTCTGTTGCTCTCGGATTATAAAGTCCCACAAACATTCTAAATATAAACAGGATGCAATCTAAATTTAACAGCACACAACATTTGGCTAATTTTAGAAACTTTTGCCCAGTAATAAAATCACATTTTTTGAGTGATGTACACTTCCATGGATGATTTCAGCAATCTAAAAAAGTCAGGGTTTAGTTTACTTCTTAAAGAGACTCAACTAGCAAAGGCGTTCTGCTCATTTCTAGTCATGTTGATAATGGTGTTCTGACATTTTCAAATGGTATCTGCTTGATTACAGTTGTGAAGAAACAACTGACGTGACAAACCTGTTTCGAGGTGTGTGCTGGTATCTGGGAGGATTGATTGAGAGACGAACATTTTAAGAATTACATTTTTTTAAAACTCCTGTGACCTAATGGTTGGATGTTGGACCTACCACCCAGGTGTTCCAGGTTTGAATCTATTCAGCTGGTTCTGCTACTGGGTGTCCGAGACAACTAGATATATAGAAATGGATATTTAAAGAGAGAGACAGACAAAATACATCCAGTTGTGAGTGAGTGGAGGACAAATTATAAGCCCCCCTACAAAATAGTCATTGTTTAAAAAGCATTTAAAAACTGAAATAATTCTCAACAACCGACAGACAAGGAATAGGGAATATAACGCAAAGGAAATGGGGGAAAAAAAGAGTGTTGAGATAAAACATTTATTTCTTTGTTCCACACCTGCCATGAAAGACCTAGAAAAGCACCTGGTTGAGTTCCTCATTCAGAAAAAGCTGTATTTGGTTAGCCTATAAGGGTGATATAGGTGTGTGAGTTGGTGTTTGCTCAGATTGCTGTCGTGTCTGGTTACAGGCTCTCGGTGGAGACTATAGTAATGGCACACACAGGGCATCACCTGATCCTCCAGCAGCACCTGCTGTGGTTACCTGAGCCGGGCAGCACATGGCTGGTAAACCCGGTGGAATACAGGTAATGTGACAAAACAATGTACAGTCTGTACACTGTTCCATTATTCAAGGCGTGTCTTGTACAGACGTAAATTAGAATCATTTATAACGACGGAACTGCTATTGGTTCGAGGCGGCAATAGGTTCATTTACGAAAAGCAATATTAAAAAAACAAAACCGTTTTTTCGGGGAATTCATGAGAGGGTGACTGAGTGGGTGGTTTAGTTTGGCTTTCTTGGTGACTGAAGTGTTATTAAATGACTCACATTTTCTAATGCCACTTTCTTTTGCATTATTTTCTATCGTCAGTTTTCATAATTCAACTAATCTAAAAGTTCTTTACATATATATAAGAAAACATGGGTCTTACATGGGTTTAGAAATCATATATATATGTGTGTGTGTGTGTGTGTGTGTGTGTGTGTGTGTGTGTGTATGTATATGTATATAGTTGTACATTCAAAGTTAATTTTTTTATTTATTTTGAAATTACTCTCTTAATGTGGAGTGTGTGTTCTGCACAGTCATCTCTTGAGTCATTCTGTTTCATCGGTTTGTCACCTTTTCCCTACATTGTTTCCATGAGGGTGGCTTTGATAAAGAGAACAGTTTGGATATCTGAATATTTCCAAGTATAATGATGAAAATGAATGTAATTGTCAGAATACAGTACGTATATACTGTAATTTTAGTCTTTTTCTATACCCCTTTTGAGCACACTCGCGCACACACACACACGCACACACACACACACACACACACACACACACACACACACACACACAGAGTCAAACGAGAAGTGTAAAAGATCCTACTGACTCACTGCAGTCACCTGACTTGTGTCTTGCTACTGCACTTTGCCTTCTCATTCCACAGATAGATCCACTTACAAGTCACGTGACCGGCCAGCATCCGGTTGGAAAATATTACATAAACAAAATTCATCCCATCTCATCTTAGGCATTTCCACTCTGCTTTTCCTTCCTCTTTGTAAAGCTTTTTAATGGCACATGGAAACTGTTAACGGCCTAACAAATATTGCTCAAGGGTGTCGTATGGTGTTTGTGAAAGGAGCTTTTGATCTTTTCCGACGGTCTGGTGGAAGAGCTGTACGTTGGCTTCAGTGAGCTAATATTGTTGTGTTGGAAACCATCCCAAATCAGCCTGTACTCTTCTTAGACCTGACGCTAAATCCATATCCTTGTACCGCCTATTCTTCATCATCACCTAGCAGGTCCAGACGTGTTTCCTCTAATGTTTAGACAGCAAAATGTTTAGGTTCAACCAGACCAAAGGGTTACTCACGGCCATACATGCAGTCACGACAACTTAACCTGCTTTAAAAACATATGTGATTGACGTGCTAAGAAAGGCTCGAGGTTGAAATGTAGAAGCCACTGGGTGAGTGTGTGTGCTGGAACCGGCTCCAAACATTCTAAAAGCTCTTTAAATTCTGATCAAAACTGAAACAACAAGCGTTTCATTATTTCTAGTAGACACTCTTGGTGAGGTTCTTGTTGAGATCATGTTACAACGGGGGAAGAAACCGTCTTTGGAATTTTATTTACTTCACAGTTCAAGATCAAGGCAGAAGTAGAAGGTCGTTTGGGTTTAAATATGGTCTAAACCTTGAGCGTGCTTTGGTTTGCTGAAATGATAAAGTATCCACAAAGTTAATGTTATCATCATGGTCAGTACTGCAGTGTTGTTTTCACATTCCTGTAGTGTAAGTCTGATGTGGGCTTTTATTTTGTCCAGGTGGTCACGTGAGCAAATTGAGATATAATGGTGGGCCAAACCAAAAGACGCAGGTTAATCTGACTGCAGTTTTACAAAAAAGCAATAGAAAAGTTTGTTGCGTTTTTCATAATCCTTGTGTTTTGTTTGATAACTTGACGCTTTTTGTCAATCTTGAACATGCACATCCTCAACTGCAGGAAACAGATATTCAGCGTTTTTTTTCACTATAAACATATTCCAATTTCAGCATCAATCTGCATTTTTGAGTGTGTGAAACACTAATCAGCAAATTGATTTTGGTGTTCTGTTATTATACATGAACTTAACCCCCCCACCCCCCAAAAGCAGTTTTGGTCCAAGCTTGAGGTAAATAAAAAATTGTTTATGTTGTAAATTCCAATCAACCTTACACGGACCGTTAAACAGTTAAACAAAGTTAAACAAAGACCCCCATGTGGCCCGGGGTCCAAATTTGTTGTAAAGTATTCATCCTGCTACTGAAACTGGATTGACCAAATGAGTTAATTATTTTCTAACAAACGCGAGCAATGCTTTATAATATGACAAAAATACTATTTCCTTGAATCAACACATAATTTTCATGTCACATTTGGATCAAAAAACGAACAAGCGGGTGAATGTATGTGCATGAATTGCACTGTTGTACTTTGCTCCCTCGGTTTGATATCAATACACGCCATGTGTTTGTTATTGTTTAAACTTATTGGATCACGTTTAATAGCAGCAGTTCTTGGTTCAGAGCGTGTACGTGTTCAGGGAAATGGTGAACAATAAAATCAACAAGCACCACACCTATTTACATATAGGAAGCAACGTGCAGGAAGCACCAAAGAATTTTCCTCTTGGGTTTGCATAAGCTGGAAAATGTGCAAAATAAAGGAACTAGTTGGTCTTTAGGTTTTGTGTATGTGTGTTTGAAGGGAACTGTTGTAATAGAACTAATCAATACTGTTTTATGGTTAAAAGCTACCCATTATGAGTTTAAAAGCCATAAATTACCCTGTCATGAGCCGCAATCACAGACATACAGTATTGTTGTCAGAATATGTATTTTGTGCACTTAATATCACTTAGTATGGTTTATTTTCACAAACTCAGACATGTATTTTATCGTTACTTTGTCAATTGCTTTTTCTTGCTCTATATCGGCTATGGTGCAGACTCGCACGCACACATGCTCTCAAAGCAAATGTTTAAATGTCAACTTCACGTTCGTCAAAGTAAAAGTTGCACAGATGATTGTGATCATCTGACATTTCAAGCAAAGCAGACCTGCTTGTGTCATCCTAGATGGCACCATTGAGCTCAAATTAAAAAAAAACTTTGTGCTGGCCGAAAGCGAGGTAAAGTTGGTATTTATACTGCACGAGGACATTGACCTTGACCTTAACAGTGAAATGGTGCAACTATAAACACATGGGAACATGTTCGTGTTCTGTTCCCACGGCGGACTCTTATTTCACTTGATGTCTTCTGTGTTCTCATGCTGGTCACAGTGGCTTATTGTGACAAAATTGTGCAATGCCTTCACAGTTGATCACAAAAAAATACGATTTGTCATGTAGTGTACTTGACTCTTGATACCAATCATGCATATTTACTTATTTCTCAATGCATTTTTCGAATGTTTTCAATTGCATTTCTCAGAAAAACAGCTGCCAACTTACAGCTGTAACATTTCCAAGGCATTGAATGACAAGAAAAATAAATTGGAAATAAATAAATATTGACTAAGTGTTTAAAAAAAAAAAAAACCCACAGAGAGGCAAAAGCAATACCACTGATTAATAAGAGCATGTAGAGGCATGTGTATAGAATGGCTAGTTGCTTCATTTCGTACTTTTGAGAGATGCCGGATGTTTCACAAAAACGAATATTGACATGTTCTTGGCCTTAGAGAAATTCTTCTCCGCATCGGAATTTATTCTTCACATGTTTCAAACTGCAAATCTTTATTAGAACCTGCTAAACTCAACAGCTGTAAGAAAACTGTGAAAACTACATGTTTGTAACAAAATCTAATGATCAAAATACTTCCACCTATGTATGTACACACACAAACTAGCTAAATTAATTATTGTTCGGTAATTTACAAAATATTTGTATTATTTTTCTTAATTAAATTTGATTACATTTTAGTATAAAAAGTAACAAAAATTATCCAAATACAAAAAAAGATAAATTGTCTTATTTACTACAAGTTTGTTTTTGTTCATACAAGCGCCCTGTTTTAAAACACTTGACCATCTCGTCGGTTTTCATGATGTCATTGAGAAATGTCTACACGCGTTTTTTGGAGTTGGTGGTACTGTTGCCTCTTCTCTGAGCGAGGGTGTCTGAGAAGTTACGTCACTACTTCAGACAAGAACAGACTGTTCCGAGGTCAAAACAGAAGTCCAGGCTCTACATGCCCAAACAGAAACCTGGACACTTATGTAATGCCACGATGTAATGCTTTTGGCATGGGTGCTGATGCAGAAGGGAACAGCACCTGAAACAAAGCAGAGACAAAAGAAAAGTCAACCTGTAATTACGTAACCCCAATTCTTTAAAAACGAGCTCATTCGGAAATAGCTGTGGGCGCTAAATGGGTCACGCATTTACTGTTTTTTTTTGTACCAAAAGGCACATAAAGCTAAACTACGTTTGAAAGACTTTATCAAACTTGTTCAAAATAACATTGTTTCAGTTGAACACACAAAATCATACAAAACTTACTTTTGCAATCTTTTTCAATTAACTTTCTTAAACTCTTTGTAAAGTAAAGTGTGACCACAGCACGTTATTATCGAAGTCTGTCTTTTCGCTGGTACATCTGTGATTTTGTTTCCTCTCTGTCTCTGTGAAAGTTTGTGAGCTTCAACGGAACATTGCGATATAATTTTAACAACAACATTGAGCGGCTGTTGTTCTTTGGTTTATGCAACCACATTAAGGTAAGAATTAAGGTTTAACTACAAATGGGTTCGATAGTTTTGTTGAAAGACACATCAGGATTTGAGCCAAATAACATCTAAATTTTTATGACTATTCTTCTAAAAACTATTTTTATGTTTTCTTTTGCCACATTGTCAAACACAATAATAGACAGCAATGTTTCACACTAGTAAAAGGGACTAGTGACTAAGCAAACCTCAGTTATATTAGTTGGAGAGGATTAAATATTAATTTGGCTTGCCATAACTCACTCTTTTCCCTGTGTTATGTATTACTCTGAGTCACTGTAATGCTCTGACAATTCATCAAGTGCCGCAGCTCCGAAGCACCAGTCAAACTAAAGCATTCAAAATTATTGTTGAGTAGGTGTTTGAGAAAATCATGATGTCGCATATTATAAAGATAAAAAAAGTGTGCCCTATAGCCTGAAAAATACAATAATTATGAAGAGTTGTCCATCGTGCTTTAACATATGTTGCCCCTCTTTCATCTTTTCATCAGTGGCGTGTGGTCTACATACCAGAATGGGCCTAGCAAGGGGATCGCTGCAGACCCCCCTTTACAGGCGCGAGTGTTTTCGAATTCCCAAACTGTGAGATAATCTCCGACTTTAGCCCACAGAGTAATGTCTGTGTTCAGAGGAACCTAAACAACCACGTCCTTCATTTGGTACCAATCTCACCGCCTTCTTCTGAGCCTTTGAGCTCAGTCCCGCACAACAACAAACCCACCTGGTCCTGTTGACAAGAGTGATCCAGAAGGTGATAGAAAGCAACACTGTCTGGGGAGGTTTCTCTTTCTTTTTTGAGTAAGAGAGCCAGGACTCGGTTTCTTGAATGTTTTTGTTTCCTATAGAGAAAGAGAGGGAACTTGATAGAGACCACATAAAAGAAAGAAGCATCAAAGCCACTGAAACCAAACACCGGGACTTTAGCTCTTCAGGGTTGCAAAAGAGCTCAAGCCTCTAGAGTTAGCCATTTTTAGAATAGTACGTATGTACAAAGCCTCATGATGATGAAGCTTGCAGCAGTTTTTGGTTTGAATAAAATCAATTGAGCTTCGGGCGAAGAGTCACACCTCTTTTTTTTCCCTTACATTTTACATTCAAGGGTTGTGTCCTGTGCGTATCGGTTTGTTTCACTTTTGGCTTTCAAATGAATGTAAATGACTGGCATTAAACGCTCTAAAACAAGCGAATGAAGCTAGATTTGTACTGATTTTGTTTTAAAAACATGAATAATAATTAACTTAATTTGATCAATCATTTAAATAGTGTTTGAGTGCTAGAAAGAAAGAAAGAAAGAAAGAAAGAAAGAAAGCAAGAAAGAAAGAAAGAAAAACCACGTGTGAGATAAAACGACTGACTGAGTGTGTGAGTGAGAGAGAAAGCAAGTGCATGTGTGGGAGAGGACAAGACAGAGAGGAAGAGGGAGGGAGACTGTGTACTTTAATCCAAAGGAAAGTGAAAATCACATCAACTTGACGCTTTGGAATTCTAGCAGCAACCCAGTAGTCTCCGGGCATTCCAAGGGTGTTTTTCTTTGATTTTAGATGTAATATCTCAGTATGGTAGTAAAGGAGTGATTGCTCTGAAGTTTCCAAAGCAAAAAAGCCCAAATCAAGTTTCTATTGGGCCTTCAACTTGGGGCATGCGAAACCTTTTACAAAATGTTTTACAAGCTCAACATTACATTTGTTGGTCAATTTTGTCGCTAAAATTGCGTGACTTGTGACACGAATTCTCTGATTTGTGTTGTTTATCATTTAGACGTTGTGCTAATGAAAACATTGAATGTTTTTTAAAACGCAATTTTCGATTCTCCTGTTCACTACATTTCCGTTGTGGTCAGGGATGTTTGTAATCGATTCAACGTCGAGTCTCGACGTCTGGAAAGCGTTGACTTCGTCATTCGCTACAAATCTGTGGGAACTGAAACCCAACACAAACATTCCAGCTTCTTTTTTCCAGTTCTTTCCAGCCGTAAAAAAAAAGAATTACGAAACTTCCGGATTAGCACTTGAAAACACTATTTGAAGTACAGTACTCGTTTTACGTCTTTTATCGCCCCCTGGCGACCAAACAGGGCTTTGCCATTTCTATTAGTTTGGTCTGAACAGGATTCTATCGATTACTCTAAAGATGTTTCTAGCAAGACTGTCATACTGGTGGTCTTGTAATATTTTTAAGCCCCCACAGAATCATCCAGATGTGGTTCGCTTAGTATCATATAATATCTGGTCCTGTTTTATCGTGGTTTTAATGTAAACAACTGTATGATGTGAATATTTCCTGCATGATTAATTGTGGAAAATTCTAGAATGAGTCTGGCTGACAACAGAGCTCCCCGGAAATCTGCGGGAAATCGCATGTCGAGACTGCTGGATGCAGAGGAGGAAGATGAGTTTTACAAGACCACCTATGGAGGTTTCCACGACGTAAGTGATGGAGTATGTGCTGACAGAGCTATTTAATGTGTATGATTAGCCTCGCCGGCAGAGCATCTGTAATTGGTTACATTTGTTCCATAGCATCTAAAACCATCTAGATAACATCTGTCTGTCCCACTCAATGTTAATCGTCAACAACAAACGTTTTTTTTTTCGTGATAACTCCAGTTGTTTCTCTGAGAAAAATTAACGTTTGGTTATTGTTTTGTCAGTAAAATCTGGCTTTTTGTATACCCGTCTGTCTGTCTGACTGTGTGTAAATCTACCTCTGTGTGTATCTGCCGGTGTTCTGAAAATTCCTCCTACAGCTCAGAAGTTCCTACACTTATGTCACTGTTCAGCTGTTGGCGTCAAAACTGAATACTAATATAAATAAGTACAATATCGTGTGTGTTGTCATAAGTGTCTATGTTCATTTAGTGCATTTATCGCGCACCGCGAAGGGTAAGAACAGCTGAGAAGTGACGTTTCATTAGCGCGCATGCGCAACTTGCAAGCTAGAAACAGCTGAGCAGTGACGTATTGTGGCGCTGCTGTGAGTGCTGTGCTGGAGCAGTGACGTATGTTCTAACGCGCGTGTTACAATATATTGTACTTATTTATATTAGCATTCAGTTTTGACGTGTTTTAACGCGCTTGCGCGGCGAGCTAGCTAGAAACAGCTGAGCAGTGACGTCAGTGTAGGAACTTCTGAGCTGTAGGAGGAATTTTCAGAACACCTGTATCTGTCAATCTGTCTGGTTGTGTTTCTACTTGTCTGGCTAAATGTCAGCCTTTCTGACTAACTGACTGACTCTGTTTGTCTATTTTTCTGTCTACACGTCTGACTGTCTTTCCAAATGTGTATGTCTGCTAAGTCTGTCTGACTTATTTTTTTCCGGTTGTTTATTCATCAGTTTAAAATCAGAGTCACAAAAAAGTGGGTTTTCTTTTTCAGGAGTCCGGTGATGAGGAATATAAGGGTGGAGTTTCTGAAACAGAGGATGAGGTGGACAGTGACTTTGACATTGATGAAGGTGATGAACCTGACAGCGAACAGGAGGAAGATGGACCACGGAGGAAAAGCAGAATTGTTACCAAAGCCTACAAGGTGGACACTAATATGAACGACATACAGTAAATGTAGATTCAAGCAGGGTTCAATTTTTGGGTTCAAACCAACCCTTTATTTACTTAATTATCAGCCAATCTGATTGATTGGTTAGAAGGAATTTTACTTTAAGATACATTATTTATAATAATGATGATAATAATAATAATAATAATAATAATAAGACAAATATAATTTGAATAATGAAATGAAAAATGTTTAACCTTATAGAGTTATAGAGTACCTGAAATAACCACTCAGGTTTAAACCTGAAATGTGCTTTATTTATGTGACATGTTATTTGAATGGGAACTGGAGTTCATTTTATCATGAGACAAACCATAATTTAGAAATCAAAAAAGTTGATTAAAATAGTTCAAATTTGTTCAAATTTCATGAAGACAGAAGCCACCATGTTTCATCTCAAATACTAGAGAATAATATATTTACATTACACACCAGCTGATACGGTCCCTAGTGGCCAGATTGACCAACCCACTCATTTTCTTTTCTTTTTATTTCATTGCACCATGTTTGCACAGGAGCCGGTCAAAGTGCTGAAGCAGAAACCAAAGCAACGAAAACCAGTGGAGCTGATCAGGAGAGCGGACAGGACTAAGAGCCTCCAAAACTACAACCCCCCGGAACTACAGAACGACATCAGCAAGAGTGAGGCACATGTTTAGAAACGTAACACAGTAACATTTTTCACATTCTTTACTAGTAAACAAAGCAATAAACTGCATCAATTAACGTCCTTTTTTTCTATAGGAAGTCATAAACAATAAAGACAACAATAAACATAGAGCAACATTTTTATGATTCCTAGGTTTGGCATCTAACATCACTTGTATCATTATTTTTGTCTCACGTGAAAGACATAATTTAAATTCAGTCTGTTTACTAGCCGAAGTGGTAAATACCGAAATGTCATGCTGTCGGTAAGTCCTGAAAGGTAAATTCCTGTAATGCCTCTGCAATTACAATGTGGTTTCAGTGTAGTATATGAGAATTTTGTGGCAATCTATTAATTTTCGGCACGGCTTTTTCCACTTCTGGGTCACATGGAGCTAGACTCAATCACAGCAACTCTGGGCCTGAAAGCAGGACACACATCCGGTACTGACCAATCACAGAGAAGGACACACGTATTCACACTCTCAGTCACATATATGGGAACTGTTCCAGTCTACAATTCTACTGTAGGTTTTTGGACTGCGGAAGAACAGGCAACACTCACCAAAAAGCCCGCCCTCGAACTGTCTCAAACAGGACATAACAAAGTGTTTACAAAGCGCAGTACTTGTCTGGAAATCTCTGTAATTGTTCTTTAATGGCAAAAACAGCCCATCATTCTGCTTCAGACAGGAAGTCGGTGCGTCAGTCCACGACTGAACACACACGGCTGACGTACCTGAGGCTACAGGAGAGACAGTTTGCTCCACGTCGAAGAAAAGGTGCCCGACACGAGCGACCTTTGACACAGGCCGAACTTTTGGCAGAGGCCAAGGTGACAGCGCAGATCAACCTCAGATCACTGGGTGAGGAACCCTGCGTTACGACACAACCTTTACTGCTAGATACAGATAGCTGATTGCTTTATTAAAGCTAAAGGATAGAGTTCAGTTCTACGTATGTTGTTTTTGTAGAAAACTATGAACGCTTGGAGGCTATAAAGAAGAGGCAGGTGCACATGAAGCGGCAGTGTGTGGGTTCTGTTATCCGCTATCACTCCTTTCTCATGCCACTGGTCTCTGATGTCACTCTCAAAGAGGAAAACGTGGACGTTGAGGGGTATTTTACCTGCTTCCTCATTTCTCTCCACTTCTTCTTGTCTGTGGTTGACTTTAGACTTGTTTAATTAAGGCATATCTAATATTTAGCCTTTATTGTTTTATGATATATCCGATAACGTACAGATAAGGTTTCTCATGTAATTAAAGTACGTGAAGTAAATTATTAGCAGAAAACCAGAGATACTGAAAATAACATATAGCGTATACATTTTGACAAACACTGTGTTTTTGTGTACGGTAAATGAAAAATATGTGTGCCGCTTTAAAACTAGTTTGAGGTTCTAAAACACAGATTCTGCACATTTTCTTTCTCACCAACAGGCTGGACCAAGATTCTCACCCTTCACACATTCTGTCGCAGTCAGAATCAATCCTAACTTCGGGTGTTTTACCCAGTGGTGCAACTGCAGTAACCTCTATTCCGCCGCCAGGGGCCGCCAAATGCACTCGCAACTATGTCACATTTAGTGATGACGAAACCTTTAAGCATTTCTTTCCTCAGTCGCCAACTCCTCGCATCTCTGTTCAAGAGGTCTGTCCCGTTACTCATAAGCCTGCACTGTATCGAGATCCTGTTACCGACATTCCATACGCCAATGCACAGGCCTTCAGAATCATTCGCGAGGCCTATAAGAAGTATGTAGCTGCCCATGGCCTCCCGTCCACCAGCTCAGCAAGTTCGGCCGAGAACAAGAACCTCCGGCAGAAAGTTGTTGTGAAACAAGGCATGTAGAAAAAATGATGAAATTCATCTATCCATATCGAATTATCTGTCTGGTGCTGCAGTTGAAGCCTTTGCACAGCGTATTTTGATTTTGAATTGTGTTATTTTGAACTGTGTGTTTTAATTTTATTGCTTTTTAGTTTACAGCTATGGCGATATGCATATTTTTTTCCGATTTCAGTGATATGTCCCTCAAACTTATCAATCTGCTAATGTGGGATTGTCTTTTGATTATCTTATTAAAAATATTTATTAATGCAGGTTATACGCAGTAAACAAATATAATGCTAAATTATTTTTTCACACTTTTCAAAATTGTCTTATGGTGGAATTTATTTATTACAATTAAACCTATTATAAATGAGTATATAATTTATTATATATCATCATCATCATCATCATGATAAAACAAACTTTACATAACGAAAACGGCGTAACAAATCCACCGCCATACTCTAGAGGTCGCTATACTGCAACAAACGTAAACCGTGTAAACCTTTATTAGTTGTTACAAACTATTTCTACTTTTCTGATTATAGTCTCTCATTCTCGCCTTCACTTGCTTTTCTCTTGGCTTCAAATCCATATCTCAAAGCCAAGATAACATGTCGCTGATCTCACTAATAGTGGGCAGAATCTCCTGGCCAACGCACCAGTTAAAGGGACAGGGAAGAAAAAGAGGGGATGGTCGAAGACTGCAGGGGAGGGTGGGCTGCTCTCTGATTTCAAACAGGGTTGAGGCAGTGAAGATCTCAGAACTTGTGAGGGTAGGTAGAGCTCAACTTATTTTGACTTGTGTTTCTGAAGTGTTTGGGAATCATGGTTGTTTCAGATTAAAACTATTTTAATTGTTTGACTGTATTATGTTGCACAAATCTAAAGTATTGCATTGGTTGTTTGAATAAATTAATTTTGTGAAGTTTATTAGTCACAATGTTGTATTGCCTAAAACCTAGTGAGAGTTGAGCTATAGACCAGATTCATCATGAACAATGTGAATATAGATTTCTGGTCATTTGTAGATTTTTTTTTTTACATTAAGTCATCAGTTGGGCCTCTGGAGCTTTGCAAGAAAGGATTTGAGCAGCATGAAGTTGCTTGACTTGTGAAGCTAAAATTAATCCTAGGTTGATTTGGAATTTTACACTTGGGTGGTTGAACTGGGTGAAGTCTCAAACGCATAGTGTGAAATCTTCTGAGATGTGGCTCAGCTAAAACGGTTTTCTGTTGGATTGAACGATAACTATGAAGCAGATGTTTGTTTTTAGTCCTTTGGCTCATGACCTGTGCAGATGGCTTGGCTAAACCACATTCAATATTTCTGATGAATGATATAGTATCAGACATGTCAGTGTTGGATTTTTGTTCTTCGCCCTACCAAGGTTCAGTATTGGACTTGATGACCACTGAATCAATGGTGAAAAAACAGTAATTTAGGTTCAGGTTGCTGTGTAAGGATGCTTTCAGTTTGAAAGTAATTTTTGCTGTGTGTGTGTGTGTGTGTGTGTGTGTGTGTGTGTGTGTGTGTGTGTGAGATGAACATGATGTATTTTTAGTTAAGGATTTTGCATAATATTGCAACAAAATAATATTAAAAACAAGAAAAAGATAAACAAATAAAATAAAATTGTCAAGCATGTTTGCACATATGTACAAGGAATTTGTTGCAGTGGCAGAAGCTTCTTTGAAAAAAAACGTAATAAATAATAAAAAGTAAAAAAATACAAGAAACATGCACTGAGCGAAAATACAGTATAGCAGTAAATATAGCATTGCACAGTACACAATTGTGCACAATAATCATATATTTCACAATTTCAAAATAAAATTGCACAGATCATGTTATGTTCATGATGTAGCAAAAAGTTTACGCTAGTTTTTACCAATTTGTACTGCTAGGCGGCTGCTGCCTTGAAATTGTTAAAGAAATTCCAGGGATGCCATGAAGGAGTCATTTAAAAGAACCCTTTAATAACCAATGGGCATGAACAGGTGAAACAGGCTTGAGCTGTACAAACAGGTGGCACTGCTGTGCCAAAAGGTGACACCTGGTCCATAGACCCACTGCGGTTCCTGTTTATTTTAAGACTCAAGGTGATGAATTAATTAACACTATATATAATCCCTGAAATGTCTTTCTTGAAGGCCAACAGGCCTTTGAAGGGGAAAGGAAGAAGTTAACATTGTGTCATGTTTATTAATTGTTGTGTTTTATAAAAACACAGTATTACCCAATGTGATGTTATTAATGAAAGACTGTACTGTATGCAAATTTCTTGAAGGCCACTAGGATTCTAGTTAGCATCTAGCTAGCTTTAGAAGCTAACTTATCTCTTGTCACACAACCAAATGACAGTCATATATTGTTTGTTAATTATTACTTTTTTAAGTAGTCTTGTGTTGATTGAAGTCTGGTTTGCTATATGCATAAGTGTGATGTCATGAACATTGCTTGACTGACTACCATCTTATTTTTTGGCCTTTATATCTCTCTGATCTCGCAGCTTTACACATTAGAGCAAGACTTGTCTGGTCTAACACCTTGGACAACCGCTTTCTTTTTTTTTCCTAGTGTAAGATAAGCTCATTTATTACAATCAGTTTTGATTTAACAAATTTTTCTGTTATTGGTTAGGTTATTGGTTTAAAATCACAGGGTTGTGGATGAAATAGCATTCTGGTGTGGTATTTAACAATTGCAGTGTTCTTTGACACAATTAGTCTAAAATACTCTAAAACCACAAAACATTGTATACCTTTTTCTAATTAAATATGCGTTATCAATAATGTTGCATTTCTAGGTCATCACTGTAAAACAATCCCTGTTTTTTTGTTGCTACTGTAATCAAAATTTTACAGTATTCTGTTAGAAACCACATCTGTAGATTACCATTTTTACAGTGAGTATTTGATTGTACAGCTCAGTTCCGTGTGAACCAACACAGCACAATCATGATCTGTTCTGCATAACACATAATCTTCAATAGCTTTCTTTTTGGCATCAAGATTGTATAGATATGTTTCTAGAGTTTTGGCTTGTGACACGGTCTGGTGGGATGTATTGTCTATGGACAGGCAGATCCAGTCTGGGTGTGGTGGTCCATGTTTGTTGACTTGCTCATGACTCTATATCAGTTTGTTACAGCAGTGTGTGCTGCTTATTGAACCACCTACATATGAGTGCGAGTTGGTGATAACTCCACACAGTGTTAACCTTCTCCTGCTTACTGTAATCCAAAACCCAGCCCTTACTGGCCAGAGACTAAAAATAAGTCTGCCTTGGAATGAATTAAAACCAGCGCTGTCCTTAAGTCCTGTAGCACAGTTAAATCAGATAAAAAACTGTGTTCGTTCTTAATTTTCTTGTGTCTTTCATAATACAAGGACCAAACTGGACTTTGTTTGAAAAGCTTGAAAAGATTTAAAGTCAATTTTGTCTGCATGCATAATATGGATATTTAAAATTAGCCTTGTTGCAGAAACAAACAGAAATGTAAGTAAAACAATTGGCGACTCGCCATTTAATGCTAATTTTGTTAGCACATTGTCTAGTTGTTTTTCTGAAACCCGCTTTGCAATGTTTGGGTCAAGAGTTGTCACGTTGATTTGTGATGATCAAAGTCTGTGACGTGAGAACGGGACTCATGGTAGTTTTGCTCTCTTCAGCTCTGAGAAAGTTTGTTAAAAAATAATTAAAATTATTTTCGGCCTATGTTTTTGCAAATTAGGAAAGCTCAATGGTGACAGTTCAGTGTAAAACTCTAGTAAGAGACTGATGAACTGATAATTTTTCTCTAAATGTGTCCTTTTGGGACTTCTGAAGGTCGCCTTTGATTGAAAGTTATCATAATATTACAGTACCACATTGCTTCATAATTTTTGTTACGGCCCCCTAAAAATATTTTTGCAAACTCCCCCATGTGCCAGTAATTATTCATATTTACTTTTTTTTTTTTTTTTTTTAGTATTTAGCACTAGTGCATTTATACTTTAATACAGTATATTGCGCAAAGGCACGTTTTCAGGGGTCTTCCACAACTCCAGGGAACAATCATAACCCCTTTTTCCAAATAGGATAAATTGCTAAATACCTTTGTCTATATAGAAATAAAAGAGTGTTTGCCCAGTCATTGGAACAATCATTTTCTTTTGAGGTATTGGATACAATCTTTTTATGCAATATAAAATATTCAACTAAATCTGTATTTTTGCTTACAGGGCCCACAGTTTCAGGCCAAACTGTGTGTGTTGGACGTGCACGGAAACAACAAGAATGTCGAAGAACGATCCCAGAGACATTGATGAGGATGCAATCCTCAAGGGTCTCAGCGCTGAAGAGCTGGAGCAGTTGGAGTATGAACTTCAGGAAATGGACCCTGAGGTATTTCATGTTACAATCTTAAAGCCACTGGCTTATTTGTAGACTTGATTTTCACATGTAAAACCAAACTTTTTGTCAATTTGTATACATTTTCTAAGTTTTTTAAGTGTACCTTATAGTCTGAAGAATATGGTAAATATATAAATATATTTATAAATAAAAATAAAATCCACATGCATCATTTTAATATTTTTTAGAATGCCATTCTCCCTGCTGGCTACCGTCAACGTGACCAGACTAAGAAAAGTCCAACAGGCCCCTTCGATCGCTTCGCTCTTCTAGATTACCTGGAGAAGGAAGCGATGGAACATAAAGACAGAGATGACCTGGTCCCGTTTACAGGCGAAAAGAGAGGTACCCTGTGTACCGATTATATTTGTAAACACTGTTTGGCATGAGGAAACTCTGACTTTGGTGTACATTTTGGGAATCAGCTCATTTTTGTATTCACCAAAGAAGTAATGTCTTGAATAAGTAAACAGAAGTACCGTAAATCTTATTTTTATTGGATCATAAATCACATTTTTGGTCAAATGAGCGAAAAACTAAAAACATGTTCAGTCTATGGATGAATGAATAGATGGATTGATGGCTTGAAGGATGGATGGACATAGAGACACAAAGATAATGGATAGAAAGATAAATGGAAGAATGGTCAGATGGACGTGAGGATAGATGGATGGGCAGACAGACAAATAGACAGACTAATAGATACATTTTTAGATACATATGAACAGAGGGATACATGGACAGAGAAATAGATGGATGGAGAGACAGACAGACAGACAGACAGGCCAATAATTGATGGATTGTATGGATTCTTTTTGACCTCCGTAGGTAAAACCTTTGTAGCAAAACCGGGTTCGGGACAGATTCCCCTGGAGGATCAGATCACTCTGGAGCCAGAGCTGGAGGAAGCTCTGAGGAACGCAACAGATGCTGAAATGTGTGACATTGCAGGTGGGCAAAAAGCATTTAGCATCACAGCCTTTAAAGACCTGGGTGATCTGCTGACGTGCATGATAGTTTTGTAAGCATAAATCCTATAACTCTAACTTGCATAACTGCATGTACAATCATAATTTATTTTTCATTTCATATGTAGTTGGACTTAGCTATTCTATTTAAAGCAATCACATAACCAACTGCATCACATTTTAACACTTTACTGAAAGTCGACACTGTCCTGATGCAGACCATGTGACAAACAAATCTGATTGGCTGAAACAAAATTGGAATATTTCTTTGTCTTTAGGTCCTAGAGAGGCATGATGGTGCACAAAATGTGATTGGTTAAAAACTTTATTGTGACAAAAAAAACACTTTTTCACAGCGCAATGGTCTGAAAAGCTCTGAAAAGACCATTTGGATTTATTTAATAAGCATTCATGCTCATATTTTAGGCTTTTAAGGCCCTGACGGCCTTTCACTGACAGTATGTATGTTGTAGGTCAGATCCAGTCATAGACAAAATTACACATCACAGTATCTGTTTCTTCAACTCAGCAGTTCACAGAAATATAACAGCCAACTAGTCGACATAAAAAACCGACTGGAACGACTGTGTGTGCCTGTCCAGTTCATCTTATAGTCGCTTCAAACAGTGTACAGTGTGTGGAGAAAGCCATGACTGCAGCCAAAACTTCAATTGTCATTACAGGTCAAGTAAAAAAAGTAGACATTGAGTTATTTATTTATTTATTTGTTTCATTAAAATTCCACTAATAAAAGAAACTTCCCACCCCCTTTATCTATGTTGAAAGGTAATCATTTAAGGGTCCTTGTTTCTTACTGTTCTGAATTGTTGTTCGACTTCTTAAACAATCGCCCTCAATTCGTTGTCTTAAAATTTCACATAACTTTAAAGATTTCCTCGCATTTCTCACAGGGCTCCATTAATTTCACTGATGTCTCTTAGACTTTTATCAATTTTTTTCTTGCCTTTTCATCATTTCTACTTCAGTCTACTTTCATCTTTCAAAAATCAAAAACAAAAAAGTTTGAAAATGTGTCCTCTTTTAAACATGCTAAGCTTTGTGATATAGGACATGTGATTTTTAGACTATCATGACCAGTTCTTCATGCAATTTCTTCCGAAATTGCATCATCTAGTCATAACGAGCGTTCAACTTTGGGACTTTTAGGTCTTTTGTAATGTGGGTGGGTTTTGGAGCGTATGAGCGGGTGCAGATTACCCAGCAGAGCCCCTCATTCTCTACCCTGGTTTAACTCTGGAACACATCCAGTTTAGGATTAAACTGTCAATAAGGGTCGGCTGCAAGCCATTTTATGGATGACTGCGTTTAGTGTGCAGTTGGGCAAAAAATACTGAATATTCCAAAAAATATTGAAAATACTACATATGCCACGTTCCGACACCATTGTATAGCTTTTTTTTGGTATTTACCAGTATATGACAGAATTATAAATAATGGCACTATAACCATAACAAGGTGTGATAGCGCCACCTGTTGGTCTATTATGAATTTATTAAAAAAAAAAACAGATATGAGCAGTTTATTCACTTAGTTCAATCGAGAAAACGTGTGTTGCCTTTACATCCAACAGATGGCACGGCATGGTTTTTCAAAGCCTGTTTTTACCTGTCACAGATGCAACAATTATATAATTGCGCTTAGTGAAATATGTCATTACAACGCACAAATATTTTGAACATTTTATTATTAATTTATGAGACGAGTTAACTTCAATAAGATGAGAGAAATTGAGGCTTTCCTTTCAAGACAATTTTCTTTCCAGCCATCCTGGGTATGTACACACTGATGAGCAACAAGCAGTATTATGATGCCCTGAACTCCACCGGCAAGATTGCCAACACCGAAGGCATTAACAGTATGTACAGAATAATTAATAACTTTCAAATAGAGAACACTGTCCAATTTTCATTCTCTCTAATCTCTGTCTTTGTTGAGGTGTGGTGAAGCCCGATGTGTGCAAGGTCTTTCCGGACGAACCTCCCAATGACACAGATGTGGAAGACACTCTCAGTTGCATCAAGAAGAATGATAACAGCCTGACAGAGGTCAACCTCAACAACATCCCGGTAAGCATGTGAATCATTGAATGTTCAGTTAATTTCTAAAATGCTTTTCCCAGTCACAGACACAATTTTTTTTGTATTTTTAGGACATTCCTATCCCAACCCTGAAAGATATTTTTGAGTCCATGAAACGCAACACAAATGTACAAAGTGTCAGCATCGCTGGAACCCGCAGCAATGACCCTGTGGCCTTTGTAAGTAGATTTTATTACAGTATATTTCTTATATCAAATTGTTGATCATCTGTACCAACTAATATGGAAAACATTAAAGGACATACACAATTTAATTTGTTGCTTCTTAAAATAATTATTAAAACTACACAGACTGTATATTCTAAAAGTTAAAGTTTCTCTTACAAAATGTACACACTTTTTTTATTCATATTTTTTCTGTTTTCTTTGTTAATTTTACATGTTTCTGATTATTAAGGCTATAGCTGAGATGCTGCAGTCAAATAAAACCCTGCAGAGTCTAAACATCGAGTCCAACTTCATCACGGCACAAGGAATGATGGCCATCATCAAGGCCCTGGGTCAGAATTCAACCCTGGTAGAAATAAAAATCGACAACCAGGTGAGGAGTAAAAACACAACTTAAAAGCTTAAAAACTATTGATAGACAAAAACATTTTTCACATTGGAATTTTTTTTTTCTGGCAGAGACAAAAACTGGGTGACTCTGTTGAGATGGAGATTGCATCCATGTTGGAGAAGAACCCAAGCATCATAAAAATAGGCTATCACTTTACTCAGCAGGGCCCGCGTGCTCGAGCAGCCATAGCCATTACCAGAAACAACGACGTCTGTAAGTACCCTTGCATGCACTGCTTTACTCGGGGGGTCTCCTGCTCAATGTTTTCTCTTTATTTCTAGTCCGTCAGCAGAGAGTAGGCTGAATGAAGAAGGGAAAAGAACCTGGTCATGGAGCAATAAATCCACTTGAGTTCAGGACGAGTCTGACAGATCTTGCTGTGCTTCCACAATCAGCCTATGTGGATGTCATTATCTTCAGCTTCAGAAGACTTCAATTATTTTCGCTCAAGTCTAATAAAAATGTTGGTTCCCGACGTGCTGTTTAAGACACTAATCATGACCACAACTTCTGTAATGTTCTCATAACATGGTGCTTAAATTATTGTAAATATTTTAAATAAAAAAACTGCAGTCTACATATTGTCTAATCAGACTTTAACGTTTCATTAAACTGCAACTTTATTCTTCGCTTAACCAACACTGTGGAAACATGGCCTACAAATTTTATTTACACATCAATTTATAGATTGATAGATATAGTTATTCTACTGTGAAAGACACAAAAGCAGAAAGTGTGGCAAGTCTGTCAATCTGGCCACTAGGGGCAGAATTGAAATTGTGCTCTGCATTTTACCATCCAGTGAAGTTACACACATCAGTGTCTTGTTCAAGGACACTCAGTAGTTGCAGAACCAGAAAGGGATTTGAACCTGCAACCTCTTGGACACAAGCCCAATTCTATCCCACTGGAACAACTGCCACAGTTGTCGGTTACTAGCTTGTCAGAACTGTCATCTCAACTAACCTAGTTATTTTCGGAAACCACCCAGTCATGAAGACCAGTTTTATAGTTTCAGTTCCAAAGTTCCAAATATATCCATTTACTGAAAGGAAAGAAAGGATTTCTGAAAGCAGCCGCTAATCTATTATCAACCAACGTGCATCTCCACCATGTTTCTTTAGTAAATGATGTTTTAAGCATTTACTGAATATGAATTGTTTTGAATGGGCTGAAATGAAAGGTTTTAGCAAAAGTACTACACCACGGTGGCAGGGCGGTCACACTACACCGAGCCTGCCGACACTTGGCACAGCCGTCCCAGAATGAAATGGTTGTTCTACATACTGTTCTAGATTTGGAGCTCTTAAATAACGTATCAGCGCGTTTAATATTATACTGCGTCAACATACTGAAACAGAGCACAGGTGACCAAGAACATAAACTCTGAATCATCAAGCAATGTTTATTACAAATCCTCCAAAACGAGGAACATAATACAAGTTAGTAAGTACATGGTACTAAATGTGCTAAACTGTTTTATGTGTGTTAGAGAGCCGTGATGAATGCGACCTTCCGTGTGGTTTTTTCCAATGATGTAGTCAGGAATAGATCTGGAACGTTCAGCAGCTTTGGTCGTGTTTCCTATAAAGAGTGACTGCTAGGAGGAAGATGAGCTGGCTCTTCTTCATCAGAGTCAAATTCAACATTTTCATCCTTGACCCATTTACCACTTCTGTCTTGTATCCACCCCGAACTGTGGAGGAAAGGAAAGAAAACTTATGTTTTTTTATGTCATACTGTGAAAACTTTCATTTTCTAAACTGAATATATAAGCCCTTACTACTAGACTTTCAGATGTGTGTATTTTATATACACACACACACACACGCACGCACGCACGCGCACACACACACATATACAGAGTTCTACAAGGAAGGGCTGTAGCTCTGCAGGCTGGAACCCCTAATGACCATTAATAATCATTGATAATCATTGTTCTGCCAGACCTTTTTAATTTCAGGTAGTGTTCCATTTCTTGGCGCCTCTGCTCTGGTAAAGGCTCACACTCGGTTGTTTTCACGCTGCTTGTACCCTTTTTTCTTCTTTTTAGCTGCCCTTTTTCATCAGTCTCCTCTTGCTCTACATGTGAAACATTAATTACATTTGCATTAATTTATATTCTCAGGCTGAGATCATTCAAAGGAATATAAAGTGTTTCTATCAGCTGTACCTGTAACACTTGTGGTTGCTATGGCATCTGGGCTTTTTGTAGTCAACCAAGGATCATAGTGGATTGGAGTGTTGATGGCACCAACTTGAACGTTTGGGTTTCTTTGGCTACTACACCCTGAGGAATCTAGTCGTCCACTTCATACATACAATATATTTTTTATGTAATGGTTATAGGTGCACAAAATGAATGAATTCACACACATTACCTGATTTTTTTGTGACAGCTGTTGTATGGAGTTGTTTTGAGTAACGCATGATGGGTGATTTTGCGTGTTTGTGTGAGTAAAGGAGCAGAACTGGATGGTTCCTGGGGACAAGCCCATTGATTAATGAGTGAATTTTCACATATCAGTTTTAATGAGGTACAAAGATATAGTATAGTAAAAGTATTACATCCTTATGATCTACAGTAAGGAAATTCAGTGTTTTTCCATCGGGCTAAACAGTGAGAACACACACACACACACATGCTACCCTGTCCTCACCTCTCCAAATGGTCAGTCACTTTCTCACTTTGCCACTTTCTTGCTGTCACTTTGCACACAATCATACAGATTTTGTTTGCACTACCATTTCTATTTTTTTGTACATTTTATTGTGGTGTTCTTTTTATATATGTTTATCCTTCTTTCACATTTCTGTACATTGTCCCTGGGTTGTGTATCTGTATATACATATATATATATATCTGTATATATATATATCTGTGTATATATATATATATATCTGTATGTATATATATATGATATATATATATATATATCTGTATATATTATATCTGTGTATATATATCATGTATATATATATATATATATATATTGTATATATATATATATATATATATATATATATATATTAGGGCTGTCAAAGTTAACGCATTAACTCATGCGATTAATTCAATTAGTTTAATCGCGTCAAATTTTACTAACGCCATTAATCGCACTTCCAGCTTTTGAGTTTCACTTCAAAACCATTCAGTATTATTTGTACAGTTTTTTGCAAAGCTGAAATCACAGTGCACTTATAGAAAGAATAGAGTGCAATTCAATTATTCACAGTCTCTCAGACGACTGCGTGCGCATGCGCACTGCACATAGACCATATGTCGAACTTTTGTTCCTTTAGATAAAAATGTGTGATCAGTCTTTTCAGCTAGACTAATTATCAGTGACATACTTTTGCCACACAAATATACAAATACATATATTGTCTCTTCTTATCAAAATAAATTACTTATTTCTTTTTTAATTATTATGACCGGCTTACCCATTGTTTTCTTTAGTCAAAACGGTATATTACAGTATTTAAACAAATGTTGAGATTGATTATATTGTTTGTGTTGAGTTTATATTGTGATTTGATCGCAATTAATCACAATTAATTTGGTTGAGGAAGTGCGATTAACTAGTTAAAAAA
Organism: Paedocypris micromegethes; assembly: GCA_028031935.1. Classification (NCBI taxonomy): domain Eukaryota; kingdom Metazoa; phylum Chordata; class Actinopteri; order Cypriniformes; genus Paedocypris; species Paedocypris micromegethes. The sequence continues at coordinate 13,660,316 of CM051501.1, read as the reverse complement.
ATGCAATCGTTATATATATATTATATATATATAATATATATATTATTATATATCACACACAACACACACGACACACACACACACACACACACACACACACACACACACACACACACACACACACACACACACACACACACACACACACATATAGATGTAAACATATCATAAAGACGTTACAAATAAGAAAACAGGTGAAACAAGAATGCAACTGATTTACCTGTCCATCATCTTCTGCTTTTACATAGACCTGATGCTTTCTTTTAACAATTTCCTGCCGTAGTTGATTCTTTTTTCCATAAAACCACTTAATTCCTAGACAAAAACAGGGAACACATTTAATTACGAGTAAAATCAGAAGTTAAAAAACTGTCTCTTACCCTCAAGATGTCGTCTTCCTTTCCGGTGAACCATAAGCATCTCCACGGTGTTGAAGACGGGACGGTGAGAGCAGACAATACAGGCATAACTACAGACAGTGAACACGGCGTAAACACAGTCAATTACTGTAAGACCAAAACATGTTTTGCCGCAGAATCACTGATTAAAAATCACCTTCCATTTTTCAACAGAGACGCTTCATCTTCCGAAATAAAATTCGATAGAAGATCTGCAACACGACGTTTCTTGCAAGAGATGGATATGAATTAAGAAATTACACCATACAACGTGTATGAATCAAATGGGTTAATTATCTTTACCTTCAACACATTAAGCTGACTTTTATCATCACCTTCTCTTTTAAAAGACATTTTGGCGAATTTCTAAAGTCTCAAAAGCTATAAATGCTGCTTCAACGGTGCAAAACCATTTACTTCCTGTTTATCTAGTGGCATTGTGGGATATGTAGTCGAACTCGTAAGTTCACCGAGTCCTACTGTGCTTCGCTTATTCGGTTGATGAAATTACTACAACTAAGAAAAAAATCAGAGAACATGTTAAAAAAAATCTTACTGAGATTTATTGAGTGACCTAATCTGTTTCATTAATATGCATTGTTCATATAAGATCCAGAAATTGGCCCAACATGAGCTTGACATCGTGCACGCGGACACTATGGCAACAGAAGCTAAGCTAATGCGTTCGTGACGAAAAGTTTTTCAAGTCGTACAAACTAGCAAACGCATGTATATTAGTTGACGCACCGCTTAAATGCGTACATTCTTTACTTGGTCACGATATTTTAACCAACGAGGTACTTGAAAGTAGCCGGGACTTGTGACTAGTTTACGGTTTGCCAGTGTGTTAAATAATACCGATTGAATGCGTGTGACTACGTCATATGTGATTACTGTTAAACACACACGCAGTTTCGTTTAACTGTTTTTCCGTAAAGAAGCTTTTGTGGTTTGTCACCAGTCGGCGAAGGGCAACATGATCCGTGACTGATTCGAGCATTCGTTGGTCATGTCCGCGGACAACACATCGACTCTTAACGGCGTTCATGGCCTCCTCCGCGGCCAGCGCACTCGCTCTTACGGCAGCCTGGTGTCTTCTTCATATTCGCCCGTCAGACAAAGACGAATTAAACACAAAGTTCATCCAGGAGAGACACTGCAAGGAATCTCAGTAAAGTATGGCGTTTCGGTAAGTAAACAACAACACTATTGCTAATGCGAAGTGAATTGCAGAAATGTCATCGTTTGGTTTCTACTTGCCGACAGATGGAGCAGATTAAAAGGGCAAACAGACTGTACACAAACGATTCCATATTTCTTAAGGAGTGTCTTCTCATTCCTGTGATGGCAGAGTCTGTGTCTTTCACCAAAGGAGTGGGACTGACAGAAGAGGAGACGAATCCTGCACAAGCCAACATAGTTTCTGAGAAGACCAGCGATGCCAGATCTGATCTCTCACCAGGTGACTACCTGAAAAAGATGGACGGCCTGATCAGTCAGACCAAACAAGCCGCTGTGAAGACCTGCAAAGACGGGGAAAAGCAGTAAGCTCATTGCTTGTATTAGCCATTGTATTAGTTTTGTTTGTTGTGGAATTCCATGTGATCAACAATTTATTAGATTTAATTTCTCTCAGTCCAGTTCACACTTTTACTGAGTCAGATGTCACGAGACCGCTGTTTTGGTTTGGTCATGTGACATTGAGCATAAAACATCTACAGAGAAACAACGGAGTCATATGACTCATAAAACAATTGGAAATGGCAGATCTTTGGTTAAAGATCAACGTTTTATGTGTATTAAAACAATTTAAAATATGACTCAGACAAGCAAATATATATTAAGCGTTTAACCATAGAAGAGCAATAATGAAAATATTTAAGAAAAAAACAGGATACTAGTTGATGTACACGTTTGAGTCTAACATGATTTTTGGATGTTCTTTTAAGCTCATTGTTGTAATACATAATGAAAATGTGTTTTATTGATTCTGAATCAATTCCAGTGATTACAAATCTTCTGTAAAACACATAGTTTAAGATATGATGAGGAATTCTTTTTGCACTTGCATCGGAAATAATATAACTTGATTGATGGTTGAACCTTGAACATTATATTCTTTACAAGGTGCATTTATTATCATTGCATTTAGTCACTTTAAATCTTTGCATTTGAAGGTTTTCTTCTATGGAACAAATCCATTGCAACAATGATTCAACCATCAGACCCAAGCAGGAAGGACTGAGAGCCGTTCCTGTCACAGTTATCAAGCAATCCAGGTGTCTGAGGGACAGGGAGGATGAGATCTTCCAGCTTTAATGATCAGCTCTTCTTACTACAGTTATTTAAGCTAAGTGAAAAATACAGGCCTTGCTCTTCAGGCTTCCAGACCGATGGTGGAGGAAATGTTTCCTTTTCTCATTTTCAGCTTTTAAGACTTCTACTTTCCTTAGAATTGTTAGAATGGAGTTATGTGTTACCGGGGTTTAAGCTACGAGACGGTGATAGATGAGCTGCACTGAATATCCTTCTGGATATCATTTTATCCTTCCACTTGGGTTTGACCACATGTGAATTTTGGAACTAATAGCGTTTCTATATAACACTCACTACCTCTAAAATACTTGACAATATTGACATGTTCTTCAGGCCATCTTTGTGTTAGGTTTGAAACCTGCATCTTTTTTACCTACGATATGGATTTTTGAATGTTCCCCTATCAATAAAACGCAGTGCAAAATAGTGCCATTACATAATAGCTGATTGTGTTGTATCAGCTAATGCGAAGGCCAATTTATTAGTGTTTCCTAAATTTGGTGTTTCTACACATGCAAAATGCAGGTTCAACGCAATCTCGTGTTTGTCCATTTTTTTATATAGAAATAATGGTTTTTAATTATGATAATACAAGCAATAATAACAAAATTCACAGATGTTTGATGTACACAAAGCCAACTGAACTACTGTAGATGCCAATACTTGTTCTGTGGTTCTGCTTCTTTTTACACTGACATTAACAACAGTGATGTACATGTACGTGCTGTGGGCGTTTATTTTATTTGAGATTTGATGCTAAACGGTAAACTTGTTTCTTCCTAGAAGGTGAATCTGCTGAGATGTGTTGTGCCGCTCGGGCTCACAACCACACAGCTAATAACACTGGAGGACGCTAGATGGCGCTGTAACATGTCTGAACTCAGATCCCACCTGATAAGTTCAATTTTAGGAAAATAAATAGCCGAGAATGTAATGGTTACAGTTTTATCAGTATCATATTATTTTTTCGGTGATGAATAAAACTGCTTCAAAAATATTGTAACAAAGCACAAGTTTGGGAATTTTTCAAAGCGGATAAAAGTTTGATCGGAGCTCGAGAATGTAAAACAAGGTTTGCAGTAAATACTAGGACATATAATGTTCGGTAACAGCACAGCAATACTATTAAAGGCTTGGTTGGATGTTCAGTTCCCTCAGTGTTCTTTTTTCCCCTTTGCCTCTCCTTTGTTGTAATGGAGGTAATGAGATTCAGATCACTCCTTAGAGGCTCCTTGTTGCAGACGAGTAAAGTCAGTGAAGAATTTGGTGTCCTCATAGTGTACCATCTTCCAGCAATTTGTTCAGCCCATTGCAGATTTTGTTGAGATGGTGCTTAAGTGGTCCTGTCGGGTTGTAAAGCTGGGTGAGGAGCTCAGGGTCGGCGTAATGGTTGAAGACGTGGTTAATGCGTCCGTGAGACTTTGGAGTGAGGTGTGTGTTTACAAGCTTTAGAAGCATGTCTCTACTTTCCTTCAGGATCTCTGACATGACTCCCTTGTCAAATGTGAATTCTACCTGAAGGGAAAAAGAATCATTGGTTGCATGAAATGGTTGCAATTCTGTTGGTCATTTCATTTCATCTTGCTAAAAAAATCAACAGGCCCTTATACAAGCCGATAAAATAGTCTGGAAGAAAACCTCACACAAGGTGGAGTTGATATACCTCGTGGAAGCTGATGGCCGTCATGGCGCCCTGATGTAATTTCTTCCTAAAAATCTGAGCTAATTGTAGTTCATCAGCACTGAATCGATTGTTCCTGAAAAGCACCGCAATCTTCACCACCACCTTGATAAGGTTTTTCACAACTTTTTGGGCTTCTGAGCGGTTCCCGGTATATTCTTTTGACACTCGGTAAAGCTCGTCTAGAATCTCGCTGCTGGTGTCATCGATGAACATCTGTACCACAGACTTGTTAGCCATCTGGCTCAGGAGCTTCTTCTGGACCTTGTAGGCTGTGTCTTTGGAGTTGAAAGTCTCCATGTCTGTAGAAAAAAGAAAAAGGAAATCCATATTGTGAGCCGGTTTTGAACGGCAGGATTTTCTTGGTTCTGGTTTCCTGTCTTGCAGGACAATTTTTTCAGGGCAAGTTTTTCAATAAAGTTCAGTGCTATAAATAGACAATAAATTGTCTATAGGTGAACGTTTGTATCGCTGTCATAGGTTCAACTGCAACTGGATTAATGGAAACTAAAAATGGAAATTAAAATTGTAATAGTCTCACATAATAATAATAATAATAATAATAAATATTCACATTGCATTTGACCCATTCAATCTTTGCAGTGACCACAAACGCACACACAAGCCTGTGTGAAAGGGGTTTAATGTCTTTCTCAAGAATCCTAACGGTCATTGATTTTAACCATCAACCTTCAGGTCATCACTCCAATCCCTATAGTGTGTTCGTGTGTCTTTGGTTGGCCAGAAATCTTGGACGTGTGTCCTGCATTCATACCCATTGATGAAATACGATTACAAATAACATGTAATTTCTCTATATTGTTCTGTTTGTTTTGATCTTGAGAGAAATCTCTCGAGTCTTCCTCTGGTTTTACTCCACACTGACTCACCCAGGGAAAGCTCTCGCCTGAAAGAACAACATCATTGGCCACACTTCATGTAAACATCACTAATCGTTCTTAAGTCCCCTGACGTGTCATTACCAACATCCCTCTCTAAACCCTCTTCACCATTCAGACGCTCTGGCATCCAAACGTGTGTGTGTGTGTGTGCGTGTGCATGACGTTTAGTTATTCTTCTGTGTCCGATGTCCATTACAACATAGTTTTGTGTTGTTGCGTTGAAAGAACGAGAAAAGACGTGTATGAGCAAGAAAGACTTGCGCACGGCACTCGCGTGTTTCTACATGTTCCTGCACATCAAGATACAGTTGGTCTGCACTCAAGGTTTCTCTTCGTCTTTCTAACGTGGAATATGATTTACTGTAATCTGCGTTTATTTTAAAAGAAGTTTGCATGAAAATGGAAAAGCTTGTGATTAGTTTTGCTTTAGGACTTCTTTATAAACATAATCAACTACTAAAGCCACATTACTAATGTTATGTATTGTGTGTAAATGTTATTTAATGCAATTTCATCATTTCTTCTAGTAATCTGTGTAATTCTGTGTCAAAGATCTGAACCACTTTTTCTGGGTCACATGGAGAGAATCCTGGGACTCAGAGGCCGAAGGCATGACACATCATTGATTGGTCAACCAATCGCAGAGCAGGACACAGTCACACACTCTGAGACCTGGATGAAACCAACGCAAACTCCAAACTGAAAAGCCATGACTTGTAAAGGAATATTGTAAGGTTTCTTCTTGCTGTGAGGTGGCAGTGCTACCTACTAAGTTGCCGCCTGCAACGTTCCCTATGTTTTTCCGTCAAATTTATAAGCCTGTATTGTGCCATAATAATGTTGATCGAAATATCTCAAGATGGCCATCATTTGTGTTTTCCATACCAAATCTAATTCTGATTATGAAGAACTTGCCAAACGAAATGTTAATGCAGTTACAACAACATTTCCTAATCGGCTCTATTCAATTAAAGACAGAGCGCATTAGAATGCTCATTTAGTTCTGCGACTCGCAAAACAACAACATGAAAGCGTATTTCTATCAGCCTGCTGTCAAAAACTCCCATTAAAGCTGAATAATCTCAGCTGTGACTCGTGAGGGTCTCAAGCTAAAATGCCCATCCCCATCCTCAGATGTAAAACTTCACAGGAGATGTAAATATTTAGAATTCCTCAAATTACTTTGGCGTGTAGCTTGGGGCTCCGGTGTGTGTTTGTGTGTTCTGATATTTACATCAGTGTGACCCCAAATACATAAAAATGTTTCTTAAGGTTTTACATAATAAAGTGTGGCCCTATGAACTTGTAGGCTGGTACTCACGTCTTTGAAGGCAACTGTGATGGTGTAGATGCAATTTTAGGACTGGGTTTTAGTTTGGATAATAAGTCCACACATTGATATACAGTATATGTATGTGTATGTATATATGTATATGTATATATATGAGCGTGTTTGGCAGGCGCGTGAAAAGGCACTTGCCCTTTTGCAGCAATGGACCTCCACCCCCTGTGTTTCTCGTAGGGTTTGTAAGTCAGAAGGGACTAACCAATTACGACATCTTTCTTATAGGAAGAGTGTGGAAAGTCCTGTTGAATGTGTGGGGGAGCAGAGGTCTGACTGTTTAGCTGTAGACTAGCTGTGTGTTTCACAAAAACCAGTCGATTTGGTTCTCAGTTGATCAGTCTGTAGAGTATTTCTATAGACTAGACGATCATATAGCAGATCCAGCTCATGCACGTGGGAGCATTTTTAACAGAACAGCAGGCTATTTGATGTCATTACCTTGAGGAAATTGTTCTATATTTAGCTCTGCTTGCTGTGGTCTGACACGTTATAAAAACCACTAGCCGGTGGTATAACTCTAATGGGGTTTCTCTCAAAAGACCCATTCGCCGGCTAAGCGGACAGTGTGGTGATGCCATTGACTTAAAACTTCAGTTATTGCACAACTTCTGTTTTCAGTCACTATACACTTCACGATTTTGCAACTCTAGCATGGTTCCGTATTACGGCACACAGTGAGCAAACCATGTGCAGATGGCAAAGGAAGTGAAACACTTGTTTTGCACGGCTTTTCCCAGGCACTATCTTTCGGTTCAGTTAAACCCTGCCGTTGGGTCGAAATCCATTTTTTAGTTCACAATTGAGCATTGATGGAGACCTCACTCAACATCTACAGAGTCCAAGTAAACATCTAGTGGACACTACGTTGATTTGAGATCAATATGGAAAGGTTACAGCAGGTAATTGTTTAAAATCTACCTGGGAGTGGTTGAACAGAAAAACAGGTTTTGACATTCGAGTGTTTCAGCCAGAAGCAAATACATGGCAGTTTTAGTAATAAAGCATGTCTGTTTTTTGAAGCATGAAGAGTGTTTAGGGCTTTTATCTTGCCACTGAAAACCATCTACTGTGATAGTGAAGAGAGCAGAGGTTAGACGCCGCTCACCTGACTCTTCTCTGAATACTCTTCTGCGTCGCTTTCCAGTCAGGTGCTCAAATCCAGTACTTGACTTAAGAATAGTCTCCTCAGAGGAGTAAAGTCAAAGAAAAAGCCTCAGATGCGCTGTATTTCCTCAGTGTGTTGTAACAATATAGTTTGACTTCCTTAAGGAACTAAATGTTTAAGACACACCCCTGAGTCAGTCTCTCTCTCTCTCTCTCTCTCTCTCTCTCTCTGACTCACTCTTTCTTTCTCTCTCTCTCTCTCTCTCTCTGACTCTCTCTTTTGGGTTCTTTCTGTCACTCTTTTTAACTTACTTTTTAACTCTCACTCACACTCTGACTCTCTCTGACTCTTTTACACTATGTCTGACTCTTACGCTCACTTTTACTCACTCTTTTATTCTCTCTCTCTCTGACTCTGTCTTTTACTCTCTCACTCTGTCTCTTGTTCTCTGACTCTGTCTTGTTCTCTGACTCTGATTCACTCTCACTCTCGCTGACTCTCTCTGATACACTTCCTGACTTTATGAGACATTATTTCTTCACTCACTCACTCACTCACCCACTCACTCCTTCCCAACCACTGTCTTGACCCTCTTTCTCTCCCTCTCTGACTCTCTCATTCACTCAATCCCCCATTCTTTGTCCTGGCGCTCGTCTCTCCTTCTCTCTCTCTCTCTCTCTCTCTCTCTCTCTCTCTCTCTCTCTCTCTCTCTCTCTCTCTCTCTCTCTCTCTCTCTCTCTCTCTCTTCTCTCCCTCTCTCTCTCTCTCTCTCTCTCTCTCTCTCTCTCTCTCTCTCTCTCCCTCTTCTCTCTTCTCTCTCTCTCTCTCTCTCTTGTCTGTCTCTGTCTCTGTCTCTGTTTGTTACTTGCTGACAGCAGTGTCTCTGCTTGCCCTAACAAGTGCAACTCTAGTAAAGAATTCTGCAGTAATCCTTAATGCAGCTGGGTGAAAAGGAAGCTTTTAGTCTCTTTGTGATCAGCACAGCCGGTCTGCAGCCACAGTCATCCCTGACACGGCCGTCTTTTCAGTCCAGCCATGTATGTGTGTTTCAATCCATCTGTGTGTGTGTGTGTGTGTGTGTGTGTGTGTGTGTGTGTGTGTTCACCATACTGTGCCAGAACTTACATTTTTTTATTGTGATTTCAGATTGTGTAGTTTTGGTGACAACACAAACTTTACCAATACCAATAAATTACCATTTTTTTATATAATATCTCATATTGTTATGTATTAAATTTACGTTATGAAAATGTAAAAATGGCAAAACAATGATTTAGATCTGTTAGATCAGTTGTGGGAAATATTCAAAATCATATGTCTTTATCTACTACAAATAATTTTAAATTTAAATCTAATATTTGTAATTAATGGGCACGGTGGCGCAATGGGTAGCGCTGCCACCTCACAGCAGGAAGGTTCCGTTTGATACTCAAGGTGTGAGTTTGAGGCATGTTCTCCCCGTGCTTGTGTGGGTTTCCTCTGGGTTATTCGATTTCCTCCGTCCAACAACTTGCGTTTCAGGCGAATAGGCATTGGAAAATTGATCACATAGGTATGAGTTTTTGTGAATGAGTTTGTGTGTCCAGCGCTGCGAATGTTTGGCAAATGGTCTGACACAGCGTGTGTATCCTGCCTTCGGCCCACAGATGCTGAGAAAGGCACCAGCTCCCTGTGACCCTGTAAAGCACTAAGCGGCAGAAGATGAATGAAAGGATTCGTAATTATTTGTGAACTTGTTTTTCTCTTTGATAAATAATCACTGTCCTCATCTTCCACACCCACTGGACGATTTGCATGAACTGAACGGCTATTAACCTCAACAACAATGTTTCAGAGTTTGAATCAAACATACACATCGCTCTGTGTTTCTGCTTTGCTGGGCCACTTGTTTTTTCTGGTCTTTGTGCAAAAAATCTGTTTTGTGTCAAAAATGCCACGTGCGCAATAACAAAGACATTTAGAAAGTAATATGTTGGTAAAATTAAACCAGCAGAGAATGAAGAGAAGACTGAAGAGTGTGGAGTTCATCTGATGAAAAAGTAGTTATACATGAATGCGTTTATTATACTATTAGGCAGATTGCGGCGCCATCGGGCTCCGGGGCCAAATGGGGTCCTTTGGTTGACTTTAACCGAATTTCATTTTAGGTTTCATTGACAATGACAAAATAGACTTTTCTATTTTCTACTTGAATAGAGAGTTTCCCTCTGTGATTAATGGAGTATATATATATATCTATCACTAACATTTTAAGTGTACCATCTGAATTGACTAAAAAATTGTATTTTATTCTTGTACCTAATGAAACAACAATACTGTATGTCATTGCTAATTTTATTTTTTGTAATAAAGTATAATTAATATTCTGAAGGAATAGGTTCAGTCTTTAAATTTCCATTCATGTTTAATCCTTGAAACGTTTAATACGAACAGAAAATGTAAAATATAAATATTTAATAGTGAAGTACAAAAAATGGAACACAAGAATAATATAGTCAAATAACAGAAAATGTACACAAATTAACATATGGAGACCAATTTGCAAATATGTAAGCTACAAAGAATCCTTTTTTTTTTTTATTTGCACGCACACACACACACACACACACACATACAGTATATGAACGCAGTGAAACAATTTTAAGGCACTAAACGCAGACTTTTTTAAAGGCAGTTGGTAACTGCAGTTGTTGCAGAATAAATCCCCATAGAACTGATGTCTGAACATTATAGGAGACAATTATCCATAGTAAAGATGGTAGCTTATCTGACCGCTACAGAATGGAAACCATCTGGGCTCGTTTTGCCTTTCTTCTGAATCTCACAAACTATCGAATCCTCCCAGATGATCACAATAATCAAATTTAATACGGTATTAACTCATCTTGCTCATCCTCTGACAGTTCACACATATCTTTTTGCTAAGCTAAATGTGAAGGGAAAAAAAACAAGGTTTGTCGCCATAGCAACAGACAGGAAGTGCTGCTTAAGTGGTTTCCTGATGACTTCCTCTTTATCTCTGAACGATATCTGACATGTTGTTTTGTGTGTGCAAATGTGTGTTTTTTTCAAAACAGCAAATATTAAGTTTGATATATCCAAATATTTGTTTATGTGCATGTTTGTTTAGGTGTGGGTAGATAGATGGTCTTTATGTGTGTATATATATATTTTTAATATTATGGTTGATTGCCAAATGATTGCCAAAGGTCTGATTTCAATATTAAAATAAATTATAATTACGATTAAGATAATTGACTCATTGGGATTACAATACATGGGTAATTACAATTTGTTTTGTCAAAGATACACATTGAATTGAATTGAAAAGCCTTTAATATCACCACAACGGGGAAATTTCATGTGTTTTCAAGTTTATTTGAATATTTCATGTACGGTGTATGTTTATGGAAATGTTTTATTTTAAAAAATTTTTTTATTTCCTGTTTAACTGCTGTGTGCTTGTGTGTGTGTGTGTGTGTGTGTGTGTGTGTGTGTGTGTGTGTGTGTGTGTGCGCGCGCGCATGTTTTATTTAGGCCATTGAAGTTTCAGATAGTGTTCATTTGAATAAAACAGCTGAATGAAAATCCAAGAATATTTAATTCAATAAAAAGAACAACATTAACTTGTTTTTGTTTTAATTTGTCATCATACAGATGTTTAGAATGAAACATTCTGACACGCACTTAACAGTATTTTAAGAGGAAGTGAGTCAGACTGAACATTCTTCTCCAGATTCAGATCTGCTAATTTAATTCTGTATTTGTTTATTCATGTGTTTATAACAGTGGTGCTGAGCTTTCAAAAAAAAATTATACTTTATACTTCTTCATTCTTTTTTATTTTTGCTTATTTTCATCTGACTAATTATTATAAATAATAAGACTAATGTATAAATATGACTTTCATTAAATTAACCTTGGAATACATGTCTCATACGTCAGACGGAGAGACCCTACAGATAACTTAACCTCAGGTATCCATCTTTTCTTATTCGTCTTTTTTATCCCTTTTTTTGTTCTGTGGAAAGTTAAACATGTGGTCGATGTGCAACGCCCTCAACCTCGGATTATTTCTTTGGTGTGTTCTCTACAAAAAATGGTCTCATAGATTGAACGGATCTCAACCACGTATTGGTAGCTGACTAATCAGAGCGGGACAGATATTTACACACCAATACAGTTTTCTCTTTTTAAAACTCAGACAAGTAATAATATTACCATTACCAATTGCAATCTGATTATTATCCAACGATTCTTCATTATGTTAATTATTTTTGATGTGGATAATTTACTGTCTTTGAAATGTTTCAAGATAACCTTTCTCCATCCTTCAGGTTTTAGACAGCCAGCCATGAATTAATTTATGGGTAATAATGCAACGTATTTTTACAGTTTTTTTTCAGTGGTGCAGAATTGACAAATGACATTTTTAAACCTTAGGGATCACCAGTCCTGTGAATGTGTAAAGACCACCACCAAAGCAGGTTTCAGATGTGTAAATGAGATGCTGATATGCGTATAGTTGAAAGACTAGCTATAGTTTAGCATGGTGGTCCTTTTAGCAGAACAAAAAAGCTCACACATTTTTTTTTTTGCATTTTTCTTCTATGGTTAAATGCATATAATTTGCATACATGTACTGGATCTGTGGCACCAGTTTTTCGGCTTGAACTCTTAATATAATAGTTATTCTTGAAATATGTAAATTATACCTATATTGGTTCAATTTATAAATTAGCTACACATGCTTTTTTTTGTTATTTAAAATAAATTGTGATTGATATTATCATGACTGAGTTAAGCATGTGGCTGTGAATCGTTTTGTTTTACATGTTATGTTCCACGGTCTCTGTTTATTTTCGGTCTCTGTTGTTATTAACTTAATGGACAGAAGGTGGCGCTTATATGTCACAGGACGGCGGCGGGCCATTCGACACCAGGTCATGGCGGAGTTTGCGTTGAGTTATGTAGTACTTCCCCTTTTGTATGCTGGCCAAAAAATGAAAGAAGCCACAAGCGAATTCAACATGTGTTCTTTTGTTCAGCACATTGTGCTTCGTCAAAATCTATATTTTCTTTCTGATAGCCATAGTAGTTCAAATTTAAAACCCCAAAGGAGTTTGTCTTACATTGCCAATCACCTTTGATTTAACTCAACTCAGCTCAGTTTAACGTCATGGTAGGTACCAGACATAGTCTAATGATTGTAAGACCCATGGTTTGCCATTGTCTTCCCCAGCTTTTCACATCACTGTGTACATTAGTGATACGCTTCTCTTCTTCTCATCCAGCTTTTTAATGATCTCCTGCTGCGGTGCATCTTTTGATTGGGATACTATAGTTCACAAATAATCACTGGTGAGAGATCTTTTAAGTAAGAGTAAATCATACAATTAGAATCCGTACAATGCAAGGCAGTTAAAGCACTGCATTTTGGGATTTGTAGTCTGATATGTCTGTATAATTGTGTGTCATCGGGGCATTGGACCATTGACACCAACAGCTCCATACAAAAGTGTCTTGCGGGCTGAGTGAAACTATACACCAGGCCGGATGTGGTGCACGGGCCATGAGTTTCACACATACGCTCTACTCACTGTGAATTTAAATAGTCACATTAATTGTTTTCCAAACTCAATTTCCCGATTCCTTTTTCTCAGAATCCCCTGTGCTCACAAGTTATTGGTTCCAGCTGTTTCCCATTGTATATAGTCCCATATCTGCCATTCTGATTTATTTTCTTTGGTTTCATGCACATTTTCTTGTTCATTAATAAAAGATCACAAATCCAATCCCCAGTGACATCAATCAGACCAATTATGACGCAACACATTGTCCCTCTTAAAAATCAGTAGTTTGGAATCTAACTCAACCTCAGGATATTTTCAGTGCCTGGATATTCTCAAATATATATATATAAAAAAAATAGTAATAATCATAATAATTTAAAAAAAAACGGTTTCTATCACAAAATAATATTTGCTCCCACCAAATCTTTGGTCAGTCTGGTGTTTATATTAATGTTGGAATAATGAAAATAAGAAACATTCTTTACCACGCAATCAGCTGTTTACCGTAAGGTAAAAGTTGGATGAACAAAATCAGAATGAGTGTTTTACAACTGCACTTTTTGTTCCTAACTGTAAATCCTTTTTGCTCTCCTTCTCCTGAAAAGACAAACAAACTTGACTTGCGCTTCTGATTAGTCAGTCAGGATTCTGGCCTCGATTAACCTCCATCCGTCCTCTCCAATTGATTCATTGATAAAGTTCTTCACTGCTTTTCTAACGGGCATCTTCACTTCAAAGTCTCGATTCTGTTCAACCTTCAGATAAGATGCAACTTTGACAACAAAGAAGCTTTTAGTTAGCCTGAAAAAAATCAATAGAAAGTAGCATTAGGTGGATTTAAGGAAGGTGGCTTTCATTTATGCCTATGTTCATCTTGGATGAAGAGGTAGGAAAGATATAACCAGCCTTTTTGCCATTTTAATTTTTAGAGCAGAGGTTATCTGATTTTAATATGAAAATATGATTTAATATGAAATGAGTTCAATATGCTGTAAAAAATAAACCTAAAACTGTGGCTGAATTGCATGTGAAAATAGAAAATGCATTTGACATGAAATGAATTATTTCAGTTTTAATATTAACCGATTAAGTGAAGCATGTTTTTTATTAGAATGATGATTGTTGAAATTGAATTGATTCATATGTTTTTATTTATTATCCCTTTTAAAATGTTAGACTTTTTTGTTTTTAGCGAGATATTTTTTTTTTTTGGCTTTTTTTAACTTTATTCTAAAATAGAATAATAATAAAAGATCATTTATTTCAAGTATTTATCAATTGTTTTATTATTGTAATATACGTAATTTGTGTTTACTTTATTTTAATCAAAATTTGATAGTTTTTGTTATATTTCATAAATAATAAATCATCAAATATGTAAATACAATTATTTAGAAGGCAGTGCTGATGCTCCTTTCATAATGAGTCCTTAATTGCATAATTTGAAGTTATTTTATATTTATGTGCGCTTCACATTTTTTCCGCTAGGGGACACTGTCGACACATCAGCGTCCGGCCATTATTCTGCGTCCGGCCCTGTTTTAAAAGCCGCTTAATGACCAGATTTTCTCTCGTTTGCAGTTCCTGTACCTTCTGAAACAATAAAATGTTAACATTATATTTATGCCTTGTGCTGTTTGGCTGTAATTGCAGAAACACGTTTGAGTTTGGCATAATAAATGGGGCATCTGTGAGGACTTGACAGTGCAATTTACTAGTCTGTGTATTGCCAACCTGAAGAGAATCATCTTCCTCACTTTGTCGAAGAAAGAGCAACAATTAGCTTGTCTTTTCACAAAGAGTCACTTATAGGAAACCTTTTCAGAAGCCATTAGTCCTCCTCATCTCCTTCTTATGTGGAAATAAAATGTCTATTAGGTCATCCACTTGTAAAGATGTTTTTTATTTCTTTTAGCCTGTTTACTACTTTTTCTGCATGTGTATTTGCAAGCTGAGGTGAATCAATATATCAGTCTACACTGGATCACTAGAATCCCCCCCCNNNCACACACACACACACACTTGTTACAATCAAAAGTTACCCGCTTTTGATTATATAACTTAATATACAAAAATGAACTACTGTGAACTAAACATGAATTACGTATTTTTCTGTTGTTTGTTCATCTACTCCAGGCCTGAAGGATTTGTGCACAATCAGTCACAGAGCAAAACACACATTCACACTCTCACTCACATATGAACCATCTTTTCATACTCAAATTTGAAAAAAATGTTGTTTTGAAACTGGAGACCTGGAAGAAACCCAAGCAAACAATTGTTTCTGGTAAATTGGCTTGTAATAATATAACTGATTTGAGAAATTGTAATCCTGACCATTTTTTTTGCAGATGTAAATTGAGTAGAAGATCCTGGCGATGGTCTAGAAGTTTGGAACATTTCTTAGGTTTTTCTTGTTAGGTGCATTCACTCGTGCTTGTGATAATCTGCAAATATCTCCATCATTTGTTTGCATTAGCGTTTCAGTTCGTGCTGAGATCCTTCTTTAATCTGTCTGTCTGTAGGCAAATCAAGCTCTAAGGATCTCTGTGTGTGTGTGTGTGTGTGTGTGTGTGTGTGTGTGTGCGTGTGTTTGTGTGTGTGTGTGTGTGTGTGTGTGTGTGTGTGGAGATTGACTAAAGCATATGTGTGTTTGCTTGTTTGTGTCTGTGTGTTTGCTTTTGGTTTAAAGAACAAGTATGTGTGTGCGTAGCTTGAAAAATTATATGTGTGTTCTGCATGTGTGATGTGTGTGCGTGTGGGAGGAAACATGCATTTGATTCAAAAGCCCGATGATCTGCAAAACCTCTGCAGAATTTCTCTTTCATTCTTATGGCAGGTTAAGAACTTGCATAAAACATTTATTGATTTGTGTTTCATAAGTGAAGCGTTTAAAGGAAGGGCAGAATAAATTACAGACCTGTTTTATTTCGGGTGAGTTGTTCGAGTGGCATCATCGACTAGTTCCTGTGGTGTTAATGTGCGTATGGTTGTTTGCCTGCAAGCGTTTCATCTGCTGCTGAATGATGGATAATTCCTGTTTATATACCGTCTGAAATATTACTAATGCATGTACATTCTGTGGCCTGACACTGATGGATTCCTTGCATAATAAATCCAGACTCTTTCAAGACCAGTCGTGCTGTGGAAGACTGCAAACACCCCCTATTAGATCTAATATGTATTCACACATAAATATTAATATAATGAGGGCGCCTGTTCACCACCAGAACCAATCCATGAAAATATTGCCACATTTTCAAAAATGAACTCCATAGTTGGCAAATAATTTTGGTGGGCTCTGGAGATTGGATTGAGAGTGCTGCTTACTTATTAGGAACGTGATCGTACAAAAGTAATGTGGATAATTCACACTTTGGAAAATCTTGGCAGACAAGCCCGGAGCCATTATACCCTCATGTTGGATCCTGAATTCATGTCTCTTTCCCATTTCTTCTGTCTTTTTGTCTCTCCGTCCATGGCTCTCTCTAGAATGGCTAACTCATACTGTACCACACAAGCAGTTAATGCATCCGCAATCAGGTCATTTCGGAATGTGATGCCAAAGCCTGTTTCCTATTTACGGACCGACTTTTTAAACAGACTGATGTCTAACTGCCAACAATTATTGATTTAAAGTTGTAACTTAACTCAAACATTTTGATCTTTTATTTTAATTCTATTCTATTTATACATTTAAAACTACCCAAATGCTTTTTAATTGGCCTAAAATGACGCTTATCACTCCACTGCTTGTCTCCTTACACTGGTTATTAGTTGATGACAGGATCAGGTTCAAAGCTTTTCCTTTGACCTTAAGGGGCATTATTGGTATATTACCTCAACTATGGTACAGGAATATTCTACCTAATACAATGTAACAATGTGAATGAAAACATTTGAAAGATTGCTCACGGAAGATAGCAAGAAGTACAAACGAACAATGGAAAGCCGCATATGATAATGTGTTGGTAATGGTTATTAGACATTTGATATTAGTAACCAATAGGAAATTGAGAAGCTATTAGTTACTGTTGTAAAAGCGTTTTCGCTTGTCACAACTGGACCCTGATCTTGTTGCCTGTTGCTCTTTTGTGCTATTGTCATGTTTATTTTAGCTTAGCTTTAGCATGCACTCAAAAAAAAACTCTCTTCAATACATCTCCTCTCTCCAGCGCTAGATCTCTACGGTCAAGATTGTCCCGTGCTTACCATCCTGTGCCAATTTAGGCTGTTTCTTTTTTTTTTTTTTCTTTATCTTTTCCTTTCCGAATATCTTCTGTCTGGGTGCTTGTATTGTCTATCAGTAAAACTGTCAGCTATCAAATTTGACTGCTTTATTCCTGACACATGGTGCTGCTAAACACCTATGCAAATCATCTTTACTTTCATGACTCTTATTACTTATTCTGTGGAGATTATATAACACATTAAGCCCGATCACTTGCTTCTCAAAATGCATGTTTGCAGACACCTGGAAATGATTAAAAGCAAAGCTTATATGAGTAAGCAACATATTCACTTATTATATAAAGCACTTGAACATTTATTGTTTTAAATTTCATGCAAAGGAATAACATTTTCTAGCCTGGAGTATGTTAGCAATTTATGTCAACATTTGTCATGTGAGGAAAGAACATTTTTAGCATTAACAATATATTGTATTTACGGCAATATAAGAATTTCTTTTCCAATTTTAGCGGCTTAAAAACTTGCGGGGTGCTTAAAATCGGCGATTTATATGTTAATTTGTTGAGTATTGTTAAAAGAAGTATTTAGACAGTATATTAGTTTTATGGAAAGTCAGAACGTCAATAAAATAACAGAATGCTTATGTTAGCATACTAGTAGAATTTATCATTTGTGCCTGACAAATCATATTCTTATATTTGCGGGATGAATAAAAAAAATATTATTGAATGAAAAAAAAAAACGTTTTTAAGCAATTTGCACATTATAAATATAATTTCAACATTATTAATAAAAAATAATGTTAACATTTTTTTTGTTAAAAAAATATAAAAAAAAATTGAAGACATTATTAACCCAACTATGTTTCCAATGTTTATCATTTTTATAATGGGCAAACACTGATTAGATCAACTAATTTCGAGCCAAATGATGCTCGGTTGTTTGTCTTCTTCCTGCAACCTCAACTGCGCTTCACAGGGAGCAACTTTAATAAATCCACATAATCGGATTTCCATAATAATTATTTGCGAGATATAGATTTATTTTTTGTGTGTGTGTGCAAAGGCAGCCCTTTGTCAGCATTTCCTGCAGCACGCTAAACGTCCTCACAGCCCGTTGTATGGGAAACAGAGGAAGTCTGAGAATGATTACGATCTCAAAAACGGTCAACGTAACAAATGACATTATACGCGGCAATTGAATGATTCATTTGGCAACAATTTGACCTGCAATTTTCAGGGTGACATCCTGGAACACGTGAAGCTTGCTAAACCTGGCCTTGAACGCCAAGGAGAAACCCATAAGTTCTAATCCCCATCAACATCCATCAATTCAATGCTGGGTGCCACTTCTTTTTAGAGCCATGCGGCATATCTTAGCCATATGGTAGAACTCTGTAAGATTACAGTGCATGAATGACAGCTAGCACACGGGAAGATGGATAAAGAAAGAATTGCAAACAAAGACTGGAGAACGAGAGGCAATCAGTACATGAATATTGCATTGACTGTGCAAGAAGACCATAGCAATGGCGTCCTACCTTCAGCCACCTGATCTGGAAATTAAATTACTTCAGCCAATGCTCTTTTCTTCAATTTCTCACTCTTCCCTTTACTGTCTGTCGTGTTATCGAGGCTGACACTAATCCAATTTCAGCCCAGCCGGGGCCACAGCTTGTGCTGTTGTGGAGACACACTCACTCGCACACCTCCGAACGCCGCCATCGCGCTCACATGCACCTTTGTGATTTCTTGACGCAACAGCTGTTCAGTAATTGCATTAGTGAAGTTCATTAGACCACAGCTGTTGTAGGCTGGATGAGGGAGGTGGGCTTCATGCTCACCGCTGGTTCCGACACATGTGGCTTTGAAATTCAAACCCGCAGCTTAAAATCGCCACTTTTAATGGACGTTAGACCCCTAATCTAAAGCAAAATGTATAGTGTAGAGTGGAATATAGAGTGGAATAATCAATCATAAAAGGTTTTTTTAGGGTCTCGTCTCTCGTCTCGGTATTATGCTCACTTGGCCCACCGCCACTCTTCCTATCTCTTTTCCCGTTCTCTTTCTTTTCTTTTTTTTCCTGGACACCCCCCCCAACCCCCCTGGTGACTTTCCTCTTTTTTTTTTTTATCATGAATGAATACAAACATCTCCTGAAACACTTTTTATTCAGTACTATTGTTTTAAAATATTTTAGGACCTTGCATTTATGCAATGTAATATTTATAAAATAAATATATACTTTTTTTTGTTTTATTTTTTTTTATAATTACAAATTCTGCATCTTCAAATAGTTTATTGATGTAAAAATTGTCCAAGTACATGTTTATGTCTTTATTGACCATGCACGATATTATGAATAATATTTCTAATGAAACGATGGTACCTTTGTGAATTGAGTGGCTGTTCCTTGTTTAAAAAAAAAAAAAAATATATATATATATATAGTTTTTTTTAGAAACTGTTGGCTGCCCCTATAATCCATCCGTCTGTCTTTTGGGATAAGCTGTTGAATATGTTTGCAGTAATGCATAAAAGCGTCAAATCTGAAACGCCCTTGAACAGACATGGTCAATGCAGGAAGGTCAGTGCTCAGCGTTTTCTCCTCAGAAATGCCTCTTTAAATCCATTTCTCTGTGGAGCAATCATTGTGTCCCTATTATTCCTCTGGCTGTCACCCACAACAGATAGAATATGTGAGCGTGAATGTGTCTGAGTGCTGAGTAATGGTAGGTGGACGAAGGTCAGTTAGTCCTTGCAGAGAGACTCAAGGGAGATTAAGCGCAAGTATTATATTATCCAGACATGCAAATTACAGGCTAAAACAAAGGCCATACTTCAGAATTAAATCAAACTAGATAGATCCCCCCAACAGAGCCACCAGTTTAAGTATTTTACAGTTATTGCAGTGAAAAATACTACTGACAGAAAACAGAACACGGGCAATAAAAGAAGATTGCCAAAACTTTTGTTAACCATCTACTACTTCTCTTTCGGCTTGTCCCTTATCAGGGGTCGCCACAGTGAATCATCCCTTTCCACCTCATTCTATCTTGAGTATATTCTACTCTGACCCCAGCCAACCTCATGTCTTCTCTTACAACATCCATATATCTCCTCCTTGGTCGTCCTCTTGCCTTCTTCCCTGGCAGCTCCATCTCCAACATTCTTCTACCAATATATTCACTATCCCTCCTCTGCACATGTCCAAACCATCTCAGTCTGGCCTCTCTGACTTTGTTGCTAACACAGGTAACGAACCATACAGTCAGTTTAATTTTATATTTAATATTTGTATCCCTACTTGTACATCATAACTTGACATCATCTTGTGATGAGGGATTGTGTGTTTGTTCTCTTCACCATCATTGCTAACCAGATCCTGGGCCAGATTTATATCACAGTCGGTTTAATATTTGCTATCATTTACTAGTTATCGTTTTATAAAAAAAAAAAAAAAAAAAAAAACAATTTCCATTTTAGCAATCTGGGCGGTCAGCACATGCTAATGGAGAAAAATGCTTAAATTAAATTTATTATGTACTCATTTTCGTGTTATCGCAATCTAAAAATCCGGTGTAACATGCTAGCTATTAGCTAGTGCGAAAAATAAATTAGATCATGCTAGCATTTAGCTTAGTAAATAATTAGCTCATGTTAGATTTTAGCTAATGCTAAAACCTGAGCAATTTCTCAGCAGTTTCTAAGGTAAATAAAACTTTTTTCTTTGACACGAAGATCTGTGCTTTTATTGTTTGGAGTTTTTCTGTTCCACATACAGTGCTGTGTAGAGCACCCTTAGCCACCCTTTATACAAATTTAGCTTCGCTGTAAAGAGCCAAGTTTGACAAGGAACAGAGATGAAGGGCCTGTTTGTGTCTGTGGTATTATGCATCGGTGTGTGAGAGTGTTGGATTGCTTACTTCCAACATGAAGGGCTCCCAAGAGTGCACGCTTAGGTAGCCCGCTTTTCCATTATAGTATAAAAGTCTGTGTTGTCATCTTATAGCCCTCTGGCGCAGACATGGCTCGAGTGGGAGAAAATCTCCCCGCTAAGCTCCAACTGCTTCGGCACTAAAATGTACAGTAAACAGTAAGATTTTCGCTTAAAAGGAACATCAAAGTTAGTTCCTGACTAGTTTTAATTGCAGGGTTGTGGAAACTGTGGACATGGACATTTCCAGACTCCAGTTCTCCTGCATGTTTTTTGGACTGTGGGAAGAAACCGGGGACACAGACAAAACCCACGCAAGCACAGGTAGAACATGCAAACTCCACACAGAAATTCCTCAACTGGGTTTTGTGCCCCTCACACATTTTATTCATTCCATTTCTGGCTGTGACAATAGCCATTGCTCGGTGAAATGTGACAAGCCCCAATGGTTGAAGGGCACAATTTCTAGTTTTGCACAGCCAACTTCTCCAATGTTTAGACACACGTCTACTTTTTCCCAGAAGGCTTCTGCGCTCCAGGCATGGAGAAACCAGAGGCTGACTGATGATCTCTTCTCTCTGGTTTGGTTTCTTGCCTGTAGGTTTGTGTGATGTGGAGTGGAGGAGCGAGGTCTGTGAAACGTCGACTGCTGTGAACTAATGTGCTCGTGTTCTTCCTGCTGCCTTGTATCTGTCTGTCTTTTCATTCTGAAATTGACTACAAACAAAAAAACAGCAACGCTGGCAAAAATAGAAAGCGTTTCATTGTGGCCGATTCTTTCTTCATTAGTGCATTTGCTTGTGTGGTGAAAGCTCTGGTCCACCGCCAAGCACACGGAGATGATGATGCTTCTAATCTGGTTTCGGTCACACTTCTGCAGTCCTGGTGGAATCTGGGCCGCACTCATCCATTGAGAGCTCTTCTCCGTTGAGCTCCTCTCTTGGCAAGAAGCAGTAATGCGATGTGGAGGCCTCTAATTTCCTCGCCTCGCAGCAGGTCCACGCGTTGGCCTTTGTCTGGATGATAGAAGCGCACAATGAACAGCTGATTTCTATAGTCCAGGTGTCACAAAAGAAATCGCGAGGAGGTGTTTCAGGGGTCCGGATTTGGCGTCTAAAAATCGCTGCTGATTTTTCATCTTGCTGTGAAGTTCATTGTTGTTTAATTACTGTATTGAAATCTGCAAAACAAAAAAACTAAGATGCATTTTCGGTAATGAACCCCCTATGACGCCATGTCAGCAATCAAAAAATCCTATATAAATCCGTCTAAACTGTCCCTTCAGGATTTCACAATGTTTTAGTGTATTTTACTTGTAAAACAAAATGGCACATTTTATGGTGGTAAATTTGTTACATTTTTCTTTTTAAATATAACATGTACCAAACAATAAATGCAGAATATTTTTAGAATACAGAAATCTTTTTTTTTTTTTCTCTCAAAATGTAAAACGCTTTAGTTTACAAAAAACTTTTTGTTTACCCAGATAACTTCTACAAATAATAAGATTACTAAAAAGTACCGTTTATTTACCATAAAACCTCTAATAGAAGACCACCTGTAATAGAACGCCACCGTGACGGAAGTGTTGAAATTAGAAAGCCGCCTCTAATAGAAGGCTCCCATGGCAGAATGGTTGTTAGAAGGCCATGGCCTTCTAATAGAGGCTTTAGGGTATGATTTAAATTTTTTATAACTTTTATCTGTTTTGGCAATTTGTTAAAATACAAATGATCTGCAAGTTAAACATGTATTAATATTTTCAGGAATACCGGCACCCCAATTTGATTTGGTGAGCGTGATCTATGTAAGACAAATGACTCAACTGTCATCGTTACTTTCTGGAACCATCTCCTTGTGTTCAGCGTCTTTCCCTCTGTTCCACTGTTGGGTTTGATGGAGATTCAGAACTTTAGTGTGATCCCACTTGGGTCAATGGTTTTACTTTCACGGTTCTTAGAGTTCTGTTCAAGCGTTAGAAAATTGATTAGCCTTCACCATTTCTGAAAATTCAGTAAAGGTAAATTCAGGTAAAATGTATTTTTCAAAATTTAAACGATCTAAATAAAATGAGACATGTTATTTGAATGAGAGGTTTTTGAATGAGTTTATCAACTGGAGGATGGCGAAGAACTGGATGGTCTGATTGAATATACTCTTGCTTTATGGAAACCTCAAGTTCATTAAACAATCAGATCTATCTTTGGCATTAAAAAAATGCATTTCATTTGAAGATTTGATGGCTGATCTACAATGAAACCGACCCATTCAGAACTCGCTCTGTGTGGATCGTTTATTAGAAATCTACCTTTTAGAATGAAATTATATCAAATATCACAAATGCAATAGACTCAGACTTCTTTCTGTTGGGTTTTGCTCACATCTTTGTTGTTATAATCTTTTTGAATTGATCAATTGGCAGGATTGTAGTTTTGAAGACGAAGAAGTAGACTGTTCTTCCGCACTCTATAAAGATGAAAGAGCGCTATTGAAAAGCTTCAGGGAGCGAGTCTATATGTGTGATCAGAGGATTCCGATTCTGCTGAGTGTGTTTGTGATGATCCTGGCAATCAGAAGTGATGCATTCTGGGAGAAGACAGCACTGACACTCATTTACTTGGTGAGAATCCTGTCCACTTTGTTACTGCCTCACAAATCTGTAAAATTCTGTCACACATGGATTAAAATGATCCGAAAATCCTCTTGAACAGGGAAACTCATAGGCATTCACACGTTTTGTTTTTTTGGGTGGTCTTTGTTTGCTTAAACACTGAGTGCTGTGATAAATCCAGTCTGACTGCTAGATGCTGAAGCGTGCCAGTCAGTCTAGTTGTGCCAGTCCAAATGTGGGCACATGTCCCCCCCACCAACCACCACTAAAACCGGGGTCATGGCAGAACACTGACACCATCTGTCTTGATCTCACTTTCTCATTTTTACAGCCCATTTCTTTCTTTCTGTAGAATTTTGTCGAGGGACTGGGGTCTGAAAGTGGAGGAAACCATTTTTTGAAGATTGTTAGGGGGCCAATGATGCTCTCTCACTTGCTCTTGATTTTTAAATCTAAAAATTTTAAAATTACATTTTTTTGTTGGGACACTAAATGTACATTTTTTGTGGAACTGTAAATGTCCTCTTCGACCAGCTCAGCATTCGTTATTACAGAGATATTTTGTGGCACATTCAGGGCCAGACACTCAGTCATTCAGAGCGGGTACAAATGGATCAATTCTAAACTCTTCTGCTGGATATGTAGGAAAACCAATCACTTTCAGATACTGCTGGCTTGTGCAGGAAAGGTGGAGATTTATGACCGTTTCTGAATCATCAGCTTCTTGTAGGATTTGCACGATCTGGTCAGTTGACCGTTCTTATCCTCTCAAAATAGTCAATATTCATTTAATTGATCTAACCACAGTGAAACCACAGACTCTGGGTATATGATGATCAGTCTATGAATGGCACTCTCCATCAAACGTAAATGAATGAAACATCTTAAAATGAACCAGACATTATCATAAATCGTAACGCCTATACCATTCCAGATATAAGAATCGCAAATGTCATGCATGATTATATGCATTATACATTTTTCTCATTTACAACGATCACATTTTTGCTCAAGATTTCAAGACTCACCGGTAATAAGTTCCAATTGAATTGTAATCACAGCTAGCGTGTTCGAAAGGCAATTTTACAATGTGAGAGGAATAATTAAGTTCGGTGTTATTGTAATTCTGATACAGATTAGATATTCTCTCTTTGTCTTTATGTAAATACAGACACAAAATCCACTTTCTTTTATTAAAGATGAGCTGCCCAAGGGGGAGACATATTAAATATTTCATCTGCAGATATGGCACTCATTACACATGACGGTTTTGACATTATTTAATGCTTGGGGCTGACCTATCACGAAGCATAAAACACGAACACTTTCAATTTTTTTTTCAGATCTTTTAACTGCATTTAATCATAAGCAATGCTGGATATTTACGAAGCCTTTTGACAGAAATATTTACACAATACGAAAAGGACTTCAACCATGTAAATTGAATTTCCAAGCCATTGAATCATTTTGAGAAATAGCTTGGAGCAAAATGCATTTCTAACCAAAAGACATACAGTCGCTGTCTTTTATTTTATTATAAATCTTAGAGCAACTCATTTAATTGCTAATCTAAATGCTAAATGGCGATGAAGCTGTCAAGTGAACTTATTTTTTACAGCAAAGAGGTATTAATGTCCAAGAAATGACATTACAATTTTTTATATTTGTTGAGCCAAGAAAAATAATTCAGATCTTATTAAATTTGCTCTTAATGAAAATGTATTATGTGCATTTTAGATTAAATAAAATCTGCATGATGACAGTAAAAACAACATTTTTTTATATCAAACGTTCGTTATTTTATCACAATTATTACTCAACGATCGTCCAACAAAGAATTACCGGTATTCATTTAAATTTTTTTGTAATTAATTTACATTTAGTTACATTTCAATATATTATGTGCATTTTAGATTATATAAGAGCTGAAATTAAGCTCTTACACATTTCGAAATTAATGTGAATTGGAAAAATGTATACGAATTTGTAAAACTGGAGTTTTACAAAAAACAATTACCACCATAAGATGTACATGCTGAATTTTAAAGAACGCACTTAAAAACATGATAAAAGTCACAATTACATTGAACTTCATTAACCGTAATTCTTTTTGTGCCCCATTATTTGTTGTGTTTAGTCACATACTTCAATGACTTTTTTTTTCCCTGTGGCATTCCTTCCTTCTGTGTCGATGTATGTTATTTCATATTTTCCTGCTCTTTTTTTAGTTATTAAATAACATATTTGTGGAAATAGAAAACTCCTATGTCTCTTCCTGCTCCTGCATGTGAAAACAGTTCATGCTTTTTATTGCTATAAACTGATGCAAGCGACACATCAGCTAACAATTCTTCGGCTTGCACTGCACAGAAAAGGTCACAAAAAGCTTGAAATAACATAGAATTTAATCTGTGAATGTTTCCTGCTGAGTTTTTAGGGGTTTTGTGGACCTCTAGAAAAACAAATGGAATGCAAATAGTCTTTTCTCGTGGCTAGTTTTCTTTCTACCTGACCCTGTGTCTCACTGGGAGGCCTAAAGGGTTTTGATTTTGTAGTAAACCTGGCAAACTCTTTTCCATCGTGACTGCAAGACAACATTAATACTCTAAAAACCACCTGGGAGTTCATAGATGCCTTGCCAAGTGAGCTCTGCATGGTGGAAATGGCCGCCCGCATCCCACTTATCATCTCAGGGGTCCGCCGGAGTGAGAGTCCTTCTTTCTGCTCGCTCACAGCCTCCTTTTAGACGCCTTTTATCCTTTGAGATTGCTGAGCACATGTATTCCGGCTTTGTCCTTGGACGTCCTTGAGCAGTTATCTCCCCTGGTTTAACTTTCAGCGGCCACACACCTCTAATAACCGTCTCTGAATGGCGCATGTTTTAGCTTCAGGAGCTGACATCCGCATGTTGGACTTTTATTGTAATTGTAGGCCATGTTTCATGTTCTGGGTTTTTTTTTTTACTGTCTTGTCCTTTATTCCGATAGAGTAGATTGATTGTTCCTAAAGACCTGCTATTACACGATCACTTGATTTGATTTGTCGTGCTTTTTTCTCTTCACCAGTCTGATTGCATGCTTTCTAAACAGACCTCGACGTTTAAAACCACATTGATCTTTTTGATAGACATGTGGTTTGTAAACCAGGGAAATTGATCTCTCCGGAATCTCTCGCAGATATGTAAAGTGAGTGGGTTTTATTAATATAGCCACTAGGGGTAGTATTGAAATTGTACTCAGCATAAACCATCCAGTGAATTAACACACACACAGTGAAGTGAAAACAATCAAACTTAAGCCGTGGTGTGGGGGTCAGTGTCTTGCTCACCCACCGGACTGGGATTCAAACCTGCAACGTCTGGGTGACAGTTCAAACTCCTCAACAGCAGGACCACAACGACCTCTCTACCATATACTACAGCAGCGGTGGGGTCAAAACTCAAAATCGAAAAGCATAAACATTTATTAAGACACACTAAAACAAAACTTATTTTAAACATAAACATGGGAAAAAAAGCAGAAAGGAGCATTGTTTCAGAATAAATAATTGGACTCAACTTTAAATAATTTGTCCTCCATAAAAACTATCCAAATGTATACATTAGAAATATGAACCACAATTTGTGAAAAAGCACAAAGTAATATGAAGGAAATGTTACGAATTAAAAAATTATAATTGATACAAGGTGTGGCAACTAAAGCACTGCATTGGGGGATTCAGTAGTTTGGGTGTCATCAGCACTTCAGTATTTACTCCTAAAGAATGATTTGAAGAGATGGATCTAGGCTTGGTGGGTGTGGTGGAAGTGATGGATCTGATTTGAATCTGTTTGATTGTTGATGTATTGATTAGGTGTATTGTATTTTCTCCAAGGTTCTATTTAAGACATTTGACTACAGTAGATATACACTGTATATAAAGGAGAAGACCAACTGCTTTAAATGTTATGCAATTTTTGTTTGCTTTACTAATCCTCAAACTAGCCTACTGTCCATTTGTGGATAGAAAATGACCGTAAACTGTAAAACAAACAAACAAACCAACAAGAATTACGTAATACAAAAACGTTAGCCACTAAAAAGCATAAAGGTGATAATTTTACATTTTGTTTGGTGTATAAGAAGTGTATAAGATTGCCATGTAAAATGCGCCTAAACTTTATCTTTCTTACAGTTTCAGAGAAGGGAATAATGGATTTACATTATATTTTAGCTTCACTACAGGTTTGCATAATTTTGCATGCATGTTACACATAACTCTTTCTATTGTATGGAAGTCGCACATATTAACTGTTGAAATATTATAACTAGGCTGGTTGTAGAAAAAAATGATACTAAAGATTAATAAGACTAGAAATACTGTGCGAACAGAAAACATTTATGTCAAAGTCAAACCATCTTTCTCTTTTTGTTTTTCCTGCCATTCATTCTTTCTTTTTATGTCTTTTCTTTTTCATCTTCCATTTTCTTTTATTCTTTCCTTCACTCTTCATATGGCATGTTTTTCATTCTGCATTTCCCTTTTTTCTCGTTCATTTTACCATTTTTCTTTCCTGTTGTCTTTCATTATTTTCATTATTATACTTTTGTTGTATTTTCATTATTATACATTATTCGTTATAATACTCGTGTACATGCTACGTTTATAGTCTGTCCCGCTGGCTGGTGTATTAAATGCTGTAGATATTTTTACTGCTTATGTTACACGACACATTTCTCTGATTTGCTCAGTGAGAAACCAGTGTCTCCTCTTTTTTTTTCTTTAGCATCTGGATGTAACCTTTCCACGCATCCTGCGTGAGTCACTGAGACGATGGTGCCTGCGCTTGTGCTGAATGGTAAGGGCATCGCGCAGGAGCCTTCATGACTCCGACCTTTAACAGACAGCTGTGAGGATGACAAGAGCCGTGTGCTATCGTAATGAAATGAAAAATCAGACTCTTTTGAGAGAATTCTTTATTTTTTGTTGAAAAGGGTCAGTGGCGCAGGACGTGTGATGAATTAAATGAAAGATACTTTGTTTGTTTTATTCGACAAACAGGGAAAAATATTTCAGTTAAATTCCTCAACTTGACCGCAGGTGTAGTGGTAGCACTTTTGCCTAACAGCAGTCTTGTACAGTAAAGTAAAATGAGTGAAGCAAACACACACAAGTCTGGAGCAGTGGGCAGCGTTAATCTGTAGGGTTCGGAGGGGATGTGAGGGTCAATATCTTGTTCAAAGACACTCAGTTGTGAAACCCATCGGACCAGGATTCGAACCTGCAACACTTGGGTGGCAAGTCTAACTCCCTACTGCTGGACCACAACTCCTCCTTGAAGAGTCACTGTAAGTTTGACATGTGACGTTTACTGTTTTTGCTTTAGAATTTGTTTTTAGAGTCAGTTTTTAGATATTTATCTATTATCTTTTGTGTAGTGTACAGCCAACTGTGTTGACTTTGAAGCGCTTGATGAACAAAGTTGGATTGGATGTTATCTCTGTGCTTACGTGGGTTTCCTCTGGTTCTCCAATGTTTTTGTGTATCCCGCTCTCTGAATGGTTGGCCACCAGGCGTCCTGTCACCAGACCCAAAGTGGCTGAGAATGGCTCCATCACCTCGTCACCCAGAAATGGAAAAGCGGTTTAAAGAACAGAAGGACAGTGGTTGTGACGTCTCTGAGAAAAGAATGACGTCTCGTTGTCAACGAGAAAAAAGATTTACATTGTTAAACGACAACAAACTTTGCATCATGAGGTTTGCATCATTAAAACCAAAATAGACAGCCTTGGTGTTGTAGAAGTTAAATTATAATTAGGGTTTATGTAGTACTTTTGTAAATGCATGGGATGTTACTCTCTTGCCCGTGACTCTTGAAACCCCAAATCAGGTCCTAGTAGTTCCACAAAGGCTCCTGAATTCTCTCCTGGTGTGTCTTTGAATGTGATGGTTTCATGATTAAAAAAGCAAGATCCTGTTGTGTCGGCTGGAATGGGATCTGGTGGGAAAGCGGCGCCGAGATTAATATTTGATGGAGCATTGCACCTCCAACCTTTCCAGTTTCCCTCAGGTAGAAGACTCCACATTGACCTTTCAATACACACCTGTCACCGTGCTGCTTTTTGCCCAGTTGCTTCACTGAATCCTGAGATGAACTTGGATCAATATACAAGACTCACTGTAACCACCCGAGGATGGAAATTCTGGCTTATCTGTACCAAGCAGGGTTGCATCTGGGAGTCCGATCCCACCATGAGCTTCCTAGGCAGCTACAGGCTCATCTGTGCCAAGTTTGGGCAATATCTGGGCCAATTATGGCTCTGTTCTGGGCCAGAGGACATCTGCTCTCCTGGTTCCTGCTGACTCATCAATGGGGCAGTTGTGGCCTAGTGGTTAGAGAGTCAGGCAGTTGCAGGTTTGAATTTTGGACCACAACTGAAGGACAATCTTGCCGTTAGCGCGAGACACTGAACCCAATCTGCTTGTTCTGGAAGTCACTTTGCACAAGTCTGTCAAATAAAAAACGGAACGTGAATAATTGGCTGTTTGTGCATAAAGAGTGTGCATGAAGCTGTTCATTTCATCATTGAAATCTAAGGCTAAGATGCAAATATTTATTGCAGTATTTACTAACGCATTTTCCGATACAGGTCATAATACCGAAGCTAAAAAATAAGTTAAATGTGAATTTATGATGATCATTCCATCTATTGGAAAAATATCCTCCACATTAAGTTAAAAATAAAGACTGTTTACTTATATACTTAGAGACCTTTAGTTATTAAATAATAGTAATATTAATAAAATACATGTAAAATAGAAAGAAATAAAAAAAAAACCTGTCACTATCCAAAAAGTAATCTCAAACCCTATCTCAAACCCTGAAATTGCTGCTTGCTGCAACAATCAATTTATTTTTTATTTAAATTTTTTTTTTGGGCCTATTTTCAGTTTTTTTTTTTTTGCAAAGGGATTTCTTGCAAAATATCTGTGCTAGTGAGAATGATGAACAATAGTCTAGCGTTGATCTAGCCGGTGTGATAAGGGACGACCATGTCAAGGCTGTTAACCTCCGCTTAATCAATTCACAGTGTCTCTGCTTCTCTCGTATATTAAGAGGACAACAGAATAATTGGTTTTGGTGTTTGTTGGCTCCTTATCTGACATTTGCAATTTCTAACATACTTTTGGATCAGTGTGTAAGTTTGTTCTGTCTGTAAATGGCATGCTTTAGAATATTTGACCGAGATTACCAAACATCTTTCCTCAGGTCCAGATGATTTCCGCAGTCTCTCTTTTGTTTTTGCTGACTGCATTATTTGTATTTTTGTATTCTTTGCATTTTGCACAGCACAGTAAAATCCTTTTCCATCAGGTGATGAATAAAAGGGATGCTACATTATTGAGGAACTGATTTATTCTTCCGACTGTTTGGCTGTGCTGCTCAATTTCAGTGAAGGTTCTGAAAAACCTTAGAAAATCCTTCTTTGTTAAGAATTTATTTTGGGTTTGAAATTAATGTAGTCTTGAAGTCTCTTAGTGATCTTGCAACAACATCTTTAGGTTCAATAACAAATAAAATGTTACCAGAGGTGCTTGTAAAGAAGAATGTAGAGATTCTCAAATGCTCAAATTCCATTTCTAAGCATTTGCTTTTGCAGTGACGTGATTGGAGATGTAGTAGAAATAAAGATCTAGGCCACTGTGTGAATGTGTGTCCCACTTGTTGATTGGTTGGCCACTAATTCAGGGGTTGTGTCCTGCTTTCAAGCCAGAGCTGATGGGATTGGCTCCAGGTCTCTCCAAACCAGGAATAGAAAAGTGGATGGACAAAGACAGACCGACAGATTGATCGATATGCAGACAGATCATTAGACAGACAGATCAATAGGCCGACCCATCGATAGAGACCGACAGATAAATGAATGGATAAAATTATAGACAGACTAACCATTTGATAGAAAGGCACAGACAGATAAATAAGTAGATAGACAAAGATAGTGCTAAATACAGACAAATTGAGACAGAGAGACAGATTAAAAGATAAATGGATTGATACAGATCAATAGACTGATATAATTGACAGACAAACGGCTCAATGTACAGTTAAATCAAGAGACAAACATACAGACAGACAGACAGATGGATAGGCAGACACTTTGTTACTCAGACACATTGGTGAAATCACAATTTATTGCAAATGTGTTGCAAAAATGGAAATTTTTACAAATATTTCATTCTTTTTTGAAAGTATCTGGATAAAGAGTCAGAAATTTTGACAATCATTATGTTGATGACACAGCAGTGAGACTCATTCAGTGTGAAGAACGTACTAAGGTTACAGTTTCCCGCAGCCTTTAATTGTTTCTGCTGCAGTTCCTGCGCTTAATGAGAATTTGCTTTTATTCCCTCTTATGCCCAATTACCTGGAATAGACAGTAAATCACTTTGTTCTGTGCAAACCCACTTTTTCCCTCTAAAAAGTGCTTGATAAAACCTGGTTGTGTACTTTTACACAATGCGGTGGACATTTAAAGCGATGTGCGCATTAATATAGTTCCTTGACAGAATATGTTTTATTTAATCATTTATTGGACCATTTAATCCAAAGTAGAATTTTGTAATTTCAGAAAAAATGTGGAACGTGATGAATATAATGTTAAAAATGGTAGGTTTTTTTTATTTCCATTAAATCAGTTGAGGGTCGAGTTGAGCTGAAACGGAATTAAAAAACAGTTTGAAAAGGGAAAAGAAAATTGCTTTCAGTCTGACTATCCTTACCACTTTGTGCCGCACGGCAACGTAGAGTGATGCTTTTGTAAAATATATACCAACCTAATTGAACAACTTGTGTCTGAATCATAAGCTGTTTAAAAAGTTTTTTTAATTTAGAAGTTTATTTAAAAAGTGTTGATGTTTTTCTGGCTGGATTTTAAGTGTATCTCTGGAAATATTTAGTAGTATTTGTTTCATTGCGTTATTTTCAAAATGCACTATTCTTCCAAATTCATTACTAAATGCACTAAATAATAAATGCACAAGATATGAGCAATAAAAGACCAAATCAATAATGTATAGGCTTCATTGAAGCAAAGCCATAAAAACATCAGGGTGTTTTCTTGCAAAGAGCAACAGAAGATCTGCAGCGAGCTAAGGAGATGTTAGTTTGAGGCAGTCTGATCAAACCTCTTCATCTGTACCTGAACTCAAAGCTCCTCTTCCTCTGTGTACAGCTTCATTTTTTTTGTTTCTTTATCAGCTTGGGCAGACCTCCTCCTTCTCACACGGGAGGAACAAATGGGCTCCAGAAAGCCCATTCCTCCCCAAGCCTCATTAAATGGAGGGTGAAGCTACTTCACTCTCCCTTTGCTGTTCACCCCTTCCATCGCCAAAACCCTGTCATCTGAAAAATACTAGAGAAAGAAAGAAAGAAATAAGATACAGAACAGATCGTGCCAGGCAGGATGGATTCTGCTGCCAAAAGAGGTTCTGCATCAAAGGAACCCAAGAGGAGAAACGCAACCTTCAGCCAGTGAAAGAGGAATCGAAAAGAGACTGGTTGAGAGAGAGAGAGAGAGAGAGACGGGAGGGGAGACAGAAAGTGAAAGAAAGATAGGGAGACTGGGTAGAGAAAGTGAAAGAAAGATAGGGAGACTGGGTAGAGAAAGTGAAAGAAAGAAAGGGAGACTGGGTAAAGAAAGTGAAAGAAAGATAGAGACATCTGATCAGAGCCTTAGAAATCCATTGAGATGGCGGGTGGCAAAAAGCGAAAGACAGAATAACGGAAAGGCTTTGGAAGATAACCGTGCATTAACATTATTATGTCAGCAGGACTAAGGGAAGCGCTTGCTACACTTGACCTTTCCATGACCCCTACACTAGGTTATCAATCTTCTTCCTGTCATAGAATGGAATGAACAAATACAACAAAAATATTGAATTTTAAAAAGGTTTGAAAATTTAAACTAATATTTAGGTGAGTATTTTGTAATCGTTTTCAAGACTTTTAGCCCGACAGCATTTTTTTTTCTGATACAGTTTAAAGAAATGGTATAAAAAAAAAAGCTAGGGAAAATGATGGAGAAAATAAAAGTGACAACAGGACTGGTGTCACTTAAAAAAACACAATTTAACTGACACCAGAAAGTAAGCAAAAAATGTTTTCATTTAATTTTTTTGAATATAAAGCACTGGATTATAAACTCTCTCTGCAAGTAGTCACTCCAAAGTGTGAATTACTATTGAGGCCTAGAGTTCATGCGACGTTTCCCGTGACTCTAAAATCGAATAAGCAGTAGAAAATGGATGTATGGATTACAATTTATGAACATCTATTTTCTTATCTTTCTTTCTCACATTGTTTTTCTGGATTAAAAGGCGCACAGGTAATTTTTTTGTTACACTTCACACTGAAAAGGTATAGTAAATAAGACATAACCTAAAGATGAATGTTATTAAGAGTTATTTTACGGATGCAAATAAAATAATGCAAATTACAGATGCAAATAAAATAATTTACAGATGCAAATTGTTCATTGAAATTCCACCAATTTAGAAACCATGTCATTATTTTGTATATATTGAAACTAAATATAACTAAATCCAGACCTGACACACGAGCAAGGCCGAAGCATTAACACATAAGATAGGGCAAGAAAGAGTAATAGTGCCTATTAAGTTGCGAAACCGATGGAGCGTCCTGCAGTTGTATTGTTGAAGCTGCCAATTTCACCACCAAAAAAGTCAGAGCAAGGTGTTGTGTTGTGCTGTGTGTGTAGCAGGAAGCTGTTTGTACGGTCTGATAATTGGGCAGTAACTCAAAAAACATGTGTGTGGCCCCAGAGACACCGCTGATCTAACTGCACTTGTGCAAGTTGGGCTTTTTCTGTTATCACTAGTTGAAGCCCTTTCTGTCATTTATTCTATTCCCCTGACCCCGACTGCAGATGCGGTCGACAATCTTTTAGACCTCACTGTTCTGATTCAAGAACTTCCATTATATTCACACTTCAAACCCACATGCTGCAATTAAAGCTTCTCAAGACCACTTCACTTCCATTTGGTCAAAGCTCTTAAGAGTCGACGTTCTTTCTCGGCTAAGTGGAAAACTTTAAACAAGGATTTGTTGTTATTTTATATT
This sequence comes from Paedocypris micromegethes, assembly GCA_028031935.1. NCBI lineage: Eukaryota > Metazoa > Chordata > Actinopteri > Cypriniformes > Paedocypris > Paedocypris micromegethes. Next base: position 13,625,139 of record CM051501.1, on the reverse strand, counting down.
GTTCCATTTATTTATTTTCCATTCCAACTTTGTTAAAATGCCTAAAGAGTCTTTAGGTTTTGAGCAGTTTGGTGCATAATTTGCAATGGTAAAAACGTCCGATTGTTCTGCTTAGGTAATTGTCGAGAGCTGTTGTTTTAATAGAATAAAAAGCTACAAGATTTAGTTTTTTGGCTGACTACACTTGAATTTGAACACCATATGTGCTTATGTGTGTGTGTGTGTGTGTGTGTGTGTGTGTGTGTGTGTGTGTGTGTGTGTGTGTGTGTGAGTGCTTGATACAAAAAAAATATGAAAAGCAATTCATATTCAGCATTATAAAAGTCTTGAATAAAACTAAATACGTATAGGTTTTCCAATGGAGCAGCACCACTAGCAGTTTTGGGCCTTATAACAAGTGTAATGTTGAAGTTGAGTCTTCATCATTACTTGAGTCCTTCACCTATTTGGCACATTTTACATAAACATCATTTTAGATGGATGTTTAGCTTCAAAAATGATAGATGTTATGAGATTTTTCAGTTTTTTTCACAAAATTATGTGAAATAATATAGCACTGCCCAAAACAATCAAATTGACTCTACTGTATGACACTAAGATTCTGCGCACACTGTATCGATTGGCTAAGTCACTAAACTTCATCTCACTGCAGATGTCCACATCCTTTCTGCTCAGACGTCAACAGCCATCATCTGTTCTCTTATTTGTCTCCACAAGCATGTTTTGCTCATTTAACATCATTACATTGGCTGACGGCCAAAAGTCAACATACATTGCACATCTGATGACCACCTGCAGACCCTGCTACCTGCGGTGAAACATCTCATTCTCTCTTGGGTCACCCAAGCCCGTTTCTTCAAGCCCAATCCTCAGTTGAATTGATAGCAGTTTGACCGGCCTCAGCAGAAGCCAGGAAACATGGTTCTTCCTCCTCCCCACTAAACTCGTTCACCAAGGTCACAGATCCCCAGCTGACGGCTCAACTGCCAGCTACAAACTGCGTCCAAATGAAAGAATATCTGTAAAGCGTTGAGCACGTCTGTCTGCCAGCCGGTTTCGGAAAGAAGAAGAAAGGCCACCATGGAGAGAAGGTTTGGGCCTCCATCCAGCAGAACTCAGTATCAACAAAGCAGCGTTTCTCCCACATAAAGAGCCTCACTGAGTCAACATTTGCAGAGAGCACGATGTCCAATCCATACCCACCCATGGGATAGGGTTGAATGTCAACGTTATGGTTATGAGTTATTTATAGGACCATAATGCCTTATTTTTTAAACATGAAGAAGTTGGTGTAGAATGAGAAATTGAGAAATGACTATTCCATATTGAGGCAGTGACATATACCATATGCTGAGTGATTTACACCTCAGCAGGTTTACAAATCGACGGACTCAGCCATGCTGGAATCGAGGGTCCGCATCCTGTGGGGTATTTTTTAAAACTATTTTTTTTAACTATTTTTGTTTGGTTGTATAAATAATGCATGAAATAAAAAATGTGAGGACGACGTAGTGCAGTCATGGCTGAAAAGTTGCAGTTTTTAAATTTAGAGATGCTGTTACTGCAGGTCTCTGCTTTTACTCTGAGGACAAGCTCAAAGCCTTCGATTCCACGGAAATATTCATGCCGTAATGTCTCTGAGGTCAACAGTAAAGAAAAGCATAGTATTTAATGAAACTGTTTGGAAACAGCAATTTGTACAGTTCTGTTTAATGTTAAAAGCACAACAAGTTTAATCTGTTTCTAGTGCAGATTGACAAACATGAGCTTTAACATGTGCCCTTAATCTCTCTCTCTCTCTTTCTCTCTTTCTCTCTTACTCCCTCAGTGTCTCTCTGACTCTCTCTCTCTCTCTCTCTCTCTCTCTCTCTCTCTCTCTCTCTCTCTCTCTCTCTCTCTCTCTCTCTCTCTCTTTCTCTCTCTCTTTCTCTCTTTCTCTTTCACTCTCTCTCTCACTCACTTGTTTACTCTCTTTTGGTTTCTGTAAACATACACACAACATCAGGTGGTTCTGAGATGTTTTCCAGAAAATGTAATTAAAAGTTATGTATTGTTTACAATAAAATTAGAAATGAACTATGCATTTTTGTGTGTGTGTATATATATATATATATATATATATATGATAGTATGTGTGTATATCTATATATATATATATATATATATATATATCTGCATATATGTACCCTGTATGTCAATTTGAGCAGGGCATATAATTTGAATATTTTCAATCATTTCAGTAAGTCCATTAAAAAAGTAAAAAAGAAAAATTGATACTGTTCATTTATTACAGACAGACTGATGTTTCAAATGATTTGTGCAAAATAAAATTGTAAAAACGCGCCTTACAAAAGCTCTGACTGAACTTGAATTATTTTGTCAAGAATTGGATGATTATGACTGAAAATTCCAAATTCTGTTAATTATCCATTACTTAGTTTCAATAATTATGTAATTACATTATTGGCAATGCTATAATAATATAAATTATACAAATGTTTGCCAACTGAAATGTATGAACATCAAAAGTATGAGCGTGAGAGACTGAAAGACTGCGGCAGTGCGGCATGACCCTGAGTCTCCAGCGATATGAGAGTCCAGGTTAATCTGATAAGATAAAAAAAGATAGGACATTACTTATTGCCCTTGTGGGTTGATGTACGAAGTACAATAATTATGCATTATATGCAAATGACAAAGACAACAAAAATGAAAATAAACAGCCACATAAATAAGAAAAAAGCAGCTCTTCTGCATTTTGGTTGTGACATATTGCAGAATATTTTTTCTATAGGTTTAGGTCAGACAAGATTGCTGGCAGATTTAAGGTAAATTTGAGTACAGTATTTCGTTAATCAGTAGAGTTTTTTCACAAACGTGAGTGTGTTACAGCTGATCTTATTAAAATAGTTGCTATCTCATCACACATTTTGATGTTTTACTGAGGACAACTGAAAAAAATCATTGCTTATAGACTATACGACCAAACAAAATGGACTTTTAAAGGCCACATCATTACTTCTAAAATGATATGCGGGGAGTTTTAGCATGTAAGAGCTTTCCATCTTTAAAATTCCATTAGGGACAGGCTGAATACAATTTGGGAGCTATTTTAACAATGAATGTGCCTTTCCAAAACAAAACTTAACTGAAATGGCCATAAAATGATGGACGAATTGAAAAATCATTACACGTTTACAGATAATACAGATGCTGTCTAATCTGCTTGGTTTCAATTTAGCGTGGGATTTCAAAGTACAGAGTTTGTTCTCTATTAAAGAAAGACTTCCTGTAATCATAATTAGTACGATCGAGTCTGGAAAAATAGGTTTCGTCCTGTTAAAAATATCATAGTAAATAGGTTTTTATGATAGCTGCACTTGTGAAATATTGTCCTGCATTATTATCTAAATCTTTCATCCTTTTTCAACAACGCTTTGAAACCGTTAAAACTGATAAACGCCTTACAATTGCTCTGAACTTGAACCGCTTTTCCATTTCTGTGTCACAAAGAGCTAGAAGCAAAAATATCTCTTAATTAATACTCAAATACTAAAACGGCTGTGAAGCTGATGATAATACCCTTTATTGCAATACACAAGACTGACCATCATTTTTATGAACTGATTTTACAATTCTTGGTCATTGGAAGCTGGAGCCAATCACACACCAGAATAGAGGCCAACGAATCACAGGCCAGGACTCACACACACTCACTTTTTTCCTGACTTGATTTCTCCTCACGTGTTTTTGTGAGGAAACCCACCAATGCACATCTAGAGCATACAATTGCCACACAAAAAGCCAAATCAAGGCCTTGAAATCAAGCTACATCTTTCTATTTTCAAACATCCAGGAAGCATGTTTCTGCAAGTATTCCTTGTTTGGATTGGTTTCCGTGTGTCTATAAGTACATAACAGCTTAGGGACGAGGGTGGCCTTCTATGTGGTGGATGCTTCTACTGGTACCAGGTGCATTTCAATAAATGTCATCTAATATCCAATGGAGATGTGTTTTCTCAACAGAGCTCAATCCACCTCCATCCGCCCGGACTCACCCTGGTGCTGCCCAGTCTCCTTCCTAAACATTCCTGACATTTACAGCACATTATCCAGTTCTGAAGAAGTGAAGGGCAGGACGGGGAAGAGAAAAAAACGTGCATCATGAGTCAGTTTTACAGGGTTGGAGTCTTGCGCCACTGCGCTGCTGCTAATAGAGAGTCAGGTGCAGATTAGAAAGCGCACACACCACACACACACACACACACACATACGCACACGTTATTGTAAATGTATCCACAGATCTCCATTTTTCCGTCTGTCTGTCTCTGTCTGTCTTTCTCTGTCTATCATCATCATTGTTCTTAGCTCCCTGTATGTCCATCAGTAAAGCTCACATTTCAAACAATGTTAAATGTCTGATTCACAGTTGTTTGAAATGTATTTACATTAAATATAAATCGCTCTACATAAAAACAATTGGCATTGATGACAATTATCAAATAATGTCCATCTATTTTTATCACTCAGCTTTAAATCCACATCGTCTAGTTGAGATTAAATCATCTGTGCGTTTGACTGTGCAACCTATGTGATACCATCTGGCCTGAGAACAGAACCTTGAAATGATGAGAAATGATAATTAAAACGATAATTAAGTCCAGATGTTACTGATCTTTTAGTGCTGACATACATCACAGCGGCAGATAACGTTTCTGTGCGTCTCCATCATTACCGCGTGTGTTATAAATCATTATCGCGCTTCTTTCTATTTGATTTCTGTCCAGTGGGATAATTGGTGATGTCTGATATGCCATCATTCGTCTTGTTCAATAGAAACCAGGCTACCCGGCTAGTTTTCTTCTGATTATTTGTATTGTTCACTTCTCAGTGCCGTGAACTCCAGTATGGCAATTATCAAATGCACACCTTGTTGCTTCTGCATTATGCAGGAGTTTGGAATGGAACTGTTCTTGATTTAGGAAGTCGGCTGTGTCTGTCAAGATGCAAACAAACGTGATGGAGTGTTTTCTCTAAGTCAGGGGAGAGGACGTGGTAGTAGAAGAGGATTTTGATGGATCGTTTTAGCTTGAGAATCTTGGAGTTTAAAAGAAAAAAATTAAAGTAACGGCTTGTGAGTAGGTGGCATTGTGGTGGGAGAGCTATGGCCTCACAACAAGAAGAGCATGTTCCAAAGTCAAGTTTGAGGTTTGTCTTTCTGTGATTGTTTCGGGCCTAGTATTTCCTCTGGATGTCCTGTTTCCACAGTCCAGATAGATGCAGGACATTTGGAGACTGGGAAATTGTCCATACTTGTGAGTGCTGTTCTGTGATTGGACAACCACCAAACTGTCCTGTGATTGGCTCAAGTTCTCAGTGACCCAGAAATGTAAAATCAGTTCAGAAAATGAATGGTTGGACTTGTAATGCAATCAAGGGTATTGGCATCCGCTCCATAACATTTTTGGTTGTTTGACTGGAAAACATATCTGCACAGAAACAACTCCAATTCAGTTTTTATCCAGTAAAAGAGAGCAATAAAGCTCGGCAGAGGATGTCAAGACTTATAATTAATGATTACTCCATTATCTTTTTTAATCCAAGACAAATGATGGCTGAGATGAAAAGCTTTGGGTGAGGTTTTGGCAGTCCGTGTTCCCAGAGGTCTATCTGCGGTGGTAGTGAATCTATTAAAACCCTCACCTCGTGACTGGGCACAACCACTCTCCTGAATATTGATTCTCTTATTAAACTCTGTGGCATAACTGTCGGTAGTAAGTTAGACGGCATTTGAGAATTAGAAGGGTACAGGACACCAATCATTATCATATAGATAATCACCTTAAAGGGCAAGTTCTTATGCGTTTTAATGCATTACTTTGCTTCAAAATTCTCTGAAATGCTGATCACATTTGGTCATGCCCTCAAAGGAAAAAAAAAATCTGATTGGTTGATGGATATTCAGCTCATTAATCATCTGGATTACTCATGGTTACCAAGACCAGCCATTAAAGACTCTTTCATACAACAAGGCTTCTAGGAAATACATAAAAAGTTATCAGGAATCAAAGCATGTTATGGCCTAAATGGTTACTGGAAAAGTCCATCTAAGAATATATCTCTTTATTCATCTGGCTGGGTGAATTATTGATGCGACTTAGCAGAACAAAACAAATCTTATTGGAAACTATCTTTTTCATCTCTTCAAAGCAAGAACTAATCCCCTCTCGTCCATTTTGCAGGCAAGACGGATTTTTCTCATTCAAAGACGGCTGTTCGGTGTACTTTCTGAGCTTGTTGATTTTATAGTCAGTTTGAAATCAAGGTTGCATACGCGCTACGCTCTCAAACCCCGGAATATTTTTCACACTTACGTTAACTGAACTATTCATTTACATCAACAAGGCAAATTAGGCAATCCGTTACGTTACTTGTAGAAACTATTTACTGACTGCTCATCAGCCGCGTCGTGTTTACGGCACCGTAATGGGCTGCAGTGGAGCGGAAGGTCACGTGTGCATTAATGAGATAAGGTTATGCTTCATATGTTTTAGCCTGGGCATGTCCTCCATCCGTGACAGATAGATGTCCATCAGTGCTGATGTAGCTGTGTTTGTCCTTTTTTTTAGCCATCTACCATCCATTTTCACTTTGAACTTCTCTATTTAATCTCGCCCTGTTTGTCCCCATTGATCTGATGCTTAGGTTGTGCGAAAGAAAGATTTCTCCTTCTGTTGAATTTATATTATGCAAGAAACTTTTACTATTTTTGAGTGTGTTCATGCTCTTCTTTAGAATCAAACCCATGGATGAATTCATTTTAACTAGGTGATTGGATAAATAATTTGATGAATTATTTGGTGGACTGACAGAAAAAATAATGGCTGGACAAATGAATGTATGTTTGGGGGGATAGATGGGATGAATAAATGTTTGTTTGGTTGATTGGATAAACTAATGCAGAGGATGGCTAGATCCATGATAAGGTGGACAGATATACGGATGAATGATGTATTGACAAATAGATGGATAGAAGAATAGATTAATAGATAGATGGATGGAGGAATAAAGGTTTGATTGGGTGTGGGTTGATTGGAGGAATACCGTAATTTGATGGATAGATGGATAAAACCTATGGCCGAAGAGTGTAATTATACATGTAGTGTTCACATTACGGAATAAAGAAAACGTTTTTATATGAATCTTTAAATAACTTTCCAAAGGCTGTATGTTAATTTAATTTAATTAAATGTCAGCCCGGAATAAAGAATCACAGTGACAGCAACATTTAAACAAGTCTTCCAGGCTGGAAATAAAAGGTACTTCAGCTGTCAGACAGGTCTTTTGACAATTCATCGGCTTTGTTGAACTGGGTTTCTCATCAGTCACATCTATTATGACGGTTAGACAAACCTCCTGGCAGTTCAACTGTAAATGAATGGAATCTGTTTATTGGGAAAGCATATAAACAAGATTACAAGCTGGTAAAAATAAAGGAATGCGGCTCTTGCTATGCAATTTTTTGCAATATGCAATAAGATTGGAAACATTCACATGAGGTTCAGACGTCTGATCACTTTATCATTTGTATCTGTCTGAAATGACACACCCATCAAAACCATTACTATAGTGAGTAAAGCAACATTTTTCACACTGCTACACCGCTAGAGTAAAACTCAAGCACATTTAAAACGTTTGTCTGCAGTAATCAAAACCACAAGCTCATGAGCTCACTTTGCTAAATAAAGCTAAATCAACCGTAATTGCTAAAACATCAGAATGTTAAACGCAGAGAGACTAGTTGTTTATGCGTTTTAAGATAGTAATCTTATACAGATCATGGTCTTGCTCAAAAGAACAGTGTAGCATTAGGACATTTTTGCCTCAAGCCTGGAACAAAATTTAAATTTAAACTTAAACTTTAACTTAATTTATTTTATTTTAACTTAAATGTGTAGATGTCATGTTTAAAGATACATTTTTGGAAGCTTATCACTTTTTAATTAATTTTACTCTTTGCATTATTCTCGTGTCACGCTCATGGACTGGTATTCGGACTACAAAGACCAGGATTCTTGTGTTTGTTCTCTTCCTGAATTTGTAGTCACGTGTCTCATTGTGTTCACCTGTTTCATCTTGTTTGTCAGTGTATTTAAGTTGCCACATGTGAGTGCACCCTGCTCTGGGAGGATCGTAACATCTCGTTCTTACAGGACAATAATCTAATTAAAAATGGTCTGTTTGCCTGCCTGGACACAAAGAATTGGATAAAATTCAAACAAAAACTCAAATTTTAAATCACAAGATCACCGAAGATTTGTGAGAGGAAGGGCTATAGAACCATGTGCTGTGACTGAATGGGCAGGAATGTCACTGGAGGAACTTTTAAAACCAGCAAGTTAATAAAATTGTGTTCTCTTCAGACTTTTTCAAACAGAATTTTGTCTGTTGTATGGTTCCATGCCTTCCACTCAGTGAACAACGTGGTTTAAAAAAAATCCATTGATAAGCCTTCAGCGTTTTTTGGTTACCTGAGTGATGAGTCCGACCGGCAGATACGGACCCTTGCTCTGACTTGGTTCCACACCTTGTCGTTCCTGCCAAGTGAGTGACTCTAGAAATGAAACACCTGTGGGAAGCTTTGTCCTCGCATTAAAGCGCAGCCACAAATTGAAAGGTCGTTATTTAGCTCGGCTGCTGACTCTGTAGAAATGGACCACTTAGTGGGGGCAGGGGAAAGGGCATCGAGAGGGCAGCCTGAGCCTCTTTTCTGTATAATACAACATTAATGAGAAATAGATGGAAGACTGGAAAAAAAGATTAGGCCTGGAATTGGCTTATGGTTTGATTTTATGCCTGAAATAAAAGGAAAAACCTATGTTTTCCCTGCGAGTTTCTTTGAATAAGCAGAATCCTCATTGATGAATTGATTTCCTGTTTTTGTTTTGAACGGCACTGGACGACGGACTTGCCTTTGAATTATACTTATAAAAATCAGAGTTTGTTTTAATTGAGGAGAGTTTAATCTCTCAACACGAGCCTTTATTATCGCATTACTCTTTTAATTATTGATTGCTGTTGAGAAGTGACAATATAATTATTACAGGCTGGAAAAACGTCAGTCAGACAGGTTTAATCAAGCCAGTTTTACCCGACTATAAGATTGTAAGTGTTTGATGAAGTGTTTTGTATGGTCTGGTTTGGAATTAAATGTGTTGATTCCAGGAAGGAAGTTTTGTGACCTATGAAAACATATAAATTTGGGTCCTGGAATAAAGTTTATTTAAATTTAAGTTCATCCCTGGTTGCTTAAATGAGAAACAACACGTGGAAAATCTCCAAATCAAATTTTGTAAGCAAAAACATAAAACTTTGTATATATAATGATGATTAGCCACTGAAAGTAATAAATTGTGTAAGAACCAAACAATGTTTTAATTTCTCACAAAATGAATACAAATCGCAAATCGGCATTTAGCTCGCTCAAACAATAGAAATTACCTTGTAATGGGTTTGCTTTAATTAAAGACATTACACAACTGGTTTCTCTAAGATTTTGTTTATTTGAGTACTGAATGTTTATATTTTATCTTTAGAATAGAATAGAATAGAATATAGAATAGAATAGCCTTTATTGTCACAGTGCAGATATACGATGTGAGTCATGTAAGTGTACAGTGAAATTACAACAACTCCCCATTCAGTGCAACACGTATTAATAAATCTGTTTCAAAATTTACAATGGTACAATATATTACAGTCACAGAACACAGAACTTTACAGCAGTGGAGAGTATTTATGGATATATGTGGATTATATAAAATATATAGATTATGTATATATGTATTTAGACTGCAAGATTCTAAATATCTTGATTTTAAAAAGAAGTTTGATTGTTTATAATATTTTTGTCTGTTTTTATGTAAGGACAATAAACTGTACCGTTGAAATTGTATTTCTTAACTGTTTAAACAATTACTAACATTTATCTGCTTGAATTTTGTGTGCTACTGTAAATGCTTTATACTGATCTAAAATGTCTTTTATTAATTTTTGAAGTTTTTTCAAAAATGTGTTTATTATGTCACATACAAAAATAATATAAAAATGTACAATTGGCACTTTCATTGCTGCATTACTTTGGGAAGAGTTGTCTTTTGATTTACAGCACACATAATAAAAGCTTGAACATCGCAATTGCCGCTTTCTTGTTGCTAAAATAAAAGTATTGATCATCTGAAAACTGTTTAAATGCCAATTAAAAAAAATGTGTAAATGCCAATTACAAAACATGTATTGTATTTTTCATAATTTTAGATTTAACATCACATCTTTTCAATATCTCTCTAAGACTTTGTCAGGTGAAGACGCATGTGTGTATGAAGATGTCACACAGAATTTTTTTTTTTTTTCTCCATTCTTCATTGCATGGAAGAAATTGAATTGGGATGTTCAGCTCGTTCTCATTTTCCCTCTGGCTTATGACTGGATGTGTATTCAGAGCAAATGAAGTTTTGCGTCTGCGAACATTTATGCAAAGTTTTAGAATCAGGCTTGGAGACATTAGGGTTATTTTACCTGCATCAGTGGAACAAGAAATCAAAATGATTCCGGCTTTTATCCCACAAGAATGTACCAGTGACTGCCAGACTCCAGATCAGATAGAGAGCCATCTCTCCCAGACCTCACTTAAACCCAGTATCAGAGCAAGAGAAGTTTGGCTGTTAATGCTTGGTGCATACGCTCATGAATCAGACACTGAAATGCCAGTTTAAATGCCAGTGAAACTGTTGGTGTAGTTCATTTGTGAAGCGACAGTTCCATCTCAGTTTGGCTCATCAGTGGAAGCCCTGTGGGGTCTGACGGGCCTTGGATGTCGGACAGTTCTGTCGCTCAGGGTTCGTGGCTCTATGGACCAAGGATGATTAAATGCCTAATGAATCCAGTGTGAAAATCTAGCACCATCTGGAGGGTATGATCTTCCTCTCTTCATCCAACGGTTCTGGAAAGACTTGTGCGGAGCTCTGTGAATTTGTTTGTGCGAATAGAATACTAAAGTTTAAAATTTTCAATTGTTTTAAAGCAAACAAATTTCAGTATACCATATATAAAAAAACCCTTTTGTTTAAATTGAAGCATATGAGTCAAAAGCATATTTGCCAGCAGTCCGGAAAAACACACAAAATAAAAGAGACCATAGTAAACGCACTCACACAAACAATCTGAAATGTAAATATTTTCTAGTTTTTGTTCCTAAAAAATGTTTTTAATCGTAATACATGTGTAACCTGAATACAATATTAAACTGTTAATTTATTTTACTTGTATAACAACACAATGTACAGTTGTTTAAACCATTGGTTGGTTGTACATGCAGAAACCATCATTAATCACATTTTCTTACTCAACGTATAAGAACGTAAATAAATACGTTGAACTATAACGTTGAACTTTTACACTAAAGATTTGGATTATCAGTTAACAAAACAATCCTGGAAGTCTCTATAATTTCTCTATAATTATAAACTATAAGTAGTGTAAGCAGAAATACTTTCCTAAACAGAAATATGTAGCACATTTCTTCTTTTTTCCGAACCCTTTCCATTTTTGAGTCCGCCAATCATAGCAACTTTAGGCCTGAAGGTGGAGCACATCGTGCATTGATGGCCAACCAATCACAGAGCAGGACACACAATCACATCAATGGTCAATAAAATACTGGTCCAGACTACAATACTCCTGCATGTTTCTGGACTGTGGAATGAGACCGGAGACGCAGAGAAAACATATGCAAGCACAGGTAGAAATTGAAAATGTCCCACAAAAAGACCCCAATTGGGCCTCAAACTTGATTCTGGAACTCGTCCTCCATTCTGCGAGGCAACAGCACTAACCACTACGCCACCGTGTGGCCTTCCTCATTATTATCTTGACTAATTTCTTTTCTCACAACATATGAAATGTGACATACAAGCTTTAGTAAATACTGAAACATTTTTCTGGAATTATAATGACTCTCTTGCCCTTTTTGATTCCATGTAATTTTTACGACAAATGCTGTGCGTTTTTTTTTAACCGCCTCACTCTGTCTTTACCTGGTGCCAGTGCTTTCATTTCGTTTGCGAAGACAGACGCTCCTACCTCGCTGCTCTCATCACATTTTCTATTTGAGTGTCAGCAGCCAAACGCATCCAGTCACCCCGCAGCGATGATTACTCTCTCAGCGGCCGATGTCATTGCCTGGCCTTACCCTCTCTTTCATTTATTCTTTGTCTCCAAGAAAGGAGGTTATTTTTCCCTTCATACAGTACCTCATTTTGTTCCTTTGCAGTGTTTTCAATATGCAGGCTGTCAGGCTGTGATGCACTTGACTCTTGACCTTGAAAAAGACGGAGCGAGAAAGATGTGCAAGGATATGCTTTATTTTGTTTAGTTGGCAGATACAAACTTGAAAAACGGGGAAGAGCTAAAGCTTTTACCAACGGGTCAATTTTTTAACCAATCAGTTACTAAACCAGTTACTAGTAACCTAGATACTCATTTAATATTGAGAAACAAAATCTATTGACCACACGTGATTCTTCCCGAAATAATGTAATATACAAAATCCTGTGAGCACACACAAGAGCAAACATGATATTTGTGTTTTGACAAATCCACAAATTGCACATCACATTTGCTCCAAGGATAAACCTGACGACAAGTAAGAACGCCCACATATTCAGGGGCTGGGATGGTGGGAACAAACCAGAGGCCTGGAAGAATCCCACTCAAACGCAAGGAGAATATGCTCCACACACAAACTTGAGAACTTGAAGGCAATGTCTCCAACGGCTTCTTGTAGCAGCGCTAACAGAGAGTTGCACAAACTGGCACGGTGGTGTAGTGGGTAATCTCACAACTTGAATGATAAGCTACCAAAACTCCTGTACAGGCATGATTTTTCTTCTTAAAAATTACCGATATTATGACACTAAGGTGCCTTGGGAGAACAGAGGGTGCATGTGTGATGGTGTCTTATCACCCAGTTAGCACATTAAAACCCCATGATGTAGTTTGTTTTGTTAGGCAGAGCAGCAGTTGTCCTCTTCAGCACGAACATAATTGTTTATCAAATATGACATTTTTGGCATATAAATATACAGTCGGTTCTGTATAATTGGGAAAGGTTCATCTGGACAGCTTATTTGGACCAAATGCTCTACCAATGTGAATCTTATCATCTTATCATGACTCTCCGGAATCAACCGTATCAATTTAACATTGATTGATTGATTGATTGATTGATTGATTGATTAAATCACCCATACGGCTGTTGTGGCATTAGAGATTAATAATTGTTACCATAACGCTGGAAAAAATTGACTGATTTATACAAAAACTAAGAGTCTTTGAGCAAATCACTGAACGCAATCGGGCAATAACGCCACATATGGTCTAGCGACTCCTGTATGGGAACAAAATTTCAAGCAATTTTCCACCAGGGATGAATAAAGTCTTTTGAATCTTGAATACAACGTATAAATGCCCACTGCTCCGGGTTTGTCTACGTGTGCCTGTGGGTATGCATATAAACTTTACTATCGATGAGATAAAAAAAATAGGGCACTGTACTTTTATCCACTGTTGGACAATTGTATAGCACTAATACTATACTAAAATGTGGACCCCAAAGGTTGACTTTGTTCACTAAAAGCTTGACTCCAAAATTTGACCTCAAATACTACGTATACTAAAAGGTTGGCCACAAATACTATGTATACTAAAATGTTGATGCTAAAGGTTGACCTCAAATACTACGGTATTTATACATATACTACATATACTAAACATTTGACCACAAAGCTAAGAAAACTAAAAGTTGACCCTAAAGGTTTACCACAAAATACTACAGTATGCATTCTTCAAAAGGTCAAGCCAAAACCATAAGTTGTTCACTGATTTAGAGTTAATCCTGCTTTTAGGGCTGTTTTTTTCTATAATCCCCTGTTCCCCAAAAGGTGTAAAGTGCAATAAAACTAGTGGAATAAGTGTGACTTTCAGACGCATCCATCCTTTTATTTATTTATTTATTTATGTATAAAACTATAGTATCACTGCTCATTTTGTGGGAGGCATCATCAGCTGTCCACAGCAGACAGACGATCCCTTTGTTTTATCTCTGGGAGAATGAACGGTGAACGCCTGCTTTAAACTGACAAAACACTGCCATCAAATAACAGGTCATACATACCCACACACACTCCATTTCTCTCTGTCGCCGCTGTCAGTGCTGTGTGTCTCTCCCTATTACATCAATCCTTCACCGTTTCCATCTCTCTTGCCTTTCCTCAAGCATTTGTCCTCCTGTCAGTATATTCACAGTGGAAGTGAACAGACGTTTTGCCATTACATGGGTTGTATTTGCAGATGTAAATATGCTCTTGGCACTTTTTTTTGTCCTTTTCTTTATTTGTAGTAAGAGTATACTTAAGTAATTTGCAGTAACATATTGATATTTACAAATGCTATGCAATACTTTTTGAATTTGAAAAGTGGAGTGTGAGGATGTGTATGATTGAAAAGAGTACTCTACAAGTAGTCTACAAGTCTTTTTTGTCCCCTAGTTTCTCAAACTCAACTACCCATAATTCCCAGCATCCTCTTGTTTTGTCAAAGATATATTTCAGTCATTGGGATTGACTCTCCCTGACCCAGAAGTGGATGACGCAGTTCAGAACATGGATTGATATTTTTATTCATCCCCAGGTTATACACCACTGTTTTGATCATTTGGATCATGTTTCATGGTCATTAACTCTGGTTTGAGTGATTTATGGCTCTTCCTGTCTATCTCTGGAAAACCATCAGTGACCTTTTTTATACATTTTCTTCGTTTTCTTCATTGGATGTAATGGGTGCCATCAAGCAAAGCACTATTTCGTAAATCAGTGTTTGTGAGGAAGTATGTAGTGCACTCAGCGGAAGCCAACAGAATATGTGGACCTAATCCATATGGAAACCTGTTACACAACAATCCTTTTCGAGATAATGTAAGTGATAAGCTCAGGCCGCTTCCAGAAGATTTGATCACTCTCACACTGCCTGTTCCCTTTTCTCAGAATTTGTTCTAGCATCCCGTGTTTATTTACAATCATGGGCAGCGGTCCTGTTATTTACTGAGCGATTTTGCTATGTTGGCACTTTTAGTGCAAATGCTCATTGTGTGATTTGCTGAGAGTAGTCTGATGTAGAGCTTTCAATCGCTTATTAAAAATTCGGAAAAAAAAAGATGACTGACGGTTTTATAAAACAAAACTATAAAAACAAAACAACAAACTCAAAAAAAAAAGCAAAAACAATGTTAAAAAATATTAATTCATAGTGTAATATTTTTCACCATTAATTATACTTGTTAATTATTAATATGAAATGCTGACCCTTGTTGTATGTAATGTTCATTGTAACTTTAAAATAATCTTTCACGGATTCAGAAAATATTCATGGTGGCTCATAAAATTGCCTGTATTGTACGAGGTGTGAGTGAAGGTTTGTGTGTGTCTGGCTCTGTGATTGGATGGCCGCCAGTTCTAGGTGTGACAATACTACTGATTAGAAAAGGCAATTGCTAAAATGCAAGTTAAACGAAAGATTGTAGAAAGAAATGTTTCATTTCAGAATATATCTTTAATGAGGTGATAGAAATTTAAATAACAAAATCCACATTTAGTTGAACCATGAATAAAATACTTGGGACTTTCTTAAAATGCTAATGTTGTCAACACCACAGCTGTCAACCGGCAGCCAATGTGAGTAATCTAGTCAAACGCTGCTTTCATCGTGGGACAAGTGACTTTGCTGGATGCACGATTCATGAAATGTGCTGAACTGAGCTTTGGGTCTTTCATTTGCATCTGTGTTATTGTTTGAAATGGTAAATAAATTGAAAGAGCAGATGAAAAATGGCCAGAGCTTGATAAGACAGAGCATATTTCTAGTGAAGCATGAAGCTAATCTAAGGCTTTCCTCCTTTCACGATCACCCATAATGCAGAAGAGAGTATTCAATAAGAGCATGAATTCCCTGACGCATTTTTTAATACATTTTTTTCCCTTTTTTAAGATTTCAATTGAACACTTTAACTTGCAGGATTTTAGTCACATCAATGGCATTGAATCCAATTGTGAAACTACTCAAGGGTTTTTTAATTAATTTGGTTTTTATTTGAGAGCGACTTTTTCCACAGCGCAGGTTGTGCAAGGCAACGGCGGCTCTTTGGCATTTCAATTTTCTGATAATATAACACATTTAAATCTCAAATTGATGGCTGAGGACACTTTTTCATAAATGATAATGTCAAGTGCTAAAGATCTTTCTCACACAAACAAGAACAAAAGAACTGTTGGCAAACCAAACGTGACAGAGCTAAATATTTGAATCATTTCGTCACCAAAGCTTTTCTGCTTTCATTTCGGTTGTTACCTGTTACCTGACTTTCGTTTTTTTTTTTTTTCCAAATCCCTGTTGAGTGAAGGCAAAAACTAAAGAGTTAATCAAATCCTTTATCTTTTCAAGAGTTACTAATCAGACCAGACCAATCTCCATTGATTTTACCAACAGGCCTTGATTAACGTTAATCCGAAATCCAAATGGAATCAGCAACCTAATCAAACGGAACATTCAGGAACAGTCATTGTACAGATCATTACCAATTCTCTTGACTTTGTCTCAGGTCGTTTGCCTCAAATTAGACTTCTTGAATTTCTTAGAATTATAAAGCGACCATGAGATTACTGGGTTGGGGTAATGACATTAGCCAATCTAAAATGGTTGCCAGATCATTGGAGCTGCATGAGCTTTTAAATGGATTTTTCAGAATCCTCGTCCCCTCCCAACAGACTCACGCCAGCTGCAGTCAGACTGGCAGAAACACACCGACCTATAAAGAAGAAACATCCATCACACTTGTTTGTCTTTCAGTTTGGCCATCTTGGCTGACATGAAGAAAGCCCTTCACCAATTGTGAAACAACAGCAGCAATTCTCCACTTCCTCTCCACAGAGTCATTGACAAATCACCGTCTCATGAAACTGCAAGCCCCCCTCCCCACCTTCACTGCGGAACACATTTTTCTGCTCTCACCTCCCTGAGGGTCATCAGGATGTCTGGCCGACACAGATGGCTGGGATGAGGTTTCTCTCAATGGGACCCAGACACTTGATAGACAACATATGACGAAAGACTGCTTCGATTGGCAGAATGAGAGAAATAAGCAAGAGCAGTGGACTGAAATGCCCACACACACACACACATGCGCACACACACACACACACACACGCGCACACACACATGCGCACAGATCTTGGTTGCTTCATTTCAATGCAGCTGAGAGAAAGTGGGAATAATGTGTAGTTTAATGCATAGCTACCTTTTTTTTCTTAAAACTGTATTTGCATAAATCAAATGCATTGTTGGGCTCAAGGGGGCGCCAGTGAGCTCTGTGCTGTCACATGGCTGAAAATACCTTGATGATTTGAAAGAGTTTTGGTTCAATATAAATGTTTTAGAAGTCACTTTGTGTGATATCAGAAAACACACAGGGGTGAACAACATTTATAATCCGGAGGCCGAACTTGATTTTGCAGGTAAAGAAAACTGAAGTATAGTTATTGAAAATTAATTTTGCAAATTTGAAAAGTTCACTGGTGACAGCTTTAAACTCTGGTAGAGATTTTTATCTCTATTTGTCCTTCAGTGACGTCTAAAGGTCATCTCTGAATAAAAGTTACTCTAATATTAGCGTACAGTCATAACCTCTTCTTGCGAACAGATTAAAATAACTAAAAAGTAAAAGAATGGCCAGATGTGACTTTTTTATGCAGGTTGGGCATCCATGAAACAGCACATGCTGTGATTGGCTCCATTTTAGAAATGAAGCAACTCAAAAAACAAATGAATGGAAAAAACCTAAATCCTTTACAGAAAAATATTACGAATCCCATTGGCGATCAAGGGGATTCATAACTGAGTCAATAGTGAAGACATACAAACTGAGCTGCATTTCTTCAGGGGTTTGTGAACTCAGTAAGGAGCTTTGGATTTGAGAATGCGAGTGTGAGACGTTTAGCAGTGCAGCTCTATTAAATAGAGAGTTTGGGGATTATACATAAATGCTGAGACCCAAATATTTCTGTTAAAGTGTGTAGTGTCTCCCACATCTGCCATGCTTCCGTTCCTCCCCATGTCTCCCGCCCTTCACCTCTCATTTTCTCTTGCTTAATGACATGTAATAGGGATTTGTTTCAGGCTTTCACACTTCATTCACAAAAGCTGAAATCCTCCAGCTTCAAGGCGCTGTGACAACCAGTGCCGCGTAATTTTCCTCCCTGTCATTATTAGATTAGCACTTGTAATGTCGGAAGAATAAATTGGAGTATCTCCAAATGAATGCTATAGCTGCAGGGGTCTAATGCGCATCTCCGCTGTTTGTTTTATAGTGCACCACTGATGGAAAACACAGGAATACAACACACTCAGATAAATGATCACCATTAGCAACCTCATGAGTATCTTTTGCCTTTAGCAACACATTTGAGAGTTATTTTCCAGTTAAAGAAATGCAGGAGAATTGGTGTCTCTGTCCCGCTCTGCGAACACTCTGGGGTGTGTCCGGTATTCAGGCTCTGAGTTGCTGTGATTGGCCTCAGCTCCCTGTGACGCAGAAATGGAATGGATAATTAAAATGTTTTCAAGGGATCTTGCAATTAATAGATTAGGTTTAGTAAAATTTAAAATAGATTCAGTCACATTTGCGTAAAAAATGTCTTATTTATGTGTTTCTGTTAAAAAGAGTGAGTTTGCATTTTAATTTTTACATATTAAAAATAGCTTTCTTATCTTTATCTTGCCTAATCAGGGCATATGTAACTAAAGTCACTACCCTGTTGAATTATTTATGTTCAAAGTTGCATAATACTTTATTAATAAAAAATAGATTACATTAATAAATATGAATTGAATGAATACAATGCATTACAATAATGATTAAAATGAAGTGTTAAAATACAACCAGTGCCTAAACGTAATAAAATGCAAACAATATTGAAACTAGGTTGTTTTTATTTTTTTCAAATGACCTATATTTAACTAAAAGCTAATTAACAGATTTAAACTCAGTCACATTCACCTTCAGCACAAGTCTGATCAAGAACAGCCAGCGGCAGAGGGTTGATTGACTTTTTGTGTGAAGGGTAATTGATTGGTGGGGATTAGGTGGAAGTCTGGAGCTTGATAAAGTGAGAGAAGAACTGTGGATGAGCAGGAAAGTGATTTGTCCTGTCCATACATGTCCCTGTCTTACTTGATTACCGCACGGCTCTTCCCCACAACACAGCAGGAGGGTTTCTGCTACAGCCCTTTCTCTGATTAAAAATGACCACTTTTACAGGCCTTTCCTTTCCAGACTAAAGCTAAAGGCCACGGCAGGAAGGACCACAGAGGAGCCTGTGGATAAATATTAATTTAATTGCTTCCACCCAGTGTTTGTTATTAGCCTCAGCTGCTGAGACTGCCAGATGCGGAAAATATTATTTTACGTTATGGTGAGACGAAAAAGATCATCGTGCACGGTTGTACACTGAATTGCGCCCTGGGCGAGACTCCCTCTTGCACCTCATTTTTGAGTAGCAAGCAGTCGAGTCTGAAGGAAATTGTGAAATAACGCCAAAGATTTTATTTTTAATCAATCAAATTAGCTGTCTCAAAGAAAAAAAGCCAATTTTATAATTAAAAGAATATTGTATAATTTATGGTATTTGTTTAGGCCAGGGATTGGGACCCAATGACTTGCGAGTCATACATGGCTCTTCTGGTGGCTGCAAATGGCTTGCAGACAAAGCTTTAAAAATATGTAATAACGGTAAAAATATAAAATGCTCTCCTGTATTTCAATCCATTCATTTCCTGGTTGCGAGCGGCTGGAGCAAATCACAGCTGTTCCCGGGACAAAACCATGTTTTTATTGGATAATGCTTAACATTGTCGTGACGTCAGGACGTTAACTTCCTTGCTCTTCTTTTAATATTCAGTAGTCCGCTAGCAAAAAGCGGAAATACTTTTATCGAAGTCGATGGCTAAAAGACGAGGAGTGTCATACTTTTCAACATGGATGGAGTAATTCGCCTTTGTGGAGAGAGAGCGTAACTTAATGAACAAAACCGAATGAAATTCTAAGCATTTTTGTTTTGTTTTTAATTTAACACTTGCAGTCTACTGTCAAAACTTTTTTTTTGTTGCGTTTCAGATTTTTGTATTAAAGTATTATATATTATAAGTATGATATCTGCAATATGCAGTTGTGGCCTAGCGTCGAGAGTTGGACTTTTGGTTATGGGTTAAATCCCAGTAGCTAGCACAAGTGAAGTGTCTTTAAGCAAAATTGAACGTTATCTAATCATTCTGTACGTCTCTTTGGATAACAGTATCTTCTATGTCACAAGCTAATACATTAATTATGTATGGACATCAAAACCTTGTTCATAGAAATTTTAGAAATGATTGTACACCTAAACATCACTTCTAGTCACAAAAAATTGGCTGTTTAAAATCTGTAGATGTCAGTCAATACTATTTCTTATTCTGGGAGAGAACAGAACCATTAATCTAAAAACGGCTGGATGTATGCTGTATTTGCTCTGCCAAGAGATAATATAAATCTGATCTCAAGAGACTGCAGAACTTTTGCTGGTAGGTCTGCTTTAGGTTCTACTGTGTGCGTGTGTGTGTGTGTGTGTGTGTGTGTGTGTGTGTGTGTGTGTGTGTGTGTGTGTGAGAGAGAGAGAGAGAGAGAGAGAGAGAGAGAGAGAGAGAGAGAGAGAGAGAGAGAGAGAGAATTTTTGATGGATCCATCCACCCATTTTCTGATCCTGAACCGGGTCATGGGGAGCAGCAGCCAATCCTAGCAACTCTTGACCCGACGGTGGAAAACCAACCAAGGGCCAACCAATAACAAAGGAACACACAAACACCTATTATCAGTGTTATTAAACTACAATTCTCCTGAATACATGTTTCAGAAACCAGAGAGGAACAAGCAATGTTTATGGTTAACAATTTAATAGGTAAAGAGGATTACCTACATCTTCCAAATGACCTGAATTGATCTCATAATTCCACTGATATTTCACTTTATAAACAACTTGTTGAAACAGAGAACAGTGTCTCCCAACAGAGAACAACATCTCCCGTTTTATACGAAGGTTTTGCTTTATCTGTGCAATAACAGCATTAACAAAATCAAATTTGAGGAGTGCAGATAAAAGCCCAACAAAGTTTTCACATAAGTCAGTCTCTTAGATCTTTTTGAACAAAACTTTGAAGCTCTCAAGTAAACAGCCATTTTAATCGGCACTTGAATAAAAATGTATTTAGTTCTATTTCTTAGTCATCCATTCATCAAACTGCTATATAAAAACTGTAATGTGCTACAAGGAGGTAAACCACTATTTTACAGTATCTTATGGGAAAGCACAGCAGTAGATTACAGTTTTTTTTTACATCATTTTTACACTTAGGAACTTTTTTCAGTATGGGTGTATCAACTGTGTTGATCTCATCAGAAAATATTCATAAACATGTTTTGCAGCAACAAATAATTATCGACCAGTTTTGTCTTCACAGTGCGCCGCTATTGACAGGATGGTACGGTTATTAAAGCCTGACAATTCACAGAATTCAACAGAAAAAGAATCCAAATGTCCTTGCCAGGGCAAAACTACATCTTTAAAAAAATGTTTTAAATATATTTTTAACAATTACATTTTAATATATTTAAAAATTACCAGCATCAGGCTGTCATTATATTCATAGTAAAATGAAGAATTTTAGCTTTAAAAGCACCATGAAGCGGATTTAATCTGTGCTTTTGTTGAAATCCTTCAAGCCGACAGCGTGGATGCGATGGTTTCAGACAGGCATTGAATCTCCACACCTGAATCTCTCTCTCGCGGGAGCTGGAGATGGGCTATTGGAAGGTACGACAGATGCATGTGCTCACACACACACACACACACACACACACGCACACACAAAGGAACACAAAAATGAATGATGCCACAGCATTAAGCAGGGTAAAGAGACTGGAGCTGGATCTGCATGCCGCACTGAGGCCTTCGGGATTTCTTTTCTACATAAAGCCAGTTGTTGCCAGGCAGCTGGCGAATGCTGCGCTAATGGATGCGCCGCCGCATGTGTTATGAAAATCAAGCATGAACATTTCTGTAAAGTTTATTATCACTTTTTTGATGTTATTAGGACAGATAAAAGAGATGTATAATGATTTCTTCACCCTATGGGTTTTAATTGGATCCGATGCGCTTATTAAAAGACGGAGGACAGAGTTTGTTTGTTGTTTTTGCGGGTGAACCACCATCTCTTGAGATCCCTGTGTTAGGAGTTGTAGTTTGTCTTAGTTAGAAATGAATACATCTGCATGAAATTATGATGGTAGTTTGTAACAATGCAGCACGTGTGACTTTAGAGTTGACAAATTATATTGCAAAAAAGGAGCTTATCTATCTCTGTAAAGAATTGATTTAAGACCAAGGACACGCTTATCTAAAGAAGTCTGCTGAAACGTTTTCCTTTTATAATTAATGCACCGTGAAAAAAAAGGTGGAGTAAACTTTTACATTTTTAAAGCAGGTGCAAAGCTTTTTTGTGGTTTACCTTTGTAAATAATTTGATTACATTTTAGATTCATTAATAAAATTAATTAGTCAAATAAAAATTTTATTTTCTACTCTACTTTTATGCAAATGAAAAAAAAAAGCCAATAAGAGCAACTCTGGGCCTGAAGGCGAGACACACACCCTGGATCTTTTGTAAGCCATTCACAGAGCAGGGTATTAGTGAAAGGTAAAGTAAAAATATTAACAAAAATGTCCTCATTCACTATTTTATCTTAAAATCAAGTATTTGGTATACTTTGTGTAAAATGCGGACATTTAAAATGAATTAAACTTACAAGCCCCCAGAAGCCGATGAATTTATTTCTCCTACGTTTCTTAATTTTTGTTTTATTTTTTTCATTTTGCAGTTTAACTCATAACTCGTGGAAACCAGTGAGCCATCAAAGATTATTCCCAAAGCAATAAGCTTTATCTGTTCAGCGAAAAACAGATTACAAAAGCCTGTAAATGCTTCATCGCAGCTTATCACGTAAACATCGTACAGATCACTGTCATTGATTCTAATGGCAGCACACTCAGAGCGGCAAACCCGGAAAGGAAATGTCAATAGAAGAAGAAGGAAGTAATTAAAACAGGTAATCCCTGGTGAGGTGTTGATTCCGACTTGGCCGTGAATCTTCTGGATTCGATTGGTTATATTTAGCATCGTCTGATTGTTTTTCTGCTAGAATCAGTTTATATTCATCCTTGCATGGACATTACTTTTTAATACAAGTTTTGTCCCCCTGGGACACACGGAAACCATGTGTTTTAATTTGGAGGCTCCGTAGATTAAATTCACCATGACAGTTTCTAAATCATCTGTGACCTTCATATGATTCACACTGCACGTAAAAATCCTGGTCCCTCTTAAGCATTTGTACAAATGTTTCCTCAGAATTGGAAACTCCACAGCATATTTCTGTCACTTTTATTCTTTATTTTTGTTCGATATTTTGTAATCTTGATGTCACAGACATTAGCATTTATTTAATGGTTATATTCCAGTATTTTATGCTCTATACTACACATACACACACACACACACGGTTTCTCACTGCCTTTGCTTCCATTCATCCATCTACTTTTTGTCTGTCTGTCATAAATATGAATATTATTTCATTATTATTATGATTATTATTATTATTTACATTACTAACGTATTTAAAATCTTTGTGAACACTGATAAGACAAGATATATACAACCAAAATTACATTGCGATTACATGACAATTAGAGGCTCAATTTAAAAAACCTACAGAACCAAACTTTAGAATTTGGAAAACTATGCTGTATCATACCTATGCTGTTTTTTGCAGTATTATACCAATTTGTTCTGTTGTAATTTCAAATCACAGTGTAAACAATCGATCCACTCAAATAATTCTCACAAAACCATTTTGATTAAACAATCACTATGTAATGCTAATTCACCATAGAATAGAATATTCTTTATTGTCCTTGTACATCCAGTATATAATGAAATTGGACGTCAATTTTGAAATGTATACGATATTATTAACATAAATATACAGATAAGTATAGAATAAATGCGAATAATGTAAAAAAAAAAGACATGGACAAAAAGTAAACCTGAGAGAAATGTAAATGAGAGGAAAAAAAGTTAAAGAAGACAAGATGACACAGTAGTTACAGTACAGCTAAAATAAAATTTTCTTAAAATGTTATTAATTATTATCTATATTAGTGTAAAAAACGGGTAGCCTTTAGTTTAACTCTGCTCTGGCATTAAAAGACCAATTACTTTTTTCATCTCATCATATCACAGGCATTGACCTCCATTTAAAATCTCTGAATGATATTTGTCCATTCATGCACTAGAAAGGAAACTGAGCCAATATTACTAGATTCAAGGCTTTACATGAGAAACCGTCTGTGTGAAGCAGATTATGCGACATCAACCATGGTGGCACCACTTCGGCTCTGATGAAAAAGTTCTGCATGTCAGGGAAAATCACTGATTCTTCCAACTAAAAAATGATTAGTTAAAGCGAGTGCGGGATAAAAACGGCGGGATTGAAAGAGCTGGTATTAATTTCACTTAATACTTCTGCTGGAGTTTTAGAATTCTTTGTGTTCCAGCAGCATCTTCTCATAAGAGCCGAGCGTTGGCTTCACGGAGGATTTATAGTGGAAAAGAAATGTGGACAGACAGTAAAACATCTTTGATGTTGGGCATGCTCGCTTCCCTAAAACCATAAAAGTGTGTTAAGATGAGAGAGGAGAGTCCCACGAGATAAAACCAGGGTGAAATTAGAGCACAGAAAGATAAGCCTGTAAAAGCTGGACTTCACTGGCTAGGAAAGCATGGTGGCAATACCATCTGAAGAGGAGATGCAGAGTTCCTTAGATCTGCTGCTGCTACTAATCTGCACTGATGATGTCTAAAATATGGTGAAACTTGTACAGAGTAAGATTCATTACACTACATGTATGTGTTAAAATAATTAAATCCAACGTTTAAACAAAAATGCAATTGGAAAAGTGCTCATAATAAAGATATAAGGGTGTGAAAAGGCATTCTGCTCTGTGATTGGTTGGCCACCAATACAGGGTGTTTCCCACTTTCAGGCATAGAGTTTCTAGGATTGGCTCCAGCTCCACGTGATTTAGAAATGGAAAACGCAGTAGAAAATGGACGGATTTATTAAACAAAGTAATAATTTTAGCAAAGTGTTTTGATTAATTGCGCGTTTTTAGCACTTTACATGATGTTGCACGGTTGAACTCTGGCACCAATCTACATTTCCGGCATTCTTTCTTTCATTTTCAATTTGTTTTGTTTTACTGTGGTCTGTAAATGTTATGAGACATATAAATATTGACTGCTGTGGCTTTAGCCACCATTCATTGAGAAAAGCCAAAACGAGTGAGATTTTATCCGGATGTGTAGAAGCAAATGAGCACGTTTGTTGGTTTTTCATGCTCGTTATTGATCGCTGTTGTGAGATTTAATGTGGCTATGAAATAAGTCGCGCAATGTTGAAAAGTGAAAGCTGACTGCACTACACTCTCATAATTCATCCGTACAAGTCATTTTAATAAAGCTGCAATTCTTCACCTGCTTGGCGCGGTTAAAGAGGCTTGTTTGGGCCTCTTTTTTTATTACTCTTTTCCAATGAGAGCAGGCCCTGTTACCTGCTCACGTCCCGTTCATTATCTCCCTGTCTTTAAAATAGCCATAACACAATTACAATGAGAGCAATTAGAACCACCCTGTCGACATTAAGAAACTCAAGGTTGTAATTACTGCTGTGAAATTTGTGATGGCTCTAAGAGCGACAACCTCCCCTTGTGCTTTTACGATAAATGGCATCTAATTTGATAAGTAAAGTATGCAGTAAAGGGATGCAGTTTGTGACTGTCTCATTGCAATTGTGCATTTAGCCATTCAGTGAAGTTACACATACACACATACATACACAGTGAAGTGAACACACACAAACCAGGAGCAGTGTCCTGCACTTTTATTTTTGAAGTGTTTTTTGTCTTTTGCCTTAGTGTATCTTTTCTTCTTGTAAATAATTATAACTCTGATTCTACGTATTTCTTAAAAACCAGGATTATTACATATATACAAAGATATCTTCCTTAAAACCATAATTTTTCATCATTACAATCATTATTATTATTATTATTATTGTTGTTGTTGTTGTTGTTGTTGTTGTTGTTTTATACAGTTTTGTCTGTTCTCCCTACAACCATGACATCAAATGCTTAAATAAACTAATAATTTATGTTTTTGTTATAGCTTCGTTTGCTTCATATTGTTAAGGATAGCACAAATTCTGAATTTGCAAAATTTTAAAACATGTTGTGGACAGGTATCAGGTCATCCATATTTTTTTATTTTGATTTGATTTAATTATTTTGTACGTGTCTGAAAATGGGGCAAGTTTGATTTCAATAGGATTTTTGTTCTGGGTCTAATTGGTGTCGGAACATTTTGAAAAAATGAATTAAGGATTAGAAAAAATAAAATCTAAAACCTGTTTAAGGGTCAAGATGGGATTGGAGATTAATTGTTTTGTTTGTAAGTCAGTGGTAGGTCTTCACTTTAATATAAGTGTGTGTCCAGGTGTGTGTTAACCTGAATTGGCTCACGGTGATGTTGTCACCCAGTTAAATAAGTGTGTTCATCAGACCAGCAGTCTTTTTCCTTTTTCTATTCTGCAAGGCTGATGGTCTCATGTTAAATTTATGGAGCCATTGCTTTCTGTTATGGGCCTAAATGTCTTCGCTGAATGAGAGGGAAGTCACTCCATCAGTATAAGCCATCAGCACTAGCATTGATTGATTCAAGGAAATTTGCTCTGGCAGCTCAGCCACACACTACCACACTACTGCAGCTCAAAATGGCACCTTGTGTTTTCTGGAGCTTTCCGTAGGTTCTGTCTGGCTCTTATCATCTTTATGACGTTTTCGGTGCACTTAACTTTTCAAAACACCCTGGTAGTTTCACTCTGCTTGGATTTTGATACTGAGCAGAAATAATGGCGGCGACTGTGGTCATCTGTGCTCTGGCTGAATGTGTCTCTGACGGTGTGAGAGTGAACAGCTGAAGCTTCTCCAGATGTTACAGACTCTTTACAAATCCCCCCAACTGCAACTATTTATGGTATTTATTATTGGCTCACTCCATTACCAATATGATTTGCTTTCTGAAATCCGACTCCAAAATTAAGAAATTAAAGGAAAATACTATTCATAAACATTTCGGTAAAAATATCTCATCTGTGACCTAAATTTGTCTGTTTGTGTGTGTCTCTCTGCCATTTAGCTGTGTCTTTTCATCTATCTATCTATCTATCTATCTATCTATCTATCTATCTATCTATCTATCTATCTATCTATCTATCTATCTATCTATCTATCTATCTATCTATCTATCTATCTATCTATCTATCTATCTATCTATCTTTATATATATATTATAATATATATTTTTTTTTTTTTTTTTTCTTTTTTATCTGTTTCATCTGTCTTTATGTCTATTAGTTGTCTGTCTGTCTGTCTGTCTGTCTGTCTGTCCATCCTCCATTTCCACTCTTTGACAAACACTGAAGTCAAACTGTATCATCCAAATGAAGGACTTTTGAAGAAATTGGATCAATATGCTTTCAAACAAGATATATATAAAATATTAAGGGGGGAAAAAGCATTCGGCTCTGTTTTCACCAAAGCGATTGTTTCCCCGAATACACCAGCTGTGCGAACAGTCTTATGGCCCCGACAGACTTACAGAGCATCATAAATAAGGGAGGATATCTTTAATCTCCATCATAATCTCCTTAGAGCAAAGATGATTGCAACACATGAGATTGAGCGTTCTGATTTCTGCTCTTTCTCCTCTTTCTGTGGCATCTGTTTAACATGTAGAGATCGATTATTGTCTCTGTGCTTTAAATCCCCTGGTTAGTATTCAGGAGAGCGGCTGGAGCTCAGTGTGAAATATTGAATTTTTGTGCCCTGGCAGTTCTGCATGTGATAAAAGTGCTGCTAAACTCTCTGGTAATGCCCTTCTTTACAATGTACCCACAATGCACCCTCAAAGCAGAATTGCATCAACGACTTGTCTCGTGCGAGCGGACAACCCCGGTGATGGAAAACTGCTCAGTTGACAGGGAATAAAAGGCAGAGAAACGGTCAAATGCATTACACACTAGACAAGACAAGGACATTTTACCGCGTCTGATGTGGAATTGAATTAGTCAAGGCAGAAATGAACACACAACTCTGAGAATTTAAAGCAGGATTCAAAGTTTAGCTCAATCATGACACAACAGTCAAAGTCTCTTCAGAGACTTTTCAGCACTCTCTGTTTTTTACAATGGAAGAAATGAAAATAAAGCTATTCAAGTTCATGGATTTGGTTTTGTTACACAGATTGGACACAGATTTTTCCTGGACTGTTTTTTGCCTGATCCCTTGTTACCCGATTGCTGTGTACCAATCTCTTCCTACTTGACCACGTTTGGAATTAAACTATGTTAACCCGTAGTGATTGCCTCACCTGGCTGTGCATGTGGGTCCATCATACAGCAGCCGTGACAACGGGGAAACATGGGGCCGGGACAATATAATCAATAATGTAATACAAATATATTACATACTCAACAATTATGTGTAATAGTGTGGTGTTTCATAGTGTGAAGCCAAAGACATAATTACATATTTAATTGTTTAATTTCATTAAACAGATTTTTTGTCAGTTATACCTACAGTATACAGTTAATTTTACAAAACATTCATTTGGCAAACTATTTTATTCCAAACGGCTTTCAAAATGAGGAGCATTCGAAGCTATTTGTCTAGAAAAGGAAACAGTGTTATAGACAATGCTCTATGAAGAAATACACGAGACTGATTTGCGTAACAGTTAGTGAACACAAATGGTTTTTATTCTTCAGTGTGAAGGTACTGGAAAAAGAGCCGGTGAAGAGGATAAGTTGTTTCACCAGAGGGCAGCCAAACAAGAAAAAGTTCTTGTAAGACAATTTAAACTAGTTGTTCACTTGTTGTAGATGACCAGAGGGAGACAATTTCAAGACCAGTAGCGTGCTCAGGTGAGCGGGAGTGACAATGGAACACAAACTCGGAGATTGCTGAGACAGATGTTTAATCCAGAACAAAGACAGGGGAGAGGAAATGGCGAGGTACACTGCACACAAGGACACGAGGGATGTAAAACACGAGGAGACACGATGAGGTCCAATAGTCCAACAATCAAATACTCTAAATGACAGACATACACACGAGGAGTCCCGAAGTCAATGTCTCGGGACGACCTGACGACACCAGACGCTGACTGAGGGGAACTACAGGGTTAAATATTGTCTTTGATTACCCAAAACAGCTGAGAGGGCCACAAAGTAGGTCATTGGGCGGAGCTGAGACGGCAGGAGTGTAACAATTACACAGTATTGTAGTTTTTTTTAATGTTTGCTATATGCAAGCAATACATGATACTATTAGAAACATCTGATAACTTCATGTTTTAAACATTGATGTGCAGTAAATAGTATTACCCTTAAATTATTGTAAAAACCATTTGAAAAACAGTGTTGGAACATTGTGGATAGATGCAATTCTTCCACCATTTTACCAACAATTTAACCTGTCGAAAAAACAAGTTACTGTAAAAAAAACACTGAACTGTCTAACAGTTCAAACACCTTGTACAAAGAAGCATTTATTTGGAAAAATTCAACAT
Organism: Paedocypris micromegethes; assembly: GCA_028031935.1. NCBI lineage: Eukaryota > Metazoa > Chordata > Actinopteri > Cypriniformes > Paedocypris > Paedocypris micromegethes. Next base: position 13,595,199 of record CM051501.1, on the reverse strand, counting down.
ATGCATTGTATAAAATTGATTTAACCTTTCTAATTTTTTTTTAAATCCCAATATCAACAGTGTGGTCGTTAGCCTTCTGTAATAAATGATGAAATATTTACCAGAGGTAATGTTATAAAAAGATTAAAATCATTAAAATATAATTCACTATTAAATGTCAGTTTCTTGGCTGAGAACATTGCAAGATTATAATTCTGATTATTCAAAGGTTCTGTATAAGATTCTAAGATTCTGTGTATTTATGAGCGATAAATACTTGCGAACTTTGAACTGAGCGTTTTGTTCCTGAGGCCTCCATGTCTGATGTTAAACGCTTGGTGCTAATTATATTTTTCATAATGAGGTAATCAGACAAAACTCAAGTTGCGTTAATGATGTGTCTAGTTCTGCAGAACCTCAATGCTTGAGGTTTGAAGAATAAAAAGTTGAAAGCTCAGACTATCAATCTTTTTTGAAGATGGAATGTATTGAGTACACGGATTGTATTCTTCCTCATTCGTCAATACAATCTAATTTATTCCTTCAGTCAGAATCCAAATCAGCCTGTATTGTCCTTCTGGTGAGTGGAGGCTTCTAACATGTGTTTACTCCAGTCAATCCATTCAGTGTTCAGAGTTCAACAGCAAATTTCTTTTGATAGATCTCAGGCGGTAAACGAATGTTCAGTTGAAGTTGTCAGACACCACTGGAATGATCACATCCTAAATGCAATTTCCCTGGTGAAACATAAAAACGATGTATCTTATGAGAGCCTTTTCTGTCAAAAGTAGTTCAGGCATCATTGCACCTGGAACTAAATCACAGCCTCTTGTTGGCCTGCAGAGTTGACTGGAAGTGTGGTGAATATGCAGGGATTTATTCATAAATGTATTATAATGCAAACGGTGTGTGTGTGTGTGTGTGTGTGTGTGTGTGTGTGTGCATGTGCGTGTGCGTGTGCGTGTGTTCCCTTCACTGGTATATTTATACTTCTTTAGTTGGCAGGGTCAAATGCACAATTTCCTACTGTGGGTTTGACTATACCTGGCCACTTTCCCTCACTATTCAATATGTATAATTTTATTTAATCATCCAGCATTCTATAATGAAGCTTAACAGTCACCATGCCTTAGAGCGCTCTATTTGACTTCATCAAGAACGCTTGGCCTCCCTTGTCTTATCTGAATTGAAAATTAATGACAGAAATTACCAAAATTGCTGAAGAGTCTGTAGAATATTGTCATGATGTTTTATTGAAGGCTCATAAGAGTCAACATCTGCTTGGAGCCAGTGATGTTTTTTTTTTCTTGTACAGTAATTGTCCACAACCAGATTAGAGTGAATTTTGCTTTTCTTTTTCTGTTGTTCTCCATTTAAATGTTGTTAAAAATACACCATGGTCTTGTGTTTTCTTACATTTAAACTATAATGATGATAGTCTGGTATTTTTATGCACAGCATAGAAAAATCACTTATTTTTTTAGTCAAATGAAAAAAGATCAGATTGCATGTGTGTAAATCAGATTGCATGTGTGTTTTTGAAAAAAAGTTCTACAACATTGGACATTTACGTATATACCGTTATTCAGAGCGAATTGCTGTTTGTAATGGTCTTATATAGTCCAAGAATATAACATGCTTAAAATATAAAATCACTAACTTTAGTAAAGTATGTATTATAATAATTCAGGAACTCTTGAAATAATTAATTTTTTAAAATTAGATGCCATCCTTTTGGTGTGTGCTTATGTGTATGTACATGCTCTTTGAATGCTTGTGGGAACCTTTGGCTGGTTGAAGAACTGTTTGAGGGTCAAGATGGGATTTTTGGGCATAGGGTGTCATATATTTAAACAAGTTTGTCCTCGAAATAATGCTCGCCCTTCCTATATTGAGTAATTTTGGAAAAGAAAGAAATGTTGTCATGTTGTTAAAAATCACACCACACTGACAGGTCTGCTGTGTGTAGTGAGAAAAGCCCATTTGTAAACCACTTAACCAGTCTGTATATTCTTCAGCCAGTCTATATAGCTCTCTTCGTTTTGCTGTACAAATAATTGAAGAAGCCAAATAATTAAACACGCTGGTCAAGAATGAGTGAAGGATTTAAAATCTGCTGCAGCTGATCAAATGAAATGGCCGAACAATCGCATTACTGGGACAAACAATCGGATTAGAGATGCTGAATGGCATTTCCTCCTAAACTGATTTATTTCTATTGGTGTCTGCAGGGCCTGTGTGTGTACACAGTCTGAACAGGATAGAAAGTGAAAACCTGAATATTCTCAGTGAAACATCAGACCATTAGTGTCATGTTTGAGCAGCAGGCGCAAGTGTTAGACTGTATACTCCCAAAGACAACTTGAATTGAAATCTTTCTCTACTTTACATTCATTTGACAGACACTTTTCGAATGAGCAGATTGGCTTCAGTGCCTTGCTCAAGGACTCTTCAATTGTGGATCCTACATGCCCGGGAATCGAACCTGCATCCACTAAGTCACGAGTCCAAGTCCCTAACCTCCATTTCCTCTACTACTATCTTATTTCCCGCTCTGTGCAACTGTAATGAGCAGCAAGCAGAGAGACTCCAATCCCCATGACAAGTCACATGATCAAGCCACGCCACACCTCTGAGTTTCACCAGTGAAGATTTTTTTAAAACAGTTGACAAAGCATTGTGATCAGATTTTTTTACTCTACGTTTTAGTCCGGTTTTCGATCTCTGTGTTTTTTTTTTCAGTTTGATGGTGTGCTCCTTGCCAAATATACAACAAGTATTAAACTTTGCATATGAATACAGCTTTCACATCGCTGCCATATCCTGTCTACCATTACCAAATACCAAAACAACATGTCACATTTGGAGGTGATGATGGTGGGGGCTTGCAGGATGGAGGTTGGAATGGGATGGAGGGTTGTAGTTCACCACAGGCAAAAGAAAGAGCACAAACTAAAAAAGACAGCAAAACCCCTTCAGAATAACCAAGCGGTATCCAGGGGGAGTGCAGCCAATGCTCAGCATATTTTCCCCTTGGTTCTGTCTCTCTTCTGCTTTTCTGCTCAGACTGGGCGGGCGCTAGCCACACACATGTAGTGATGGCTTTAGTCTCCTGAGGAAAGGGAATAAAGGCAGACAGCTGGAAGCCCAGCCCAATATTCACCTGTCACACTGGGCTGTCGGAGTCGGGCTCCCCTGCTGCCGCAGCCACCGCAAAAAAAAAATGATGCTAAATTAGGATGCTGCTTCGCTCTGTTGTCTCTGTCAGAAATCTCCGGAAGCTCAGATTTTCTCACCAAGCTCGGCTTAGATAACAACTTACTGTATCACAGTCCGTAATGTCGTCCTGGCATCGCTCCGCAGGACCCCACTTCTGTGCTGTTAGCAGTTGACCTGGTAATAATAGGAATTCTCTGTGAATGACAGTATCTGTAATTGTATTTGTGGGACAGGCATAATTGGTCCAGGTTCACGTTTAACTTGGAACTGTTAGTGCCCGTGGCGCTTTCATAATGAATATGCAAAATCACTTGAAAGGACAAGAGAGATAGCATTCACTCTTAATGAATTCATTTTAAAACAAAGATCAGACCATCAGCAAAGAATGCAGCGGCATTATGCTTTATCGGCGAGGTTGTTTTCGCTGAGCATGGATTGGAACTCAGAGTGTCAGGGAATAAAGGTGAGGGGAGAAAGGAATTAAGAGGGGTGATAGGGAGAGAAAAACAAATAGAGAAAGGGAGGAGAGAGACAAATGTGGGAGAGTGGGAGGAAGGGAGAGAGAAAGTGTGAGGTGGCAGAAGAATAGAAAAAAAGAGGGCAGGAAAACGAGAGGTAGAGAGAAGGATAAATGGATAGAGGATGTTAGAGAATATTAGACAGTGAGAGAATAGAAGGAGGGAATTGGATGAAGGAGAGAGGAAAGCAATATTAAGACTAAGAGAGAGAGAGAGAGAGAGAGAGAGAGAGAGAGAGAGAGAGAGAGAGA